>VZTZ01042025.1:176250-191974 GCA_013400955.1 Drymodes brunneopygia | reverse complement strand
GTGCGGGGTCCGACCGATCCCCCCGGTCCCTACGATTCCCCCCGGTGCGGGGTCTGACCGATCCCCCCTCCGGTGCCGGACCCGCCGGGGTCGGGCCGTGCCCCGGTGCTGGCCCCTCCGGCTCCGTGCAGCACGCGGTGGCCCGGGCAGGCAGCGGAGGCTCCCCGCGGGCAGGCAGAGCTGCCGGGCTCCGGTGAAGCACCGAACCCTGCAGAGCTGCCGGTGACAGAGCTGCTCCGGGCTCGGTGCTGGTTGTGCTTTGGGTGACACGGGCTCGGGGCTCCCGCAGGTCTTGTCTAATCAGGCAGCTGGACCCGTCTGTCTGCCGAGGGAGGGACTTCCTAATGCTGTTCTGAGAGGCCCATATCTTGTATTCTTTATTCCCTTTGAGGTCAGTAATTAAAAACCATCACTTTAGGGCAGATTGATGGCACTATTAATAACAGCAGTGTGGAATGGCTGTGAATTAAAGACAGAAAGACTCTTCTCATTCAAACCAAAGGTATTTTTTTTCTCTAGAGAATCTACAGTTCCATTTTCAGTGCGTTTGTCAGGACTGGAAAGATTTGCAGCCCACTGTAAAACAAACTGTATCTGCATTTTTGTCACTGTGGTTATGTCACCATCAATGAAGTTAATGGCTTGGTGGGAGAATTAATCATTTGTCAGTCTGTGAATCTTCCTAATGAAAGCCAGTTCAGATAGAGCCCTGTACTGTTTTTTTCCTTGCCCATGGGCACTTCTAGCTCTATTTGGAACACTGGAAGAATGTTAATAACTTTCTGTAAGTAAGCCTGACAGTGGTGTTGTCACATTAATTCATATGTGTGCTGCATTTGGGACTTGTGTTAGAGGGAAAGTGCTGTCATCTCCAGGCACAACCATTCTGCTTCTCCAAGGAAATGGATTTATCAGGCCACTCGTGTGGTCCCACTGTTTTTGGTGGGATCATGTTCCTCCAGAGTTCCCTCTGACCTTGTGGAAGGGATGTGTTCACCTAGTACCCCAGTGTTTTGGGAAATGCCTGTTAATCCCTGTTCTCCCCAGGCAGCTCCCTGCTCTCCTGCACCAGTGTGTGACTGGAACAGCTACAGGGATCTGTATTTGCAGCTCTGCTATTCCACAAGAGTGAAAGAAGAGTCTGGTCCACGCTCTGTGACCTGAAGTGGTGTTTCAGCACAGAGCAGCACCATGTCTTTATCCTGCTAATGGTGCAAGGCTGGATAATGATCCATCAGCACAGAGTCCAGTAATCCATGAACAGCTATTGAGGGATGAGTCTGCAAAGTGATAATCATCTACAGCCCAAGGCATGATTAGCAGGAATCCTAGACCAGAAAGATTTCATGGCTTAATTTATTTATCTTTGACTGATGACCAGATAAGATTAACTATTTTTCCCTGACAGAATCCATCAGGGCTTCCCATTTGTCTCCTGTAACACTGCAGACACAGTTCCTTTCCCTCTGAGTGTGTGGGGGGACTGAAGTCCCTGTGGGATGATGACAGAGGTGACAGTGCCACAGCATGGTGTAAGGATGTGGGCATGTCCCAGGAATCAGTGTGGTTGTCTGGAATATCAAACCTGTGAGCTCCAGGAGCTGCTGCACCTCGGGTGCAGGCCAGGTAAAAATATCCCACAGGGCCAGCTGGTGTTCTTAAAAAGCACAGCAGTCTCTTTAGAAGGACTGGGAGTGTCTGCAGAGGTGCACAAGAGGGATTTTGCTGCCCAGCTGTGCTCCTCTCTGGTGTTTCCTTCACACCCCAGTGGCACCTGCATTGCTTTAAACACCTGAGCAGATGGTGTTCCATTTGTTCACCTCCTGCTGAGGAGTTCAAATGCAAGAACTTGTGGGCTACCTAAATAAAAATGCTGAAGTTCTGTGTTTATTGGGAGTGGTTTAATTATTTTATGTAAAAAAACCAAAAAAACCAAAAGTCGACCAAAACCACCAACAAAACCCCCCAAAAAAACAAATCTCCCAAAAAAAACCCAAAAGAAAAAAATGCTCAGCTTGCAGCAGAATCACCCAGCTGAGCCTGCAGCCCTGTTGCAGTGCAGTGCCCAGCACCTGCCCCGTGGGATGTGTCAGTGTGGGATGTGTCAGTGTGGGATGTGTCAGTGTGGGATGTCACATCCCTGGCTGTGTCCAAGGCTGGACAGGGCTTGCAGCACCCTGGACAGTGGAAAGTGTCCCTGCCCATGCAGGGGGTGGAACAAGATGAGTTTTAAGGTCCCTCCAGCCCAAAGCACTGTGATTCTGTGGTCAGTGGAAGGAAGATGCAATTTTGAGTGTTCAGGAGGAAGATGAAGGTATGGGTGCCACAAGGCCCAGCCTGATGCAGTTCTGGGCAGCAGTGTGGGAGCAGAGGGAGCTCAGGAGCAGAGAAAAGGGAGAAGTGGAGATGAGATGAGTTTGTTTAGCTTGGGAAGTCAAAGATTGAGAGGGGATGTGGCTGATGGCTCTGAGTGCATTGCAGAGGGAAAGCTCAGGGAGGAAAAGGCTCATTTGAACTGATGGGGGAAGCTGGCACAAGAGCAAGTTGAAAATTGTCCATGAGTATATAAAACAGGAAAAACGAAGGTACTTTGAGTGAGAGATTGACAAGCTTGGGGAAAATTGTTATGGCACTGTATTTGTGCTCTTGCTCTGAAGTTGTAAATGTGATTATCAGGTAGTGTATCAATTAATGGGAAATGAGGCTGGAAAACCTCTGTGCTCCCAGCTCAATCCCTGTGTCCAGTGAGCTCCAGGTACGAGCAGCAGTGCTGCCACTGCATCCAGGAGAGTGCTGCTGTACCTGGGTCAGGCTGCTCTCTACCAGGCTTTAATGGTGCCCTGAGACACTTGCATGTTGTTAGACAAGAAGTATTGATACACAACTGAGGGGCTTTCCACAGGGCTCTGATGGATTGTCTTTAATTAATGACTGAGACTTGTGTGTGTAATGAAGTACTGTGAGCATCCACATTGCCTGAAGCTCTCTCGTAATTTTATAATTTTATTAGGAAAAGCTGCTAATGGCTGCATTTGCAGGATATTAAAATTCTTATCTGTTTATGTCTGAAATTTTTGGTTACAGAAGTGGAGGTTGCTGCTGTGCCTTGTACTCTGGGGAGTCTTATCTGCCCAGGAGCAAAAATGTCAGTTTTCTTCAGCAGCAGCAGCAGCGAGATACAGCAGTGTGTGTGCACACAGAGAATAACAGACCAGAGACAGGGCTGGGGGTGAGCTGTTTTAGCAGTTTCTGCAGAACAGAGAAGACAAGCAATTAGAATGTTTGGAATAGCCTTGAGGTTTTGATGAACCCACTTTCATTTCCTTCCTCTTGCAAGCGGATCCAAAATACAAAGTACAGCATCCCTCTAGGCTTGGAAGAAGAGATTTTTTTATTTATTTTTGCAAGGGTTTTAAGCCATAAATGTGCATCATGTTTTGTTTGTTTGCTGGCAGTAACAATGTAGGAATGGCCATGTTGTTAGAGCAAACATCCATTTACTTTGCTACTAGATGGTCAGGGCTAAAAGTATAAAGGGAAAAAAACCCCAAAGTGTACAGAGCAGCCCTTCCTGTGGCTCCCAGTCAGCAAGGCAAGTACTTCCCCAGCCAAAACTGCATCTAGATAATTGCTGTTTTTATCATTGCACCTGATAAATTTTTATTTTTTTTCCATAAGATTTTTGGAATTGATTCATTCATGCTTGTGGCCATCTGTGGGAATTAACCCCGAAACGTGTGGTGGTTGGAGGGAAGCAGGAATTCAGGCTGGCAGGGATATGGAGCAGGTTGTGTTGCTCCATTGCTCCACCTTGCAAAGGGAATTGCCTGCCAGGTGTGAGTGGGGCTGAGCCCAACAGGTGACACAAGTCCTTCAGTCACGTTGGGCACATCCCGGTGGCTTTGGCTGTCCAGCATCCTGCTGAGGAAACCACGGAGAGCCTTCCCTTGCTTCAGTGACCTTGGACTTTCGTGCCCAGTGAGAACATAAAATGCCTTCTGTTCTGCCTTTTTGTGCAGTCAAATGGTCTATTTTGGTTATTGGAGCACAAGAGTTTTGGGGGAGCAGTCCTAGAGCTTTGCCAAAATGCACGAACCCTTCAGGCCTGATGTTTGCTGATGGGCAGTGCTTTATAATTAGCTCTGCTGAAGCCTCGTGCAAGGCTGGGGGCACAGCTACAGATGCCAGATGTGGGCTGCAGGATTCAGCCTTTTTTCAGCTGGAATTTCATAATGATGCTGGGAAAGCACAACGAGTTCGTAGTGCAGGAATTTGTGTTTTGGTTCATATTCTGGTTTATGTGGTGAAATACCCACAATTCGTTCCTCGAGACAACCAGATGTAAATGCAAAGGTGTTTGCAAGAAGAGCATTAAGGAATTAACATATTAAAGTCCACTTAGATTAAGAAAGGGCCTTTAATGCCTGAGGAGACTCCCTCTGCTTTATTCAAGAAGCATGTCTGTCTCTGGATCTTGTCTCCAGAGACAAATCTCTGTCTCTGACAGTGTTTCAGGTGGTTGTGTTCTAATGCCAAGGATTTTTCCCCTTCCATTTTTGTGTGTTTCTCAGCTTTCCATAGAACCATGTCTTCATTAATGATAAATGAGTTGATAAAAGCTTTAATCTGATAAAAATGACAAGTTTTCCACGCAGCTGATATAAAGTTTTATTCATTGCTGGCTGAATTTTCCTAAGGAGATTGTCTCACAGTTCAGGTCTAAGATTACCCTTGGATGATGATTATGAAGATGTTGTTATCTCCTTATTTCATTATCTATTCCCTGTAAGAGGTGTTAGTTCTCTAATCAGCTTTTCTTGCTCTTTAGCAGAATTAGGCTCTGTACTGGTTTCCAGCTCTTTTGACAGTGATAAAGGAAAACCCAACGAGCTAGAAAATGAACCTTCCTCTGATGCTGTAATTTCCAAACTGTTAGTTAAATCATATTCTCATTTATTGGAAAATGGATATTTTGCAGTAGAACTTGCAGGGTTGTGTCTCTGTCCAGTAATCTGAGCCTTGTGAGGTGTGGGCAGAAAACCTAAGTGGGAAAAACAGGCGTGGAGGTGAGGCTGTCACCTTTCCTGCCACACCTTAGCTTGGGACTGTGCAATAGCCATGGGACAGCAGGGACGCCTGAAACGATCTTGTCTTGTGGTGATCATTGATGTCAATCGACTACAAGTAAAGGAAATGAATTTTCTGTTCAGAAAGCCTGTTTGTCACTGTCACCTCTGGGACTGTAGGAACTGTGTCAGCTGTGGCCCTGCAGAGCATTCCCAGCAGGAGCCTGTGGCCCCTGGGAGCGAGGGAAAAGCCAAGCAAACTTGGGCTTGGGATTAAATGCAAAACCTGGCTTGGCACTGACGAGTTGTCATGGGGATTGATTCTAATTTTTTTTTTTTTTTTAAGTTGAATAAACCTACAGATATTCTCATACCATTTGGCATATGCCAGCTGAATTACATAACATCTTCATTTGTTTGCTGTTATGTTCTTCTAACCCATATAACATGCTTGGATTTCTAAAGACATGTAGCATTTAAGCACATCTGGTTTTCAAAGGAAGTTTATTTTGGAGACAAAATAATGAATGTATTGGTGATGGTGTAAGGTTTCTTACAGAGCAGCTGTGGTGTTGAAGGTGCTTATATATAGCTCGTCTTATAATTAACAGAACAGCAGGAGTGTGAGTAATCTGCATTTAACACATTATCAAGTGCAATCTGATATATCAATAATTCAGCTGTACAGCAGTGACAGTTTATTTTTTGTTGTTGAATTGCAGCTACAGCACATCAGTTCATTTCACTGTACATGCACTGGTGGCTGTCTAGAGGCGTCAGAGTGGTGATTTCACCATGGATGTGGTGAGCTGAGCTGGGAACCAGAGCTGGGGTAACACCGTGGCCGCCCCATTTCCCTTGTCCTGACTGGGAATGGTGACACTCCCTCCTCAGAGTAGGACTTGTGCCACCTCCTGCCACCCCAGCCTCCAAGTGCCACAGCTGAGAGCAGGCAGGAGATCCTGCAGTGGGTCTGGGGTCTCGTTTCACGTTCCAGGGTGCTGGACATAGTGCATGGATAGCCCACAGATGCTGAGCTCTGTCGTGGGGGCTGTGGGAAGGCTCTATCTCAGCAACAGCTAAGAAATAATGATTTCTCAGGAAGTAAAACATGTCAGCTCCACTTGGATCTTGTCTCTCATCCCACTGAAGTTCTGCAGGCATGTGGAACTGTGAGGGGTGGGTTTCTTGGGTGGATTTTGTTTTGTTTTGTTTTCCTCCTCTGTCACGTTTTCTCTTGTGTAACTTTTTCCTGGCCTGTGCTAGACAAATTCTGTCTCTTTTATTGCTGTCACGATGTTTGGGAATACAGCAGGGAAATTCTTTGGTGTGCTGATGTAAATGTCACTGTGGAAGAGCCGCCTGAAGAGGGAAAGAATTAGAAAATGCAACACATGAGAGATGCGAAGCATTGTATGTGGAGCTGACTTCATTCTTGCTGTGCTTCCCAGCCCTGTGTGCCCTTGGGCTCGGTTGTAAGGAAGTGCAATTTTTGCAGGTCTGAATGTTTCTGCCCATTCTTCCACGCTGCCTGTGAACCCCCTGACTTCAGGAGCACTGGGATGCCTTAAAGCAGCCCAGGGTTTCGCCAGGGGCACGGTGCCTTTCTGTAGCTGCTGGGAGAGTTGGTGCTCAGCACCTGCCGGGACTCCTGGTCCTTGGGCATCGCACCGCTCAGGGATGCTCAGGCTGAGCCAAGCGCGTTTGTCCTGCAGGGCGGCTGTTCCCTGCACTTAGAGACAGTGGGACAGTGACAGGAGGAGGGGCACAGAGCCAGGGCAAAGGCACCCGGTACCTCCCAAAACCCCTGGCTGCAGACGCGGGGGTTACTCCGGAGTGGGGCTGGGTTTCCCCCCCCTGCATTCAGCCTGCGTCACTCCTTAGCCGGAGTGTGGTAATCCCTGCCCGCCCCGCCGCCCGGCTGCCCGCGGGATTTCCCTGCTCTTCCCGGGGCTGGGCAGCGCTTCCCGGGGCCGGGCACGCTCGGAGCCCGGAGCGTGTGCGGTGCGCGGAGCCCGGAGGGTGCGCGGAGCCCGGAGCGTGTGCGGGGACACGGAGCGGCGCCGGCCCCGGGCGCTGTGCGGGGACACGGGAGCGGCTCCGCTCCGCAGCCACAGCACGGGGCAGATGCTGCCGCCTCCCTCCCAACCCGCGCTCCTCGGCCCCGAGAGAAGTTCCCTCCCCTCGCCTCTGGATCTGGGCTATGGCTCGCCGAGGTTCCCTCGCTCATCCTGAGCAGCGCTGCTCGGCTGCACTCCCAAGGATTGCTTTCCAAATGTGTTGGCTCTGAAGAGATGAAGATCAAACTGAGCCTTTCCTGAAGGGAGAATTTCCATTCTGCTTGCCAATAATGCATGAGTTACAAATTCAATGGCAGACCTTGAAGTATATAAAAATTTAAGTCCAGAAAAAGGTAAGGATGTTTGAGTTTGGAATTGCCATAGGACGAGCTCGTAATGTGTCTGGAAATGCTTATTGAAAAATCAAGTAACATAACCCTTGTGACTGGTAAGTTGTTTACAGTGTTTATGTGGACATTGTTAGTGTAACAAATGCGTATCTGTTCCTGAATGTTTAACAAGAAAACCTGGTGGGTTTGTATTGACTTGAAAGTATATTTATTTCTCCATGAAAACATGTAGCTCGTATTTGAGATGCTGCTCTTTTGATGAGGACAAACTGCACTTCTGTGTTAGCCTAAATTATTACAAATGTGTTTGCCTTGAATAAAAACATTCTTGACCTTTTCATCTGTTGGGAATTTTGCTGTGGCTTTCAGTGAAGAAGAGTTTGTTGGTTTTTTCCAGCAGTGCTTATAAATAGTATAACACATTTGCAAGTGGTGTGTAAAATTTGAATGAAAGCATTGGATAAAAGATGTCTTTCCAAGAATTGCAGGAGATGGTGCAGAAAAGGAAGACATATTGAATAACTTTCTTCAGTATCTTGTAGTTTATAATGTCTAATTTTGTTCAATTTAAGTCAGTGCTGAATGGAAAGTGGCAATTAGCTTAAGCCTCTAAGTGGATAGAGAGTCAATGCTGTAGAGAGAAGGAGAAATCGTGGTAGATTAAAGTTAATTTTTGTATTTTGCTCACCCTTAAGGATGTTGGATTATGTTCTTTCAAAGAAAACACTCAGAAAACACATTTAGCAAAAAGCTTCTTACCAGAATTGTGTAGCTCAGAAGAAATTTTTGTGGCAAGACTATCTCTAATTTAAAATCAAACAAACTAATCTAAACCAAAGCCACCAAAGGTCAAGGATCATACTTTAAAATATCATCTTGCCCACTAAACCAAAGCCACCAAAGGTCAAGGATCATACTTTAAAATATCATCTTGCCCATTATAAGATGTTAAAAAATTTCAGGGCAGTGTTGGGGGTTGAGATGCTTTTTTTTCCTTTGTATCCGTCGGGGTTGATTTTGGTGGATATTTTTTATCTGGTGGAAGTCACTGGGAATAGACACAGCTATTGTATGAGAAACGGAGCCTATTTTAGGCAAAAGTGAGTTATTTGTGGATGCCCTGCAGGGAGGGCTGCCTGTGCTGGGGCTGGGGTGCCAAACGCTGCCCTTGCTCTCGCAGGTGTTGGGTACCCAGAGCTCTCCATGGAGCTGTGCTGGCCGTGGCTAAAGGAGGGCAGCTGTTACTCCATCTGCCTTCCAGGTGCAGCAGGTAATGGATATGGCCCCACTCAATAATTCACAGCAGCCAGCTCTCCTGGAGGAACAGGCCTGCAAGGAAAGCATCAGGTTCAAGTTCTGAATCTCACGGCAGTGTTTGTGTAGAGAAGCACATTGCACATTGGAGAGTTCCACTGGGCGTGGAGTTCTGCCCGAGGTCACTCTGCAGAGTGACCTGTCCCAGGTGTAACAGCAGGGCCAAATTCCAGCTGGCCATCCTTGGTTGTGGCGGGTGCCATCTCTGTGTGGGGAGGCCAGTGAGGGCTGCAGAGCAGTGAAGGGTGTCCCAGGGTGTCCCTGGCTGTCTCTGGTGTCCCTGGCGCAGAGGTGGAGTCATGGCTGGGCTCTGATGTGACCCAGCCGGGCTCTGAGGTGACCCAGCCGGGCTCTGAGGTGACCCTGTCAGGCTCTGAGGTGGCCCTGCCAGGATCTGATGTGACCCAGCCGGGCTCCGAGGTGGCCCAGCCAGGCTCTGAGGTGGCCCAGCCGGGCTCAGAGGTGGCCCAGCCGGGCTCAGAGGTGACCCAGCCGGGCTCTGAGGTGGCCCTGCCAGGCTCTGAGGTGGCCCTGCTGGGCTCTGAGGTGGCTGATGCTGGCGCAGGCGCAGCCCTGGCGGTGGCTCTGCACCAGGAGTGTGTTCCCACACTGGATGCAGGAGGCAGGTGGGGTCTGTGAGCCCATTCTCCAGGCTGGCTGGGACATTGATGACCCTGCAGGGTGGCCGTGGGATAACCCTGGAGAAAGGGACACCCAGCCTGGCTCCAATGAGCAGCCACGGGAAGCAGCAGCTCCGGTGGCTCAGCCGTGAGTTCCTGGGTGCCTCTGGCCACTGGGGCTGGGAGATGCTGGAGCTGGGAGTGGGATCAGCACTGGGACGTGGGGCACACCCCTCCCTTGGGGCTGGACCTTGGGCTGTGGGTGGTGGTGCTCGGATTTCTCAGAGCACCAGGGATGCAGCTGGCACAGCTGGGCTGGGGAACAGCCTTCAGATCCATCAGGGCTCATTCCCTCCTCCAGGGACCATGGCAGTGCCCTGTTTAATGTCCTTTCTAGTGCTGCTTTGGGACTCCTGTGCCTGCCGCTGTCCAAGCACCTGTAAAACAGGCACTGAGTGTAGGCTCTGGCATGCTGATATGTAAAGGAATTAGCCTGGAACAGCAAACTGGTCTGAGTGGATGTGGAAGGCATCAATCTCCTTCTGGGAAGAACTTGGTCATGCACAGGTTCCATTCCAGTAACACCTTAAATCTGTCTCAGCATTCAATGCACTCACTATAAGTTAGCATGTGCACATGGCAGCTTTGGCAGGTGGAAAGCCTCGAGGTGGTTTGGCACATCCTGAGGAGGTTGCCCAGTGTTGTCCTGAGTGCCACCTGACTGGAGTGTCACAGTGGGACACCACCAAGTGTCCCTGCCATGGCCTGCTGAGGGTTCAGAGGGGGCTGGAGCTGGATGCTGATGGCTCCAGGGGCAGTGTCTGATCAGTCATGGCTGGCCAGGTATAACTGGGTTGTGTGCTTGCTGACTCCTTAGTGTTTGTGGGTTTGGTGCTTGTGAATGAAATCGACTCTCTTTGCAATAAATCTACAGAACACTGCCATGGTGTTAGGGGAGATGTTCTTCTGTTTGCTGAAGAACTGTTGTCTTTCCAAAACTCTGGGGCACAGGTTGGTGCTGTTGAGGTAACTCCTTCAGTGCCTTGCTGGAGGCTGAGCTGGCCCAGTGCCGTGTTGGGGTCAGTGCTGGCACCGTGGTGGGACATAAGGGCTGATGAGCAGAACGTGCTGAAAGAAACCTTCCCAGCTCTGTCCAGCACTGAGCTTGCTGCAGGGGATGTGTGTGCTGGTTTTTCCTCTTTCCCTCAGCAGCTCACACCTCGGGAGCACGTGCTGCTCCGTGTCTCCTGGGAGGGCTGAAGTGGGAGCTGTGAGCAGCCCCAGGATGGCTTTTCCCTGGCAGTGCCAGCACACCTGGCTGCAGGGCAGGGAGCTCCAGCCTGGGCTGTGGCAGGTTATCAATACCAGCACAGCAGAGAACCCTCTGAGGTGTTCCACGTTACCGATGGAAACATTGATCAGCCTGAAACTCAGATGCACAAAACTGCATCGTTTTCAGTAATAAAATCACTCCGGTGTTTGAAGCTGTCAATTCATTGTTTGCCCACAGATGACTCACTGTCGGTGACTTGCACCGAGGTAATTTAAAATAGAATAGATAAACATGTTTCTTTAGAAAACGACTATTTCTGAGGAGGGTGAATAAATTAGTTCGTATCATCTGTTGCACTGCAGTCTCCATTCATTACTTTTAAAGGTTAATTAACTTCACCTACCGTTCTATTCTGCTTTTTCCCCCCTGTTCCTGGTCTCCAGGCAAGCCCCAGATGTGGCTTTGTTTGGCAGCCTGGAGGGAAGCAGTGCTGCCTGCAGCCTGGCCCTGGCTCCCCCTTGCAGTGCCCTGTCCCTGCTCCCCTCCCCAGCCTGTGCTGCAGGACAGGGGCTGAGGCTGCTGTCACACGGGGCTGTGTGACAGCTGATAAACCTGCAGGCATCAGAACTGCCTCTTTGCACTGAGGCTGGGACACTTCATCCTCTGCACGGCTCTGTGTGGGCACAGGAGCAAGCTTCAGCAAGGGCCTTTTGGCTTTTTTCCTCTTTTTTGTTAACTTGGTGAAGTTCAGTGAGAGGTGTGACATAAAAAGGGGGAGTGGTGAGGGGATCTGCCCTAGGTCAGTGTGTTGTGGTGGGAATTGTATTTGTTGTATCATACAACACAGGCAGGCTGAGAGCAAAGTCTGGTTCACTGGCGTGTGATCCTTATTTATGTACTTATTGATTTTTTTAAAGGGCAGAGATGGGCTTGCGGCAGAGAAGGAGCTCGTGGGTTCCTGCTCTCCACCTCTGCATCCAGAGGGAGGGCTCCTGGCATGCCTGGACTGCTCCCTGCCAGGCAGGGAGGGCTCTCTCCAGGGAGGAGCCCCTGCCTTGGCACTGCCGAGGTGCAGGGATTGCCCTCCTGGGCAGAGCTCTGCTGGCCTGGGGAGCCCCTGGGCTCTCCTCTGGGGACATGGGCACAGAGCTCGGGATGGCACCTGCTGCTCCTGTCATGGTCTCACAGGGGCAGGGTGCTGCTTGTCCTGAGAGCCACCCTGATGTGGCACAGTGCCACCACACACCTGTGCCACCACACGCCTGTGCCACCACACGCCTGTGCCACCACACACCTGTGCCACCACACACCTGTGCCACCACACACCTGGGTGCTCGTCCTGCCCTTGGCAGGGGCAGTGGAAACTCCCCTCCTCCTTTCCTTCCCAGCCCCTGCTTTTTCCACACGCTCTGTGGTGTCACAACCAACCGCTGGGCCCTCCCTGCTGAGGGATCCTCGAGGGAGAAAGAGGATTAGGATGTGCAAACTTAACTGTGTTTGCTTAATAAATCTGTGCTCCTTGTTCACCCCATTGATGGGACAATGTGCCTTGGCACTTGGCCATGGCTGTGCTTGAACGATTGTGCTTTTCAGAGCTGACAAAGGACTGATTCCACAGCCCTGGTGGAAAACTTACAGTCCCCAGGACGCTGTGCTGCAGTGGCACCAGGGCTCTCACAATGCACAGCTCTGGTGGAGTTGTTTCTGAAGAAAGGATGAAACCTGGGCTAATTGCTTGAAGATAATCAGTGGAACTTTACTGAACTGGCAGAAGGAGGGGTGGAAAATATGAATTATTCATGGTGTCCAACAGGGGAGCACAGCCCCTGTAAGAGAGGCACTGGCCCGGCAGGACATTTCTGCACTCCCAGTGCTCTGTGAAGTCTCAGTGAGGGAACAAAGCTGGTGATTAAGGATCATTCAGGCTCTTTTGGATCATACTGGAGCGCCAAGCTTTTGTTTGGATACTTCTGGTTCCTTTCTGATCTCTAACAGCACAAGGGGAGGGTCCTCAGCCTGGGAAGGGACTCTGGGCTCTCCCATGGCAAGAATAACGAAGGGTTGTTAAGGATCAGCTTGAGAAGGTGAGGAGCAGAAACCTTTCACTTGTAATGTGAAAATAAGATGAGTTATTGGTCATCCTGGAAGCACTGAGCCCGCAGTGTCAATAGGGGAGGCTGAAAGAGCAGTTACTGTGAATTATGTGTTGCTCAGACATGGCTTCTGGGAGCTGCTGCTCCCAAGGTTTTGCTTTTGTTTTGGGTTTTTTTGAAAGAAAAAAAAAACACTGCCAGACAGTTCGCAGATCTACAAAAAGCTCAAACATGCTGATAGATTTTGGTTGTGCTTAGGGTTTTTTCTCCATTCTGTGCAGTGTATGGTTTTGTTCTTAAGCTTCACCCCTTCCTTGCACATTATTTCGTGACTTTACAAGCACGAGCTGCTTCCCAGATTCGGGATTTCCTTTGATTAGACACCATTCACAGTTGTTTTGAGTAGTCTCAGCTTGTGTTTGGTTGCTTGTTTTGATGCTCTGCATCTCCAGGGCTGGGATGAATTTCCTGTGCCCTTTCCAGCCTCTGGTGTCTCTGTTGGTGCTCTGTGACTTCCTCGAGGGTTTCTTGAGATTTGCAGAAGTGTGAGAGATTGTCCATCTCATGTCCATGGATTCCCAGAGATTAAACCCACTGTAAGAAGCTTAACGTGAGATTCCGTGAGGCTGGAAGAGCTGCTGCAAAGCAAATTAAAATCTGGCATAAAATATGAGCTGTGGCTGTTTAAACCAAAACCCAATCCTGCCTGGGGCCGTGGAGTGCCCCAGAGCTGTGTCTGCCCTCTCTGCCCCCCGGGCTTTTTGGCTGTTATGTAACACCCCAACAATCAGCACCCCGAGGCCATTAGTGCTGTTCTGTGGGATTTAGATAAAATGTGCTCTCTGGGGCTGGACCTGGGCAGTAAATGGCATTTAATGGCATTACTGGAAGGGCAGACTTAGTGCTCAGGATGAGGAGATGATGCAGGACAGGGGGATGAGGAGAGTGCAGACAGCTGAGACCACTGTGGGGCTCTGGGGTTTGCTTTGGGGTTTGGCTGGATCCAGGGAATTTTCCCTGCTGGGGTCAGGACAGTTCAGTTGTGTGCTGCTCTCCAGTGCAGGGGTGGGGGCTTTTTTGGGAAGGACCTTTCAGATCGTGAAGTCCAACCATCAGCCCAGCACCACCACAGTGCTCACCACTAAAATGGGTCCTCAAGGGCCACATCCACACGTTTTTCAAACGCTTCCAGGGGCAGTGACCCCACCAGTGCCCTGGGCAGCCGTGCCAGGGCTTCACAACCCTTCACAAAATACACAGTTAACCCCAAAATACTGAATACAGCGGGGAAGAGCTGCTGCTGCAGTTACAAAAGTAACTCCTGCATTTTATGGGTTCCTTTTATCTCTTCAAGCTTAATGTTGGCTTAATGCAGTTGATGCCTATCATTTAGAAACCCAGTTTATATCCTCTTTCATAATTATACTTCTCAGTGTTTGGTAATGCTCTTTATACCTTATTTAATCTTTTTGTTTTGTCAGATGGCTATAACAGTAAGTCCATAAAAGCAAGACGAGACCAGACCTTTTGTCATTTGGTTGCACTTTGAAATATTAATTTCTTAACATACAGTAGTGGAACAGGAAAATTAAAGAACTGTTTGTGGACAGCCATAAGACATTTGTTTTGATCTTTGATTTTTAAGAAAAATGATCTGTCTCACAACAGTGGTGTAACCTTTTGCTGTAGACTCTTGGCAGTAGAGTTTTGCTGCTAACGCTTAGGTAATAGTGTTTTCTTGAATAACTAAACCCCAAAATACAGTAGCAAAAAATGGCCAGGATATCTAATGAACCTTGGAGAACATGTTTTATGGGAGGGGGTGTTTGTTTCACTGCACGGATGTGCCCTGTACAGCAAAATGCTCTTCTGTTTGCCCGAAAATGCTGCTCAGTCTAATGTCTTAATTCCCTAAGTACTTTCCTTCTGGTATCAATGAAGGGTCCTGCACGCCCTGAAGCCTCTGTGGTGAGGCACAAGAGCAGGCAGATGTGCACTCATCACTGTGGCTGCTGGGGATTGAGCTGAGCTGAACCGGAGCAATTCCTGGCTCCCGGGGATGCAGGGCACGGCCGTGGCTCGGAGCAGGGCCGGGGTTTTGCAGGGATCTGGCAGGGCTGGTGCTGAGCCACTCCCTGGTTATTAAAGGCCGAGAGCACGGGGCTGGATTAGGGTGAGGGGGTGGAAGGTAGCACGGGCTGGTTTGGGGGATTAGTGCTGCTGGAGTGGCCGGAGCTGGGGCTCAGTGCCCGGCAGCACCGGGGTCAGTCGGCGGCGGGAGCGGCGTGGGCAGGTGGGACCCACAGCATCTGCCTGGGAGACACANCATCTCTGTGTCACCCCCAGCATCCCCCTGGCAGCCACGGCATCTCCCCAGCAGCCCGGGGACATCCCTGGCTCCATGGCTCTCCTCCTGGCCTCGGAGATCCACCACGTGCTGGGCAGCGTGGCCGCTCCGGAGAAGGTCGAGCTGGCACAGATGGGTTTGTATCTGCTTTACCCTCGGCTGCAGAAGCAGCTCCTCCCCTGAGGAGAGGTTTGTGTCAGGAGTGATTCTTGTGGCTGAACTAAATGACAAAGTGCTGTTTGAATTCAGGTCTGTACTGCTTTAAAGGGTTATTTTGGGAGGAGAGGAGGAAAGAAAGTAGACTGGTGTTTCATTATTAAATCCCATTAAACTCTAGGATGTCTGTTGGGATGGTTGTAGACTGTCAGGTTTGCATAACTCTGGAAATAGAAGTGAGTATAGTTTTCAGGGGTTTTTAATTTTAAATTAAAGCTTTAAATATCATAGAATCATGGAATGGTTTGGGTTGGAAGGAACCTTAAAGACTGCCCAGTTCAACCCCCTGCCATGGGCAGGGACACCTTGCTTTTCATTACGTAAGTGTAACTTTTTATTTAAACTTCCAGGTTAATTTTCTTTGATCTTATAACATAAACTACAT
>VZTZ01042025.1:164320-176209 GCA_013400955.1 Drymodes brunneopygia | reverse complement strand
GGGATCCACAGCATCTCCCTGGGATCCACGGCATCTCCCCAGGACCCACGGCATCTGTCCGGGACCCACGACATCTGCCCACGACCCCTGTNAGAAGGTCGAGCTGGCACAGATGGGTTTGTATCTGCTTTACCCTCGGCTGCAGAAGCAGCTCCTCCCCTGAGGAGAGGTTTGTGTCAGGAGTGATTCTTGTGGCTGAACTAAATGACAAAGTGCTGTTTGAATTCAGGTCTGTACTGCTTTAAAGGGTTATTTTGGGAGGAGAGGAGGAAAGAAAGTAGACTGGTGTTTCATTATTAAATCCCATTAAACTCTAGGATGTCTGTTGGGATGGTTGTAGACTGTCAGGTTTGCATAACTCTGGAAATAGAAGTGAGTATAGTTTTCAGGGGTTTTTAATTTTAAATTAAAGCTTTAAACATCATAGAATCATGGAATGGTTTGGGTTGGAAACCTTAAAGACTGCCCAGTTCAACCCCCTGCCATGGGCAGGGACACCTTGCTTTTCATTACGTAAGTGTAACTTTTTATTTAAACTTCCAGGTTAATTTTCTTTGATCTTATAACATAAACTACATTGTGTTCTAGTTTAACTTAATTCATTTTCAGACTTTGGGCAAAAAATGCACAGCTAGTCCTTGTGTTAGAAAAATATCTTTTAATGGGAATCATGTCTCGCTTCCTCAAATTTTAATCTATGTCTGCACTGAGGAGCTGCTTCATTTACTCTGTATTCCTGGTTTATCTTCAGGATTAGATGTTTTTCTGGAAGCAGCTTCCCTATTCCTTAGTGAAATCCTTCCTGAACTGCTCTTCTGGAGCTTTATTCTGCCCTGCACTGCTCAATACCTTCCCTGATTCAGATGCTAATGTGTGGTGTCTGGCAAGGGACTGGCATTAGCATACTGAGAATAGATTTGAAAAAGACCTTTTTTATTTGCGTGCTTATATTTTATAAATAGCCTGAAGGGGAGGATGGGGTGTTTTGTAAATGGTTTGCAGAGCTGAAATCCAGTGGGCCCATGATTGCTGTGGCATTTCCATTACCCAGGTCCCTTCTTGAACGTGGAGCCTTTGTTATTAACAGCTACACAGCAGGAATGATGCCATGAACTCTTACACATTTATTGTTCTTTAAATGTTTGAATTCTCATGGTATTTCTTTGGAACTGGGAAAGTGCAAGCAGCGAAGGTGGTGCTTCCTGGAGCACTGGACCTACTGCAGGTGGGGTTTGGGAGGTGGAGGTTGATGAGACATTGGGCAGGAACTGGGTTCCTTCCACTTAATGAAAAAAAGTGTTTTAAAATCTATTCCATATAACTGAAGTCTGCCTGAGGCATGAATGAAACTGCGCCTATAACAATTCCAAACGTGATGTAGAAATGTTTGGGCAATTGAAATGGTGAAGAAGGAACTGGATTGACTTTTATGGTTTTTATTTTCCCCCACAGTTTTGTTGGCTGCAATTACCTGACTGTGGCCCATTCTCTGCTTTTCTTATACTGAATAAATGCAGTCTTCTCCCTTCTGCCTTTTGCTGGCTATCCTCAACAGCATCTTAGTGAAACCAGGCTGGGGTTTTATCTCTGACAACTGAGCTGCTGCTAATAGAGAGACTTATTTGAGAATTAGTTCTTTTTGTAAGACTTTCATCAGTCACTGTTAGCCTTAGGTGCAAAGAAGCAGATTTTCTGTGTTGAGTAGCTTGTTGCTAAACCTCTTACTGAGCTAAAGCCCTGCTGGAAGTGATCTCTCTATTAGTGAAATCAAAAGGTGCTTGTGGTGTGTGTGCCAGGCTGATGGAGCAGGGCTCGTTTGTGTATCCACACTCACAGGCAGGACCTCATTTCTGTGCTGGACAAGTCCTGTTTGCCTTGGTAGGAATCCAAGGCAAACCTGATCTAAGCTCAGTTCCACAGGGAAAGGCTGGGTCTGCCAAGAGAAGGCATTCCTGTGTGGATGCACATAGGGAGTTTTGGAGACTATTTTTGCTTCAGTTCGTCTTTCTTCTCTCAGGTCCCGAGTTTTCCATCCCTCGTGGTGCAGGGGTTTGTGTTCCTGGTACTCTGTGCATCTTCAGATGTTAATGCTGCCCCAGCCAACGTGTGGATATGGTCCAACAGCTCCTTCTGGCTTGATCTATGTCACATTTGTGGGTTTATCTTAAAGCCCTTCCAGACTCTCCTTCTTTTGGTGTGTGCTGATCCAGGGGGTGCCGTTATTTATGGACATAATAAAGGACACATTTATTGCACTCAGGTGATGCTTTCAGAAGAGTTTGGTTCTGTTCAGCTCAGCCTCAGTCCCCTCTTTGCTCCAAGAAGGACAACTCAGGAAAAAGGCTCCTTCTGATGGGGTTTATTCCATGTGGGGTTTGCCTTGCCAGCTCCCTGCGTGTGAGGGAGCCAGGGGAGGTTATTCCAGTGCCAGGGGCTGCTCATTCCTGGTTTGCCCAATGTTTAGATGCTGCTCCAAGTGCCTGTCAGTGTGTCAGAGCTGTGGGGAGCTGGGAGAATAAATAAATAAATCCCAGCTCTGGCAGAGAGGAGTGGGAGTGTGGGTCAGTCTTTGCTGTGACACTGAGGAGCACTGGAGAGAAGTGTTGGAGAGAGGAAGGGTGATAAGAAATAAAGACAGACCCAGAGAGTTTATTTGGGAGCCAGCCAGAGTGTAAACAAATCAGCCAGGGAGGTGAGTTTGGAGTGATACCAAGTGAGGAGAGGCTGTGAATGGATAAAACCAGAAGGTAATTTAAGAGCATGGATATATACTGAGATCAAGAGGAAATGTTATCTTGATCCTCGTGTTTGGAAGGCTGCAGGAGGGAAGATGTGAGATGAAATTGAAGAAATGGGTTTATTTTAGTCAAAACACAGAGGGGGGAAAGAGCCTTGTCGTGTGGATGGGATGGGTGGATAAAAGGAAATCATCCCAGTGTGTGCTGGAAGGTTGGGGGCAGCATGGACGGGGTGTGAATGGTGTCTGTGTCATTCTGTGAGCAGCTCTGCCACTGCCACAGCATGAGGGACAAACTCCAGGGCTGCTGAGCCCAAAGGGCTGCGGGGTTTGAATGAGGATCTCACCAGTCCAAACACACGGAGTGCTGGGGTTTGAAATTACGGCACTGTAAAAAATGTAAATAAGATGAGCATGAAACAACTATAAAATATTTTCCTTCAAAATAAATTGAAGTTTTCTTTGCCTGCTTTGTCGTGAGGGTGTTCTGACAGATGAGCTGTTCCACTGCCCTGTGTGGAGAAGGTGGCAGTGCAGAAGGAACAGTCTCCCAGCACTGCCCACTTTCTGTCACTGAGGTTCAAGTCAGAGCTGGTGTGTGCCTGGCAGATGCTGGGGAGCCCGTTAGTCATGTCATTAGTGAGATGGGGTGGTTGTTGAGTTGAATTTATTCTGCTCTGCCTCACAGTTGAAAGATGCATGAGTGTGATGCAGTCTGGGACGCAGATGGTGAAGCTGAAGAGTGGAACCAAGGGGCTGGTCCGTCTCTTCTACCTGGACGAGCACAGGACCTGCATCCGATGGAGGCCCTCCCGCAAGAGCGAAAAGGCAAAAAGTAAACTCCTCATGTTCCTTCTCATTTCTGGGGCAGCTCAGTGTTGGAATGTGAATTTCAGAGCTACACAGGGGCTCATGGACAGGAGTTCCCTGTTCCCTTTCTGTACCTCAGCCCCGTGATGTTCCGGGGAGCACTCGGAGCCTCCGGGGCAGCCAGCACAGCCATGGCGAGGAAACCTTCAGTCCAACAGGGCTTTGGGGTGTGAAGGTGTAACATTAATAAAGTTTAATGCCTCTGAGCCTGAATAAGTCAGAGTTGTGAGAAGCAGGAAGAGGCTGGCTGGCTGTCCCAGCGTGTCCTTTTGTTCCCCTTTCCCCGCAGTTGTCATCGACTCCATTTACAAAGTCAGCGAGGGCCGGCAGTCGGAGATCTTCCACCGCCACGCCGAGGGCAGCTTCGACCCCAGCTGCTGCTTCACCATTTACCATGGCAACCACCTGGAGACCCTGGACCTGATCACATCCAACCCCGAGGAGGCTCGCACCTGGATCACGGGGCTCAAGTACCTCATGGCCGGGATCAGCGACGAGGACTCGCTCGCCAAGCGCCAGAGGACGCACGACCAGTATCCTTTGAGCCAGGTTCCTCCTGGTTCATATTCTGTCCTTTGAGCCAGGTTCCTCCTGGTTCATATTCTATCCTCTGAGGAGTCAGGGTCATCCTGGTTCATATTCTGTCCTTTAAGCCAGGTTCCTCCTGGTTCATATTCTGTCCTTTGAGGAGCCAGGGTCATCCTGGTTCATATTCTGTCCTTTGAGCCAGGTTCCTCCTGGTTCATATTCTACCCTTTGAGAAGCCAGGCCTTCCTCCTGGTTCATACTCTATCCTTTGAGGAGCCAGGGTCATCCTGGTTCATATTCTATCCTCTGATGAGCCAGGTTCCTCCTGGTTCATATTCTGTCCTTTGAGGAGCCAGGGTCATCCTGGTTCATATTCTGTCCTTTGAGCCAGGTTCCTCCTGGTTCATATTCTACCCTTTGAGAAGCCAGGCCTTCCTCCTGGTTCATACTCTATCCTTTGAGGAGCCAGGGTCATCCTGGTTCATATTCTATCCTCTGATGAGCCAGGTTCCTCCTGGTTCATATTCTGTCCTTTGAGGAGCCAGGGTCATCCTGGTTCATATTCTGTCCTTTGAGCCAGGTTCCTCCTGGTTCATATTCTACCCTTTGAGAAGCCAGGCCTTCCTCCTGGTTCATACTCTATCCTTTGAGGAGCCAGGGTCATCCTGGTTCATATTCTATCCTCTGAGGAGCCAGGTTCCTCCTGGTTCATATTCTGTCCTTTGAGGAGCCAGGTTCCTCCTAGTTCATATTCCTGCCTTGGCTTTCAGTCACTTCAGCACAGGGTGTCCTTTCTCCTCCTATTAAGTGACCAAAACCCTTCTGCTGATTGCAGTGGAAACCTGAGCAATGGGTTTGACACGGACACTTACGTGTGTGATAAAACATGGGCTGTGCCATAGAGACTGGATCAAACTGCATGGGAGTCAGGGGATAGGCTTGCATTTTGTTAATGAATTCCTTTTTGAAGGGGCAAATCAGTTATTTCTAGTTATCTCAGTATCTCAGTAACTCCTGGCCATCTCTGTTTCTCTTGTGTAAGTCAGATGTCTGTGTCCTTCTCAGCCTCTGTTGTTTGTCAGGAGCACAAATCCTTAAAGCTCCTTAAATGTTTGTTGTAGCCCAGTAGCCAAAGTGAACCTCATGAGTATTTTCTTAATGTGCCTCTTTTTTACAGCAGTGATGACTCAAATGTGATACACAAAGAACACTCTTCCCCCTAAACAAAAAAACCCCAAAACCCAAGGCGATCTTATTTTAAATTGTAACCTGTCTATTCTTCTGCCTCATAGAAATCTCCAGTGGTCACAAATATACATATTCCAGGTATTTTTAATTTACATCTCCCGTGTTTGGTGCTGATCCACAACAGGCACAGGTCCACTGGGGTTGTATTGCATGCTCTGTTGCACCTGTCCTCAGCTTGCTATATTTAACCATGACTTTTCTGAGCTGCTCCTGTCTGCTGTGTCTTTTCTCCTGGTGAAACATCACTGCAAATCCTGTTTGTTTTATCCAGTGTGGCAGCTGAGAGACTGCACACAGGATGGCCCTGTACCACTCCCAGCTGCTGTAAGAACTTAGCAGGAGGTGCTGAGGGATATTTGTGCAAGGAGGAGGTGAAAGGTGCTGGATGGGAAGTGAAGTTCAGGTAGAATGAAGGGAGAGGTGGAAGAAGACCCCTGAGTCAGCCCAGCAATATCTGAAAACTTTAGAGCACGTTCTCTGTCGTTCTGTCAGACATGAGACAATCAGGTAACTCAGGAGCTCAGCCACCAAGGCCAGGCAGAGAGCAAAAAGAGCCCCAGCCTCTCTTTATTCTTATATTTATACCTTTTTACAGACAGTTATGGGTTGGACAAAGAGGTTCCCACCTCTGAAATTCCATAGGTGAGAAACACAGCCCATCACATTCTCCAGCCCAGAAAGAAGAATGAAAAACAACATCCAAAGTACAAACCAATCCTTGGCCGGTGGTAGAAACATGGATTGTTTACACAAAATCTGTGAGAACCTTTGCAACCAGCTATAAACACAGCACTCTAGAAAAAATAAGACAACAGTTCTCAGAGGAGGAACCAGCAGCAGAAATGGGAGTGCAGAGGGGCTGATGCTGTGAGCTGAGCTGTGAATAATTGCCAGAAACCAGTTGTGGTTTCAAGCATTTGACTGAGCTGTAGTAAGGGCAGGGGCCAGAAGGATTCAGTGCTGAGCTGCCCTGGCTCCCCTGCCCTGTCCCTGTGTGCCTGTCCTTGACTCGCTGGCAGCTGGGTGAAGCAGACCTTCGAGGAGGCTGACAAGAACGGGGATGGGCTGCTGAACATCGAGGAGATCCACCAGCTGATGCACAAGCTGAACGTCAGCCTGCCCCGCAGGAAGGTCCGCCAGATGTTCCAGGTCAGTGCCTGAGCCACGGGGGGACACTGAGGGTCCATTTCTGGGCACATCCAGAGCAAGATCTGCAGCTTGGCACTAAAAATGCAGTCCCTGCCAGCACCTCACAGGCTTTTTCAAAGTCTTACCTTTCTGTAGACAGAGAGGCATCAGAACATTGTTTAAATCACACGAAGCACACAGAGAAGTTATCAGTGTTTCTATTTCTGCTGCATTGTTGGTTTCAGCTCTGTGAACTGAATTGTTCAATGCTGGCATTGATGGACAATTAAGTTACTCTGTTCCTACTGAAATCTTTTTTTCATTTCATTTATGGAAAATTGTTTAATGGAAACTGGCTTTATGTAAGTAATTAGGTTTTCTTTAACGACTTCCTCATATATGGCCATTTAGATTTCATTGATTTCTATCAATTTTTTATTTCTGGTGTCTGAAAACAGCTTCCATTTTCCACCAGTCCTTGCGTTTACTGTAGGAAAGGAAAGATAAACCAAGGACACAATGGAGAGCAAAAAAAGTCATCTTCACTTTCCTCAACCAGTACCAGCTCAAAGCTGGTTTGCTGTAAAACATGGGAAAGTTGAAGAATCTTCTGTGGTCAAAAGTGCTTTGTTTGTCTGCCATAAAATCCCTGTTAGAGACACATCTTTGGAGTGTGGAGTTACTCCCAAAGACCTGGAAACTGGTGGGGTGGTGTTGAAGAGGTGAATTTGGGTTGTACTTGTTCTACAGAGTATAAATGTCATTGAAGGTAGGTAATAGATATGAAATGATTAATTCAGCACCATTCAGCTGGGAATTCTTTTCCTCTCAGCTGCCCTGCTGTGACAGGAGTTTGCAGTTCTTTTTCACGTGGAGACCCACACAGTGCCTGCCAGCCCTTCTCCAGAATATGTTCTTTGTTTGGAAAATCCAAAGCAATCCTCTTAGGCAGATGTTGCCAGGAAAAACCTTGTATTAGTGTGTGTCAAGCACTGTTTTCTTCTCCTTCTGCCTCTGAGGAGGAACAGCAAATCAAGACTGGAGATGGTGGGTGCCTAAATGTCATTGGAGTCTCAGTGCTGCTGCAGAGCTGTCCCCTCTGCAGAGTGCTGCTGGGGCTGAGAGTGCTGCAGATTAAATTAATGTGCATTTATGACTCTGATATTGTCCTGAATGTTTTAAGATGTCAGACTGTTGTTGGGGAAGCCATGGGGTGATATTGTTATGCCTCTCACTGTGTTTTAATCCAGGATAACTGCGGGGCATACAGGAGGGCAAGAGATCAGAGTAAAGCCCAGGGTGAGCCTCTTTATGGGGGAAATAAATTTGAAATTAAAGAAGGAAATGAAGAGTTTCATGGGGAATCTGTGGCTTTAGTGTAGTAACTGTTTTCACCAAAAACCCAAGAGATGCTGATACAATTTTGCAGTTATTTTAGCCTGCTAGAATTTGTGTCTGAACAGTCTTGCATACTGGAATTTATTACATTTCTGTTGGTGTACACAAGTCCTGCTCTGTTTTAGTCCCTGATTTCTCCTGTGTTGAGCATGTTTACCTGAGTGTCTTTACTCTTAGGAGGCAGACACAGATGAGAACCAAGGAACCCTGAACTTTGAAGAATTCTCAGTGTTTTACAAGATGATGTCCTTGCGCCGAGATCTCTACCTGCTGCTCCTGAGCTACAGTGACAAGAAGGATCATCTCACTGCTGAGGAGCTGGCTCAGTTTCTGAGGGTGGAGCAGAAGGTATGGCAATATCTGCATCCATGTCTATGGCCATGTACTTACATTCAAGTGTGGGGAAAGGATTTTATGGAAAATATTACCTTGGGGCGGAGGGCAAAGCTCAGATGTGACAGAAGAGAATTCTGGAGGTTTTATTGTTTTTTGAAATGCTTCTAGAAAGAGTTTGAGCTGCTTGGGGCAACTTTTGAAGTGCCCAGGGTAGTGGTGTGAGAGGGTGCTCAGGGGCCTGGAGCAGGAAGAGGAACACGTGGCAGAGGTGGGGGAGCTGCCTTTGGGGCTGCACAAGGACCTTGTGGAACTCCTGATGCAGCAGAAACCCTGAGCTGACTGTCAGCTCTGACATTCTGCATCCTCTTTGTGCTCTGTGTGCCCTCCTGAGAGCACTGAGTGGGCAGAGCTGTCTGGGGAACTGCTCTGCTCAGCATTGCTCCAAAAGCAAACCATAAAAAGTGAAACCAGGAGCTCGTTGAGATGAACCTCTCAGCTAGGCAGGTTGGAAGCTCCTTGCCCTCCTGTGCCCCTTCCCCAGTCCCCAGGGAGATCCCCCCCAATGTTCCCAGTGCCAACATTGCCTCAAAAGCTGATCCTGCTCCCCAGTGCCCTCACCCAAACAGCATTTTGGTTTTGCTGTGGTCTGGATGCTTGGAAATCTGTGGACAGTCTGTCCTGCTCCATCTGCTACTCATTTGGCAAGATGTTAAACATTCTGCAGCCTGAGGACAGAACAAAAGCAGGCTGGAGTTTCTGTTAGCTTGCTAAACTGGCTTCTTTTTTTAGGAGAACTCCCAGTTTAGGAGAACATCCCATGTTATTTTTAGTGGAGTACTTTACAGTGTAACGAGAAAAATGAGTGGCCAAAGTCATCACCTCTCAAGCTACAATTAAAAAAGCACAAATGAGTGGACTTTTCCCCAGCAAATGCAGCTTTGGACTAGATGACACATTTCCATTCCTAGAGCACATGAGAACCCCACACTGGGCCAGCAAGGAGCTTTGGGGGATAATGCAAAAGTTGATTTGAGCCAGCTCGTGCCAGAACAGGGCCTGCTCTGAGCAGTGTTTGCCATCAAACACCAACCTGAGCAAGGATAATCAGTTCTTTTTTCAGCTGAATTGTTCTTTTTCCTATTATCCTGTGTAATTCCTGCAGCATCTTAGGATGGGTGGCTTAGCAGGGACAGTACAAACAGTGAACAGGATGATGGCACAAATAAATTGCCAGAGGTTGGAGTGCCAGTGTTGTCCTGCTGTGATGTTGGTAGTGGAGAAATTAAATCCACCCAGTCCAAGTTCTCCCTTTGGTTCTCTACAACTCAAGGGAGTGAGGAAAGATGAGATGAGTGATGGGAGCTGCTTCTTTCTGCTGTTTAGTTCTGAAGGAAATATGAGTGTCTCCTTGTAAGAGCCCCACAAATCAGTCAGAACCTCAGCTGTGGGCTAGCTGAAGCTGCTGACAAAATTCCTATTTGTTTCAGAAAAGCTGCTGGTTTTCATTTCAGAATTTAATTATTTCTCTCCTAGCCTGTGTGTTATAGTGAACTCCCTTGGAAGTAATGAAATCACAGGAGTGGAAAATGCATGAAAATGAAATCCAAGCCTGCCAAATCTTTTTGCATGTCTAAGAAGATTATATTAAAGGATATAATGTCGTAGTTCTCATTTCAGCACTATGGGCCAGTATAACTATTAAGGCTGCTAAACAGCTAATTTTAATCTTGAGACTAAAATGACATAAGTTTTCATTGATGGCTACCTCTCACTCCTATTTGTCTCCTCCAAGTTAAGCAGATTTTCTCATGCTGGTGACGTGGCATTAGAAATAAGTGTACCACCACTGTTCTTTCTGTGCAGATGAATAATGTGACACCAGAATATTGTCTGGACATCATACAGAAGTTTGAAGTGTCAGAAGAAAACAAGAAGCAAAATGTCCTTGGGATTGAAGGTAAGAGTTTTGATTTCAGGGTGAGTTTTGTCCTGCCACACTGCAGTGGAGTGGAGGTGCTTGGATGGTGCTTTGGTGAGGCTGTTGCTGTTTGCCTGTGACACAAAGTCCCCTGGATTGGGAGCGTGGGTGCGTTTTTGTGAGCCAGGGGGGAGATGTGAGTGGGTGTGGTGAGGCAGCAGCTCTGCAGCCATCCATCACAGCCATCCCTGGGAGTGGGGATGGATGCCTGAGGCTGTGGGGATTTATTGCCCACTCTGTGTCTGTAAGACATACACAAACTGTCCTGTACCACACAGTTTATGCCATAGCCTGCTCCCAGTGAGGTAATGAAAGCCAAGTGCTCATTCTGCCCTGGCTCTGGAGAGCTGGGATCCTGCACAATCCATCCATTTAATGCCTCTGTGAAATAAAGTATGCATAGTTGCATTTTCATTGGGTTTTAATACCTGATTCACATCGTTTGTGAAAGCAATTGTAAATTGTCTGTTTATTCAGAATCCAACTTAGTATCAAATCAGCCTCAGAGCTGGGATGAAATAGATTAAATGCCATGGTGTGTTCCTTTGCCCAGAAGGAAGCTTCCACAGAGCAGCATAATGTACACAGTAATTTGGGGAGGGGGGAAGCAGGAATCTTCCTCCACATGGTATTTAAATCCTGGGAATGGCCTCCCTTCAACAAGCTTCTGATGTGACCCAGGGCACTGCACTCACACTGAAATAAGGAAAGTAAAACAAACAAGCTGTGACACTTAAACAATATTTCTGCAAGCATTCCTGCTCCTCTTAACCTGCTGCTGCTCCTGCTTTTATCTCTGAGCTGCTTTCAGGGCTGGTATTGTTTGCACTGTCCTTTGCAAATATTTTACGTGTTTCATTCTTAAAGGAGATATTTTTAAAGCTTTCTTTGTTAAGTGCTGCTCTCATTTAGGAAGTTACAAATCAAGTACCATCTTCTTGAATAAACTTGGAGAAAAAAGAAAACTGTGAAGTGAAGTTGGCTGGGTCAGTGGCTTGGCTGCTTTGGGTGGCTGCTGCCTTGTGTGCCCCCATCTGCACTCAGGGCAGTGCCACTCACAGCCCAGGAGTGCCACAAGGAACTCTGCTAGACAAGGGACATTGGCTTCTGAGCCAGCGTGGCCTCCCCTGTGCCCTGGAGTCTGCACCCACCGTCAGACCTTCAGCTCTGGGAGGAGCTCACAGGGCTCTCCGTGCTGTGTCTGTCCCCTGACGTGTCCCTCTGTCCCCAGGCTTCACCAGCTTCATGCGCAGCCCGGCGTGCGAGGTGTCCAACCCCCTGCACCGCGAGGTGCACCAGGACATGGGGCAGCCCCTGTGCCACTACTTCATCGCCTCGTCCCACAACACCTACCTGAGCGGGGACCAGCTGCTCTCGCAGTCCCGCGCCGAGATGTACGCGCGCGTCCTGCAGGCCGGCTGCCGCTGCGTCGAAGGTGAGCTGTGCTGCACTGGGGCTGCTGCACTGGGGCTGTGCTGGGGCTGCTGCACTGGGGCTGCTGCACTGGGGCTGCACTGGGGCTGCCGCTGCGTCGAAGGTGGGCTGCGCTGCACTGGGGCTGTTCTGGGGCTGCACTGGGGCTGCTGTGCTGGGGCTGCACTGGGGCTGCTGTGCTGGGGCTGTACTGGGGCTGCCGCTGCATCGAAGGTGGGCTGCGCTGTGCTGG
>VZTZ01042025.1:153457-164270 GCA_013400955.1 Drymodes brunneopygia | reverse complement strand
CTGGGGCTGCCGCTGCGTCGAAGGTGGGCTGCGCTGGGGCTGCACTGGGGCTACATTGGGGCTACACTGGGGCTGCATCAAAGGTGGGCTGCACTGGGGCAGCTGCACTAGGGCTGCTGCTGCAGCTCCTGGGGCTGCTGAACTGGGGCTACACTGGGGCTGCTGCTGTGTCGAAGATGGGCTGCACTGGGGCTGCTGCACTGGGGCTGCTGCACTGGGGCTGCTGCTGCAGCTCCTGGGGCTGCACTGGGACTGCTGCAGCTGCACTGGGGCTGCTGTGGCAGCTCCAGGGGCTGCTGCAGCTCCTGGGGCTGCACTGGGACTGCTGCAGCTGCACTGGGACTGCTGCAACTCCTGGGGCTGCACAGGGGCAGGGCCATACTCCCAGCAGCACTGCTGGGCTGCCTCAGGCACTGCAGCACTTCCTGACTGCTCCAAACTGAATTTTTGCATTGGGAATGATCATTGCAGGCACCAGAGAATCACAGAACAGCTGGGGTTGGAAGGGCTTCTAAAGATCATCCAGTTCCACCCCCCTGCCATGGGGGAACGTGGAGATCACACTGGGGTCTTGTTTCAGTTCTGCATGATTTAAATGTTTATACTAGCATTAGTATTTTTCTTTTCCAGAAATAAAACCTTTTGACAAAGTTAGACTCAATATTAATTTTTTACGACCAGCATTGCAAAAAGTCATCTGGAAAAAAAATATTGTTAATCTCTATTTAAAAATTAATTAGAGAAAACGAAGCTGAGAAAATTGGGTGATTGCCTTCTGCAGAACAGCTCACAGGAACACTCAGCAGTGTTATTTTGCTTGACCTCAAAGCTATTACAGCTCCTCCGGAGCCCAGGGAATATCTCTGCAGCTTTCTCCTCAGGAAGTTTAGCTGCCTGTAGAGGCAGCAGAAGTGCCAAGTTTGGTGCAAGTTCAGGGTACAGGCATTCATTAGGAAAAGCATTCTTATGCTGGTGCATTCTGCATGTGCTGGATTTGATGCTACTCTTCATACAATCAGTTAAAAAGCTGTAATTAAATTCTTTTAAAATAGTTTGTCTTCACAAGCCAAAAGTGCTTTCCCAAGGTAGCTGTAAACATTATTTGACCTATTACACCTTTGTTGTTTTATCTATGAGGAAAACCCCTCAATTTAATACAAGGGAAAAAACCAGTTCTAGAATGCAGAACTTGCACCTGACTTAGGAAAGGCCTGTCCCGTTAGTCTGAGCTCAGCTGGCAGCTCAGAGGGGATGGAATGAGAGGTGGCAGGAGGTGGAGGGAGCTTTGTTGGCCCTGCTGGGGTGAGCAGGTGAGCTCTGCTGGCAGCAGGAGCACAGGGATGGGTGAGCCTGGGGGAATCTCCTGATGTGTGGCTTTTCTGCTCCTGCCAGTGGATTGCTGGGATGGCCCCGACGGGGAGCCCGTGGTGCACCATGGCTACACCCTCACTTCCAAAATCCTCTTCAGGGACGTGGCAGAAACCATCAACAAATACGCCTTCATCAAAAATGAGTAAGTGTGGAGCCAGGTTTGAAGCTACTCCTGTTTCCTGTAGTTCATCCCACACTGAAAGCAGCCACCAAGCCCAGGAAGTGCAAATATTCCTTTAAACACAGCAGGGTTGATTCTGTTCTGCTGTTCATTGCCCGTGCTGTGTTTGTTGTTCAGCTGCACGAGCTCCTCCCATCAGCTGAGGGAGAGAGTTCTGCCTAAGTTGAAGCTTTTGAGCTCTTTAACTCAGTAAGGCTTTGGACAGTCTGACACTGCTGATTGTCTTTCAATAGAACTTCCCACTCACATCCACAGGGAAATTCTCCTGAAAAATCAATACTGTGATGTTTTCTACCGACTGAAAACGCTTTATTTCAGCAGGAAAATTGAAAAGCTGTCATGAGTGGTGTGAGAAAATACTGAGGTGTGGGATAGTGTTCTGAATCTGTTTCATTTGCCATGGTACTTTATAACAGTTTATTATGAAAACTGTGGACTCTATATATATATATATATGCACACACACACAGTAGTCTCAAATCATGAGTGGGTGTAGAGAATTTTGAGTAGTCTGAAGAGCATAAAAGGAAAATACTTCCTTCTCTTTATTTAAAAAAAAAAAAAATCCAACGATGGATGTGTGGGAAAAAACCAACCAAGCCCAAAAGTTTGGTGTTGCTGATGAGAAACAGGAGGTGGCACTTTCAGAACCAAAGGAGATGGTTCTTCCTTTGGTGTGGGGTTCCTTGTCACAGAACCCTGGGGCTGCCACGAGTTTAGAAAGCAGTGGGGCAGATTTGTGGGAGAGCTGGGCTGTTCCAAGCCCAGGTGGGGTGGTCAGAGTGCAGGTGTTGTCTCCCCACACACAGCTGTGACAGTGTCTGGGCTTTGTTTCCAGGTTTCCAGTGATTCTGTCCATTGAAAACCACTGCAGCATTCAACAGCAAAAGAAGATTGCCCAGTACCTGAAGGAGATATTTGGTGACAAACTGGACGTGTCATCTGTGAACACTGGAGATCCCAGACAGCTTCCCAGCCCTCAGGATTTAAAAGGGAAAATCCTGGTGAAGGTAACTTGCTGCTGGGCATGTTCACAATGCAGTAAAAGTCAGCTTGTGATATTTGTTGTAGATTTTCTTTGGAGGACCAGTTCATATCCCTTTAGTATCTAAACATTATCTGACAGTCCTTCCTTGGACAAAGCACTTCAGAGTGATAGAAAAGCAAGGATTTCCTGCCTTTCCCCTCGCCCAGCTCTGAGCTGTAGTTCATGGAATGGAACCCTGTTGATGGCTCATGTGCTGTGTTTATGGGAGCAGAGCAGCTCAGGAGGAGCTGGAGGAGGAGCTGGAGCTGGTGCTCTGTGCAGGAGCCTCTCACTCCAAACAGATTTGCTCTGAAAGGAATCTCAAAGGCCAGGATGGACAGAACAGGGAAGGAGCACAAGGCAGACCTTTGGGAGGATGATTAATGGAGTTCTGCCCTGTTAGATTGCTTAATTTACCTGGATACAGAGGGGCAATTACTCCTGTGTGAACTCTCAGGATACTCTGGCTTTCCCTCTGTCCTTGGATCAGTCTGCCTCCAGGGATTCACAGCTGGAGTCTGATGTTGGTTTGAACATGCTGCAGTGCACAGTACAGAGCTGACCCTGAGTTAGGAGCCCTTTGAGTGCTCAGCCATGATTTTGCATTTCACTGCATCATTTTCTGCTGGTTAATGAACTGTGCAAACACACGGGGCTGGTGTTTGAGGGATCCACAGGAAATGGTGTGGAACATCACTCCTGTGAGAAATCCCACGGCACTGCACTGAAGGATGGAGAGGCTGGGTGCTCTGGGCTCTTACCTGAACTTCTGAGCTGGCTTTTCAGCACATCTGAGGTTGTGATTTCAGTGTGATCCTGCAGCTCTCACTGCTGGAGCCCTGTGGGTGCAGACTGCTGTGGAGCTGAGCTGTTTTCAGAATGAGAAATTCTATCTTGAGCATCACAGGATCCCTGCACAAAGCCCTGTCTCCCATCTCCTGCTCAATTTAAGCAGCACTATTGGAAAAGATAAAATCAGACTCAGGAATCAGTACCTTGTTGAGAAGTAAGCCAGCTTCTCATCTTTTTGCTATTCTTTTTGCTCTTTTTATACATTTTCCTTTGAAAGGCAGTATTGATTCACTAGCCAAACAATTTCAAATAATGGCATAATTTTCATCCTGTAAGTGTATATAAAGAGTGATTCTAATAACACTCAGGGATTTAAGCCAGTGTAAAGGTACCAGCATGAAGTGAATTTGACCCACTCATTAGCAGCAGCATTATTAATTTCAAAATGCAGCCTAAAAATCAATCCTCTGCATTTGTGTGAAATCTGAGTGTCACTCCTGTCTCCCACTGATGAGGCAGGTAAGCTGAGAACATTCCTGTGCACAGAAGCAATATCACAGAAGTTCAGTAGGTGATTTATTCAGGAGCAGATGGTAAAGCAAGAGGAGCAGACTGAGTGCACTAACACTGACCACACGTACATTTATTGGGGTTGCTTTTTCCTCATTTTAGGGTAAGAAGTTGCCCTGCAGCCTTGGAGCAGATGCTGAGGAAGGAGAAGTTTCAGAAGAGGACAGTGCTGATGAAATTGAGGATGACTGCAAGTTAAAGTCCTGCTTTGTATGTGCACACAGTCAGGTCCCAGAGTGTTGCAGCTCTGCATCTCTCACATGCACACTCCATGTCCTACTTGCACTTGTTAGCAGAGTTTTTCATTCCTAAGTTTTTCATTCCTGTGTCAGGTTCATGCTGTTCTATAGGATTCAATTTTAAGTGCCTTATGTAAGAGACTGGTTTGAGTCTGTATAGTCTGGATGACTGTTAGCAGGAATTGCTTCCTTTTTTAACTGTTTGGAGCAGGATTTAATGCTTAGGGTGTCTGTCAGTGCATTAGCTGAGAATTCATGCTCTTCTGAAAGAGCAGGTGGGGCTTGTGGCAGCTGTGAGCAGAGAGAGCCCATGGCCAGGTCCTGGGGGATCTGCAGGGGGACTGTGAGCTCTGCTGGGAGGACTGAGGGGAAAAGGAGGAGGGAAATGGCACTGAAAGCCACTGTAGGAGAGGCAGGATCACGCAGGATTATGCAGGAAGTCTTTCCTTGCAGGGAGGAAGGAGATGGGAGCACTGTGTGACCCTCAGTGTGTCATGGGATGGATTTGAGCACCTCCTTGAACTGGGTTTCCTGGTGTCTTTCAGAGCAATGGTGCAACTCAGCACCAGGTGGAATCTTTTATACGAACAAAACTGGAATCTCTGATGAAAGAATCCCAGATCAGGGACAAAGAGGATCCTGACAGCTTCACTGTGAGAGCCCTGCTGAAGGCAACTCACCAGAGTTTCAGTGTGAACCCAAAGCAGGTACGTGGGCTCTCCCTTCACAGCCCCTGGGGGGACTGGACAGTACAATTCAAATGAGAGAGCCAAGAACTTGGGAGCTGGATGCAAACTCCAGGGACATTAAATACAGAGTGAATTTTCTGTGGAGAGGTGCCTGCTCTGGAAGCAGTGTAGCCAGAAATGTCACATATGTGTAGCTCTGCTTTTTGCATGTCCTCCCACTCCGAGGGGTTTATACATTTCCTGTCAGTTTTTCCCAAAGTGGCCCTGGGAGACCTTTCCCTGAAGCCCTGACTGATGACAGAAAACACCCTGTGCTTGTGCTGCTGCTTGAGGTGTCTGGGAGGTCGTGTTGTGGTGGGAAGGGGCTGTGAGAGTGAAGGATGAAGCATCTGAGCCGGGAGGGGATATTTCAGAGTGGGGCTTTGCAGTGTGACCCAGTCACTTTGCTGCTCCCTTTGGCCTCCCAGCTCAGCAAGGTGAGCTTGCAGACAGCAGATTCCTCACCTCAGGAAATGTGGGCAGTGGAGAGCATTTCAGGGTGGTTTTGTGCTGAGGTCATTCCATGTGACATGCACCCTGGTGTCTGGGAAGGGATTGGCCCCTGGAGAGCATTTGAGGCAGTCTTGGTTAAAGAATGCAAATTTCCATCGGGGCTTGGGGTGACACCTGAGACTGCCCATCACATGTCACCCACGGGAGCAAACACTGAGATCCTCCAGTAAAGCCAGTGCATTATTCAAACATCTGCCAGGTAATACCAAGGAATCTTCTAATTGATTTATTTTAATTTATGAAGGCACGTTTAGAGAACTCTTCCCCTGCTGCAACAGTCAATGTGAAGGTTGTTTTTTCCAAGGGTCTGAAAGAAATTCAGAACCGAATAATTAGGAATAATGAGTTAAAACAATTGGAAGATTAGTTTATAGCAGTGTTGAACTAGATGGGGAAAACTAACTGGTTAAATATCATGCTGGCTTGGTACTTGTGTGGCTCATGAGCTGGCTTTGTGTGGTGCTGTCACAGCTCTTTTCTGGCAGTTACTGTGTGATTGATGTACCAGAAAGGGAGCAGTTGGGATATTTTCCCATTTTTTTATTGGTCTTTTTTTTTCCTTCCTTAGTGATTTTCCCAAATAATTGCTATTAAAAAAAATCTGCTAAAGATTCTTCCTACGTGTTACAGAGATTTCCAGCCTGAGCTCTGAGCAAATCTCTGAGCACAGGTTATTGACTTTGCTGGGCCCCCAGTGCCCTCATTGTCATGGAAGCCCAAAGTGGCCCCAGCTCAGCACTGAACAGGGAATAGCTGGAGTTCACAGCACTGAAACACTCACCCAGCTGAAATGCTGGGGGAATATTCTTCAGTTTTGTTTTGCTCTTCAGAAGATGAAGGGCTGTGTGTTCCTGACAGAAGCGAGATGCTGCCAGGAGTTATCCAGCTGATGTCTGGGGGCATGGCTGGCAATGTGGAACTCAGCCTGCAGGCTGCCTCTGAAAAGTCCACATTTATCTGCTAGGAAATTCTTTTTCCTCTCCCCTTTCCCTTTGTGGCTGCTTTCAAGAGCACTCAGACGTCTTGGTTTGTTGTTTCTTGCCTGGTTTTGCTAGACTGCTTTTTCCACATGGTTTGTTGTTGTCTTGAGTGCTAATGTTAATATTTTTCTTTACAGTTAGAGGATTCTAAACTATCAAGTGTACAAAGAAATTAGGAAAGTCCTGTAATGAGATCCTGGATTTCAGTTTGTTCCCAGACCAGACTTTACCTCACTTCGTCTCATTTGCAATAACTGTACTTCCCTCACAGTTAACCAGGGTGACCTACAAGAACTTGTAAGAGGTTGAAATGCTGCCTTTTGGAGACTGCAGCAGACTCTTTACAGACATTTCTGAAGGTTTCTAGTTACATTTTTTTATTGCACTTTCTCTGCACAGAACCTAGACACAAAAGAAGGAGGAAAAAAGTCTCACGGTCGATCATTAATGGGCAACTTTGGTAAACACAAGGTGAGTGAAATAAATGGGAGCTCAGGTTGCTGTTGTGGGACTGGCAGCATTCCAGAGACCCTGGCAATGTTTCACTGCTCCAGACAAGTGTGGTGGGCACAGGGGCAGCGAGGAGGGAGCCTGTGTGATTACACTTGGTGTGTTAATTCTGCTCAGAAGATTGAGAACCTTTAAGGATGAACAAAAACATCTTACGTGACTAAAAGACCATCCTTACTCATGCTGTGGAATTGCTGATTTTCTGACCAAACTTGCAGCAGCAGAAGAGCAGCACAGACAAATGTCCTGGCATATCTTGTTTGCCACAGAGCTGACAGTGTCTGGTTCAGGGGCAGGGCCATGCTGGGACTGTCCCTGCTCCCAGGGGCTGCTCTGGGCTCCTGCCCTGTGCAGATGTGTTCCTCTCTGCTCTCCTCCTGCTTTTCATGTGCTGGTTATGTTTGTGCAGCTGCTGGCTCGGGCTGCCTGCTCTGTGCTCTGCAGTGGGGGCTGTGCTGTGAAATGAGAGCTCAGCTCCTGCCCGGGTCAGTGCAGCCCCACAAGGGACAGTGCACATGTGTCCTCCCTTCCCTTGTCCTGACAGATGTGCTCCTGTCACCTGCCTCCCCTGTTCCCACACTCCCACGGTGCCTTAGCCTTGGATTTACAGCCCCAGGGTGAGCTGATGCAGCTTCCTCCCTGCTGGGCTCAGGGAGAGCTGCAGAGGGGCAGGGCCCTGTGCCACCAGCAGCCCCTCTGCCCCAGCCTGCCAGACTCTGCTGCTCCTGGGGAGGGCTGCACCAAGCCCTGGGACTGACCATCTGAGCAGTTTTTCATGATTCAGAGACATTTCAAAGAACTTAATCAGCCACCAGTCCATCTGCCCTGGAGCCAGCTAGGAGCCATCAAAAACTCCCATAGCAGACAGTATCAGGACTCATATTCACACTTCAATTCCAAGCTGACTTCAGTTCCAAGTGCTGGTGTTTCCTTCAGCACCTTCAGCTCAGTGCTTGTCACTCAGGGTGCGGGCACTGCCCATGGCACCCTGTGCCTGCTGCTGGCCACACAGATGTTGGCAATGGGATGGCACAGGCAAGTGTCAGCCACTGGAATCTGCTGGTTCTGCTGAGGGCTGGAAAGTCTGTCAATAATTTAATCACTTCAGCTAGTTATCTTAATGGATGGAGCAGCTTGGAAAGCCTGTTCATTTCATCTCTGCTGAAAAAAATCAGGGTGTATATAGATTTTTTTTGTTAAATAGTGATTGTGTTGTAGACTGAGGCAACAGGGAAATCCTGTAACTGCCCCTGATGCCTTTCCAGCTGAAGGGATGCCTGGGAACAGTGGTTACTATTGACATTTTTGCAGATACAGAATTATCCACCCAGCAATATCGACGTGTGACATTTTCAGCCAGCTCCTGTGCCAAATGAATAAACTCTTTCAAATCTACCAGGGGAGGGACAAAGGCACTAAAGCTGGCAGTTCCTGGAAGTTAACTGCATGGAACATCCTCAGTGCAGACCTTCAGTCTCCAAAGTGAACCATGCAAATGATTTCCAATATAGTCAGCTTCATGTCAGCACTAAACACAGCAATCTAAATTGTGTTCAATATGGTGTATGACAACAGGAGGAAAGAAATCTGTGCTCAGTGAGCCATATGCAAAAGGATAAGGAGCTCTCAGCTATATTAATTACCTCTTGATGAGAAGGGAATTAAGTAACTCTCACTTGCAGCTGTGTTTAGTGTTACAAAAGATGTAATGTTGGAATTGGAAACTGTTAAATCATAGGTGCTTGTGAAAAAAGGGGGATTTTGATGTTTTAATCTTTTTTATCATAGCTATTTTCTTTATAGTGTGATAATTTAGAATCACTTGAATATTTGTATGTGGCTCAAAAGGGAGCAAAAAGATCATGTTTGAACATTTCCCCAGACCCTGTCCACACTTTCACTAATCAATATGTTTAATTTCCTAAACTGGGGGGAAGGACAGGTGGGCAGAAGCAGTGCTCTGGAGGTTTAGAGCCTGCTATGTGCTGCTGTTTGTTGAAGATGACACAATCCACTGGGATTTCAGCAGGAGCAGTGCCCTGCAGCCAGGGGAGCAGCAGCATTGTCCTTTCGTGTTGGGAGGGAGCAGGGCAGGTGCAGAGCACACCGTGCCCTGTGCTGGACAGCAAAAAACACCCTGAGGCCTGGCCAGCACAGAGAAATAACAGAAATAACAGAAATAATGCCCTGAGGCCTGGTCAGCACAGAGAAATAACAGAAATAACGCCCTGAGGCCTGGTCAGCACAGAGGAATAACAGAAATAACAGAAATAACACCCTGAGGCCTGGTCAGCACAGAGAAATAACAGAAAGAACAGAAATAACGCCCTGAGGCCTGGTCAGCACAGAGAAATAAGAGAAATAACAGAAATAATGCCCTGAGGCCTGGTCAGCACAGAGGAATAACAGAAATAACAGAAATAACACCCTGAGGCCTGGTCAGCACAGAGAAATAAGAGAAATAACAGAAATAACACACTGAGGCCTGGCCAGCACACAGAAATAACAGAAATAACAGCAATAACGCCCTGAGGCCTGGCCAGCACACAGAAAGAACAGCAATAATGCCCTGAGGCCTGGCCAGGCTGCCCAGCAGACACAGCTGGGTCCGTGCACTGCCAAGGGGTGCAGTGTGTTCTGTGTTCTGTGCTCTCTGCTCTGTGTTCTGTGCTCTCTGCTCTGTGTTCTGTGCTCTCTGCTCTGTGTTCTGTGCCCTGTGCCCTGTGCTGGCTCTCCTCCTCCCAGCAGGGACACCGTGCTGGCCCAGTCCCAGGGTCAGTCCCGTCCCTGGAGCTGCAGCCCCAGCTCCCCCTCCGGCACAGGGGGGTGTCAGGAGCCCCGAGTGACCGGCCCTGCTGGGCCCTTTCCCCACAGAGAGCTGCCAAGGCAGCAGCCAGAGCCCAGAGCACCTCGGATGATGAGGACGGCCAGCAGCAGCACCCTCCTGGCAAGGAGCCAGGGCAGCCCCACAGGTGAGCTGGGAAGCCCTCAGGTAAAGCTGTTCACTGCCATGAGTGTGTGAGGCTGTGCCCGGAGCAGCTCATGTGTGTCACAGGTACCACACAGGATGTGTCTGTCACAGCTGTCGGGGCGGGTTTGCTGTGAGCCCGGTGCTTTGGCTGTGTCACCTGGCACAGCCTGCAAGCACCAACGACCCCGACACTGCAGACAAGTATGGCAGTACCCACTGCTCGTGGAAAGATGCCAGGCCCCATTCTGCCCCCTGCAAACAGTGCTCAGAGCAAACTGGGCAGGTTAAAGAGGGTGCATCACAGCCCAGGCAGCTTTATTGCATCTGAGAAAGCAAAGAAAAAGCAATCAAAAAAGTGCCACTGAGAATGGGTCTGCTGTCACTGAAATGCTCCCTGGTTTGGTCTAGAACAGCCATGGTGCAGCTATTTCATTATGTTTAAATGAAAAATTGTGTCTGTGTGGACGGGCTGTGGAGGTAGCAGGGAGCAGTCATCCCAGAACCCTCTCCAAGGTTTGCCACACTTGGTTCCCTGATCACAGTTGTTCATTTCCTTGTTGTTGAAAAGAAAGGGGGATTGAAATAAACCTTAATACTGCAAGTGTCTGTTTTTGTTTGGTTTGACCCAGCAGGCTGGCCCACCGCAGGAAGACAGTGAAGCTGTGCCGGGCCCTGTCTGACCTGGTGGTGTACACCAACTCTGTGGCAGGCCAGGACATCGTGGATGAAGGTACGGGGCTGGCACACCCTTTGTCACTCATGGGAGGAGGGGCTGAGTGCTGCTGTCAGTGTGGCACAGGGCTGGCACATCCCTTGTCACTCATGGGAGGAGGGGCTGAGTGCTGCTCAGTGTGGCACAGGGCTGGCATGTCCCTGGTCACTCATGGGAGGAGGGGCTGAGTGCTGCTGTCAGTGTGGCACAGGGCTGGCA
>VZTZ01042025.1:133229-151381 GCA_013400955.1 Drymodes brunneopygia | reverse complement strand
GGAGGGGCAGAGTGCTGCTGTCAGTGTGGCACAGGGCTGGCATGTCCCTGGTCACTCATGGGAGGAGGGGCAGAGTGCTGCTGTCAGTGTGGCACATGTGGTGCATGATCTGTGTGAGACCAAGACAATCTGTCCTTGTAACACTGGACTAAATCTCAGTTGATACCCAGGCGATGAGGCGTGGGCTCAGGCCCCGTGCCCTGGCATGGTTTGTCACCTGTCTGTTGGCTGTCCCCTGGCACACAGGCTCCCCAGGGACCGTGCTGTCGTTCAGTGAGAGCAGAGCCCACCAGGCAGTGCAGCAGAAGGCTGAGCAGTTCATGCTCTACAACCAGAAGCAGCTGACCAGGGTCTATCCCTCAGCCTACAGGATCGACTCCAGCAACTTCAACCCAGTTCCTTACTGGAACGTGGGCTGCCAGTTAGGTAGGAGCTGCATGGAACACTTCCTTCCCTTCTGCTGTGTCTGTGTGTAATATTGTCTTTATTAATGATTCCTGACTCCTCTCTTTCAGTGGCCCTAAACTACCAGTCTGAGGGACGTGTGATGCAGTTAAATGAAGCAAAATTCAGGGTCAATGGCAACTGTGGCTATGTCCTCAAACCTCAGCAGATGTGCAAAGGTAAGGTCACAGTGTAGTTACCACTGTGACTGTCAGGCCTGTCACAAAGTGTCCTTCACAGCAAAGGCACAAGAAAGGAAATGCAAACAAATACAGAACCTTTCATATTTCCATGCACTCATAGCTCTTAGACTTGTATGAGTGTGCAATCTCTTACTGTGATCATCTATATATATATATAAATGTAAATGTATGTATGTATGTATGTATATTTTGAGGTCTTTGTCTTATTAACATCTGTTGAAAAGAAGAAGAAGGGTCCTAGGATGACCAGCTGCAAGAAAGTAGAACAAGCTCTGCAGTGGCCCAGGAGCAAATATCCAGGGCTTGGTCTAGCTCTGCCCTGGAATCACATAAACAAAGGCTGCTTCACTCAGAAAAGGTTGTAAGAAAGAGGAGGAGAATTTTAAAATTACTGAACAGCTGCTCCATACTCATAGTTTCTTATTTCTGACTGAATTTGTCTGTCTGTGTGTGTCTTGGGGAGTGATATTTATTATGTGTGTATTTTTCCTTACATTCTCATTCTTGCCAACTTTTAGGCACATTCAACCCCTACTCTGCTGATCCACTTCCTGCCAGTCCTAAGAAGCAGCTTATTCTGAAGATCATCAGTGGGCAGCAGCTCCCCAAGCCTCCTGACTCAATGCTGGGGGACAGAGGAGAGGTGAGCAGCTCTGGTCCCAGCTCTGGTCACTGCAGTGACACAGCAGTGCGGGACTCAAACCTTCTCCTTATTCAAATACACCAGTAAATTCCAGGTGTTGTCAAGCTTTTGGGCACTAAATACTGCATTTCCCCCCCCAGCCTGTATCTACTCATGATGTTTAAAAACTGATTTGTTTTGTATTTTAAAGGGTGACTTTTATTGAAATTAGTCACAGCTGTCCATAGCTCGTGATGCAAACCATACATCAACATGGACTTCATGGAACCAATTCCCATGATAGTGCTGCTTGAAAATTCGTGCCAATCAAAAGGGTTTGAATCCTCACATGAATTTAAATTAACTCTCTCCATTAACATTTTTTTAAATTCAGCTTCATTTGTATCACTGGCTTGCTTTTAAAATATTGTGTTTTTGAAACACAGATAATAGATCCCTTTGTTGAGGTGGAGATTATTGGGTTACCCATTGACTGCTGTAAAGATCAGACCAGGGTGGTGGATGACAATGGTAAGATCATCTTAAGTGATTTCTTCTTCTTAGAGTAAAATATTAAATAACTATGTGTATAAATGTGTCTGTTACTGCTTTCCGAATTGCAAAGCATCTTATCTGATGAAATCAAATGGTTGTATTTTAACAAATTATTTCTGCTTCCCAGACAGAATTTGTGGTGTGGGGAGACAAACAAGTTAGAGGTGAAGGGCAGTTGTTCCCCACATTGCCCTTTAACAGAATTGTTCTCCAATCTCCTTTATGCAGAAGTTCCCAGTCTGTAGATCTAAATCTGTATCTGTATCTATCTCAGTGCTTGCCTGGGTATCCCTGCCAGCTCCCAGGCAGACCCATTCTGTTTTTAAAGCAATCCTGGAGGCAGATGTGTCACATTTAATGCCTGACACGATGGAATTTTCATTGCTGCTGCTGCTGCTTGTGTCCTGTGCCGCTTGGGAACCCAGGCAAGCACTCCCTATGGACTCGTAGCCCAAAGTGTGTCCTGTTTGCCCTGCAGGGTTCAATCCTGTCTGGGAGGAGACCCTCACCTTCACCATCCACATGCCCGAGATTGCCCTGGTGCGGTTCCTTGTCTGGGACCACGACCCCATCGGCAGAGACTTTGTGGGGCAGAGAACTGTGGCCTTCAGCAGCCTGGTGCCTGGTGAGTGCCCCTGCCCTGGGCAGGGATATCCCCCTTCAAACCCCAGGAGGACGTTACCAGCTCGAGATGATGGATTTTATAAATGTTCATCTCTGTGACTTCATGGGAAGCTTGGACAACGCTGCTGTTCTCTCAGGAGGCTTTATGCACCATTCCTCAAAGGAGTTTGATTGTCTGTGCTTTTGGAAATTACTGCTGGTGTGTTTTTGATAACTTGGATGCAGTTTGTACTGGGGCTTGGAAAACCTCTGAGGACACCAGAGAAGTTTACTAAAGGCACCAGGTGGCTTCCTGTGTATACATCACTTTTACAGACAGTCACTGCTAGCTGGGGATAAAATGCAAACTGCTGGTTCTTGGTGGTGGTTTGTGTGGAAATATCTCTGTTCCTGTTTCCCCAGGCTATCGCCACGTGTATTTAGAAGGACTGACAGAAGCTTCCATATTTGTTCATATCATCATTAATGAGACCTACGGAAAGGTAGGTACAGCTGGAAATTTACATCTTCCTTCTGATAAAAATGGATTTAAACGTACCCCAGAACCTCCCAGGATTTGTGCTGGAGTGCCCAGGAGGCTCAGAGTGTGTGTGGGGGTTCCTTGCAGGAGACCAGCAAGGAAACTACACCATACCATGACTGCACTCTTGCTGTGCACATACTTGCAGGTGTTCTCACTATTGGCACCTAACAATTATCTTGTCTGGGTACAGGAGGTACATTTCTTCAGCATGCTAAACAGATCTTATTTTGGAAGTAGATCTTGAGAACTGTAACTGCACCAGACATGGTATTTGACAAGCCATTTTTAGCAGTTTAATTAATTTAAATTAACCTAATTTAATTTTAGGTTTTAGTGCATATATTTTGCTTTTCTGTGAGTTGGCTAACTTTAGAATGTTTTTAAAGTGAAAGTGAAAGCACAGTGCTTTTTCTGTGTTTTCAGCTGCCTTCTTTGGGATCTGGTCAGGAATAGGTCAGTTGCTGGGGGACGCTTACATTAAACTAATAAATAGCTTTAAATGGTTTGCTGTAGAGTGGTTCTAGTTACAGCTGATGTACTGTTACCTTATTTGCTTGTGTGGCAGTCTTGAAAATGTTAGCCAAATGGATCTGCATTTCTTTTTGCCTTTCAGTGGAGCCCTTTAATCCTCAATCCCAGTTACACAATAATGCACTTTCTAGGAGCCACAAAGGTAGAGCTCATGAGCATGCACTTTGCACTTGCTGGGCACAGGCTTTCCAGTGGTTCCCAGTCGCATGATCTGCAACTGCCAAACCTGCACCATTCTCCATGCAGGCTCTGAAACATCTGAATATTGCTTTGATGAAGCTCATGCATAGAAACTCCACATTAATGTGCAGCCTGTCACTGCTGAGCACTTCCTAGAGCCTTGTCAGCTCCCATTAGGAGGCTGAGCAAAGCTCTCTTGTAAGTGTGGCAGGCTGCCCATGCTAATGAGGAGAAAGCCAGGCATGCATGAATCCATGGAGAGCTGTGCTGGGAGCTCCTTGCTCAGGGTCGATGTGAGTGGCTTGGTGTGAATTTTGGCTTTGCTGCGTTTTGAACTTTGTCGTCACCGCTCATCAGCAGTGTGAGAGCAGCTCTGTGCCCCGTGCTGCCCGGGTGGCTGTGAGCTCAGGGCAGGCTGTGCTGTTGTGTCCCTGCAGAGCAAGCAGCTGGTGGGGCTCCGAGGGCTGTTCTCCAAGGGGCCCAAGGCGGGCACGGCCGAGGCCAGCGGGCTGCACGTGCGGAAACGCTCCATCGGCGAGCGCATCCTGCGGCGCACGGCCAGCGCCCCGGCCAAGGGCAGGAAGAAGAGCAAGATGGGCTTCCTGGAAGCTGCTGAGATGAAGGACAGCACCACCGAGCCAGCAGAGCTGCAGGACAAGGAAGGGGTGGTGCGGCGGCCCAACCGCAGCTTGCAGGCGCGTCCTGCCTCCATGCCCGTGGACAGGTTCCTCATGGTGGAGCTGCCCTGCCCGGCAGAGGACACTGCCCAGGAGGCCAAGGCAGAGGAAGACACATCTGGTAAGATGCTTCCAAAATTACTTCTGGTGTAGCGAGTTGAAATAGTGAGTTCAAAAGGATTAGTGCTGCAGCCCCTGTGCAAGTGGTTTGTTCAGCTCAAGGAGGAGTCACTGGGCTAAATTGCCTCTTTTTAAGGTTTGATCAGTTCCTTACATAGGTGACACCTGGAAAGGTGTCTACTCTGCAAACCAGGCACATGAATTACAGTAATTCCTGGAAAGGCTCCTAAAAGCACACTTCCCTAAATACTGCATTTCCCTGAGGGATAGTCCTGAGGGACAGCTGGAGCAGCACTGCCAGCAGCACCACTTCTGCCTGGGTAAGAGGCAGAGAACACCCTGAGAACCTCCCTTGGCCAGGGAGTGACAGAAATGCTCCCAGTATTTTCAGCTGTGGAGAAGCAGCTTCCACCAAGGAGTCACCCTAAAATATAACAGCCTGGCACAGATAAGGACCTTTGGGCTACTGGCCCCACATCAGTGGCTCTGAAAGAGCAGCTGATCTGCACTTACAAAAGAAATTCCTTAGGAGTAACAGTGAGCAAAACCAGCCCAAAGCTCCTTCTACCACCCTGAGAAGAAACTGTATGCAGAAAAAAGGATGTTCCTAGTAAAGGGAGATAACTGAAATGCTGTGTTTCAAATGGAAAGATCCTCTAGATAAGCCTGTGAAGATGATACAGCTCAGCCATTCCCCTGTTACAGCAGCTGTAACAGTTTCCTGGGTGTTTCTTCCTAAGGGTGCTACAAAGAAATACCCACACTTTTTGGAAGTCACAGATATTCACTTCCAGCAAAGGAACCTTTTGCTAAAAGCACAGGCCCTGGGAGGTAATCTAAAAAGCTGTCACAGGGTTGAATCCTGCCCCTTCTAACTGTGACAGGGATGGATCCTGTCCCTTAGAGTCTCTGTAAGGCTTGGTTCATACACCTATGGAAGAGGCTGTCCCAAAGAGATCTTTCTTGCTAAAATGCTCTGGCTGAATATGTCTCTGCTGCTCTGCAATTATGTCAAAGGGACAGGGTGCTGTCTGTTTTCTCCTCCATTCTTTTATAGATAAAATAACTCTGCAAATCAAAGAAATGTGCATCTCTTCCACCCCTCTCTAGGAGCAGTGGAAAGCCTGGGAACTGTCCAGATTTTGGAGATGGGCATTTAATGCCATGTTCATTAGCAGCAGTTCCTGCTCCACCAAGGGGTTCAATCTCTGCCAGTGAATGGGCAGGGCTCCCCTTGCTTCTTCCAAGAGTACCTGATTTCTACCAAGCATTAAAACCAGTATCTATTATGCCAGGTTTACTTCTATAGTCCCTACTTAATTAGATCTCCAAAGGAATGAGTCACAGAGCTCAGATTTGGCACAGAAAGACAAGAGGATTTGGTGGAGAAAACATCCAGTATGTGCTTTTTGAGGAATTCAAACCCTTGCCCTTGTGAATGCTGCTTGCTGGTAGAAGATCCAAATGAAATCCTTGTATTGTAACACTCTGCAGTAACCACATGTATAAACCAGTCTGGAGTCCCATCTACTTGATGCTTTTGACTCAGCTTGAAGCATGCATCTTGTTTCCAAGTGTTGTGTGTTTTAACAGAGCTGTTTTGTTCTGTCTTTATTGCCACGCTTCTTTATAGTACAAATGTGACTAGGAACACAGCTGAAGGTAATGCCACGTGCAAGCCATGATGTGGTACCTCATTAACATTACTTACAACAAATATTACATCACCTGCTTGATGTAATAGACATTCCAAGGAAGTTTCGATGAAGTGCCTGCAGTTGTATTTTTCCATTTATTCATATCACTCAGATAATTTGTACTAAACCTGCTCAACCCCATGATTAAGTTCTGTCACAACTGTACCTAGTTTTGCGTTCTCCATTTGTCTGTCTAAGGACAAAATAGGTGTTGATGGACAGAGCAGAGTCTTGTATGCCACTAATATGTTTCCCATTTAATTTAGCCAACAGTGATGACAATACAAATGAGAAGGAAACGAGCTTGAAAGAATTGGTTTTTCCATGGTCGGAGCAAAAGGCAAATGCTTCAAATTTAGCATCTCAGTTCAAGAAGGAGAATGACCAGAGGGATTCTACAGCTGACTCTTTAGCACCACCTCCACAGGAACATTTGGTTTTTGCAGATGGTGTAGCTCAAGCGAATCACCTCATGGACTACCAGGAGAATAATCTTGCTGATGGAACTGTCCCCCTAATGCAGGACTCTGACTCTGAACTTCCTACAGAAAAATCACACCACAAAAACTGTGCAGACAGTAGAAAGGAAGATGACACAAAAGGGTCTAAGGAAGGGAAAATCACTCTCATGGGAACTTCCCTTTCTCAGAAAGCAGAGGTGGAGAATCACAAACATGACACGAAGAAAAGCACTGTAACACCTCTTTCCCCTTCTTCAGCCATGTGCTCTGAGGGCCCTGACTGTCACTCCATGGTGGCCCTGCAGGACAGTGACATTTCTCACCTCATTGATGAAGTCTCTCTCTCAACTGAGAGCGAGCTGGACAGCACTGTGTCCACTCTGATCGGGCAGCTCGATGGCACAGATGACCAAACTCCCCTTCTCCCTGTCTCCAGCCCCCATGGCAGCAGCAGCCAGACCCCCAGGGTGGGAGCTGCACTCCCAAACATGTTTGCTGCAGACTTGAGCAGCCCCTGTAGGCACAACTTCACTCCCACAAAATCCAACAAATCCCCTTTATTCTCCACTCCGGATACAGCCATGTTCTGCAGCCCGGAGGATGCAGAGTATTCCACATACACAATGATCCACGAGGCATCTCCAGCTTCTGAATGTAAGAGCCACAGGGAACTAGTTTGCAAGAAAAGATTAAATAGTCTAGAAAATAACTTGCCCAGCTCTTCTTGTTCTTCATCCCTCTCTTTGCTAAATGCAAATCCCAAAAGGAATTGCAGTACAAAGTCTGGACCAAGCTGGGAAGCCCCCGAGCCTGCCAGTTCTTTTGGTTCCAACAGCCTCATCTTTGAGGAGGGGCTGGAGCCCCCTGTCCCTGGGGAGCACTCGGACACCAGCAGCCTGCTGGAGGTGGATGGGGACTGCCAGGACCTGCTGGTGACTGCCTGTGAGTACAAGCGGGGGGACATGAGCCAGCTGGCTTCTCCTCTGAGCCTGAGGCAGAAGCAGGACCTTGGGCACAGCGGTGACAGGACCTCCGGGAGCAGCTCCACTGCTGGGCTCTGTGCTGCTGCCACCTCCGGAAGCAGCTCCACTGCTGGGCTCTGTGCTGTGACCACCTCCGGGAGCAGCTCCACTGCTGGGCTCTGTGCTGTGACCACCTCCAGGAGCAGCTCCACCGCTGGGTTCTGTGCTGCTGCCACCTCCGGGAGCAGCTCCAACCCTGGGTTCTGTGCTGTGACCACCTCCAGGAGCAGCTCCACCGCTGGGCTCTGTGCTGTGACCACCTCCGGGAGCATCTCCAACCCTGGGTTCTGTGCTGCTGCTGCTGCCCGGCACTGCTCCGAGAACTTCAGGGCTGCAGGGAGCCAGCTCCGTTTCCCCACGTGTGAGAACGCTGGGTTTTTGTGCCAGCAGCACTGGGAGAAGCACAGGGATGGAGTGCGTGCCCCCCAGCCCAGCCCAGCCTGCCCTGTGCTCCCGGGGGCTCTGCCGTTCCCCCCGCACCCGGCCATCCAGCACAGCAGCCCCTGCAAGTCCAAAAGCCTGGGAGACCTGACCTCGGAGGACATTTCCTGCAACTTCGAGAGTAAGTACCAGTACATCAGCAGGAGCTTCATCTCGTCGGGCCTGCGGGACAGGAGGGCGGCTGCCATGCAGGGCGTGAGGCCGCACTCGACGGACGCGCTGACGGAGCAGCTGCGGAAGCTGCTGGCCCTGGAGCAGGAGGACAGCCGGGAGCCGCTGTGCCCCAGGCAGACGGACGAGGAGTGCCCCCGGGCCCTGGTGAGGAAGCTGTCGTCCCGCAGCCAGAGCCGGGTGCGGAACATCGCCAGCCGCGCCCGGGAGCGGCAGGAGGCGGCGGGCAAGCAGCGGCCCGGGGACGGCAGCGCCGTGCCCGGGGTGGTGCTGCGGAACAAGGCCGCGGGGCCCCGGGACACCGCGAATCGGCACTCCACCGGCTCCTACATCGGCCGCTACCTGCACGGCTGCCCCGCCGAGCGCCGGGGGGTGCCGGAGGGCGCCTGCTCCGCCCTGCAGCACGGCTGTGGGGACCGGCTGTGCCCTCACGGGCCCGGCCTGCAGCTGCCGCCCGGCGCCCAGGACCAGCCCGAGATATATTTCCTGCTCAGGCTCTAGCTTTGTGCCCAGGGGCACTGAGGGGGTCGGTGAGGAGCTGTTCGCAGCGTTTAAGTTATTTCTCGGTGCAGTTTCATGCCAGTGAATCGGTGGTGGTTTAAGGCGTCCCCTCCTGTCCGAGCTGAGGGAGGTGGGAGCCGCTCTCCGTGCTCTGGGCCGGGGCTGAGGAAGCCGGGGCCGTGTGTGTGTGTTTGTAGCATTTTGTGTCTGTAATGCCGTGCTCCAAAGCCCAGCACTGCACTGAAGGCAATACTGCTTTCCTTGTGTCTTGTCCTCATGCTTGGAATAACACTTTTGGTGATCACTTTTGGCCTTTTGTGAGGATTCTCCAAAGCACTGTGGTGTCTGGAATGCTGGACTGGGGCTTGTTCTGCCCAACAGGCAGCGACCCTTCATTAGCATCACTTGTTCTGAATTGTTATTACTAATTTTACATGTTTTCATGTGTCAACTGTGATTCTGCAGCAAATGGTTTGTAGAATTAGGGTTAGTCCAAATTTGTGAGTCCTGTGTAGATTTGTCTTCTGCCCTGTCTACAAAGTATGACAACAGTTGTCTTCCTTTTTGGTTACTGTGTTGAATGCTGATTTGGGGAAGAGTGGAATGTGGGAGTAATTCTGCTTTTATGAATGAAAACACTTAATTTCTGCTTATTTTGTTGTGTATTTTTGCTGTTGGTTGTGTGAGTAGCTTCGGTACAGCAGATTCATTTTCTGTATATTTGTAATTTTATTGCTAAATTGTCGACAGTCAGTGGAATATTTAAAGCTGACATGGTAGAGTGACTATTTTGACTGTTCACCTTTTTCTATGAAGGCTGAAAGTGAATTGGGTGAAGGAATCTTGGACACCTGAAGCTTCCCTGTAGGGAACAACATAGCTTTATTTTGGTTGGAAGATATTCTTTGCCTTTGCTGTAAGTTTTTTCTGATATGTCAAAGACGTACCTTTTACCTCTTTCTTTTGTAATGCAGAGTATTATTATTCTTGAAAACGTCATTAAAATAGATTTTTAAGCACTTGGTTACATGTTTTCTGAAAACAATCTATCCATCAAATAGATTGGTGCTGAATGCAGCAGCAGTTTGTGACTGCACACATCTGTCTTGGCAGGAGATGCAGGAAGGAAAGATCCTTCATTCCACAGGATGGTTCTTGGCTGGAGGTGGCAGCCGAGCTCTGGGCTCCCTTCTGGATCAGGAGCCACATTTGAGTTTGTCTGACTGTTCCACTCAGGCTCTAACACAGGCTCTCACTGTTGGGAGAGAGCAGTGGATTTTCTAAGCAAAAAGCATTTTTCCATGGAGGAACAGAACCAGACACTGTATTAATCCCTTAATTTCTATCTCGTGCCCAGGATGCAGTTTGGGAGGTATGACTGAGGCCCAGTAGAAGTGCCTTGTAAGGAAGCAGATTAGAATATCTCCATTGAGGGAGGTGAAAAAACTTGCTTTAATTGGAATTAATTTAGAAAAAATTGTATGGTGCTTGCAGGAGGTCAGGCTAGATTATTGCAGCAGTGTTCTATCACATAATCTCTTATACTCTGCTCTTAATTTGAGAGGTTAATCCAGATGGGGACAGTTCTCTGTGTGCCAGTGCCACATGGCTGATGGAGCAGGGCAGGGTTTGTGTAGTGCAGCTGAAGCCAAAGGCACAGCAGCCTCTCTGGTTTTTCCTGCCTCACTGCCCTTGGTGCTTGTGGGGTTTTCCCCTCATCTCACTGAGGTTCAAGTCCTGATTTGTTTGCAGCAGCTGGGTTTTGGTGGTGTGGCCCTGGGCTGTGCCAGCCCTCCTCAGCTCTCAGTGCTGGGGGCTCTGAGCCTGGGGGGGCTGGAGTCAGAGGATGCAGTGAATTCCCAGCTTTGCTGGAGAGGGCAGAGGGTGCTTGTGCCAGCTCCCACTGACTGAGTGCTGCTCTCCAGGGCTCTGCACTTTGGGTCTGCACATGGAGCACTGAGCAAAGGCCATTCCTGTGTGTCTGTTTGCAAAGGTGGTGGTAAAACAGGGAGGCTTCATTCTGCAGAACTTACATTTCAATAGGTTGTATTTAGAGTTGGATCCGGTCCTTAAGTGTGTTTTAACACATGTATTATTTTGCACATATCATACATTTGGATTAAATTTAGTATTTTTTATTAGAGCAAGTGCAATAAGTGTCTACAAGATAATAATTTGATCATCTCTCTCTTAATTTGCTAGAAATGGAGATCATTGCTAGAAATGGAGATCATTCAGAGCCTGCAAGGAAGAAGCTGAGATGCAGAGGAGCTGAGTCTGTGCTGTCCTTGCAGCACAGGCAGGTGAAGATTCTTCCCTGGGGCCAGGTCAGGGAGGGGTCAGACCCCCAGAGCCACAGAAGCTGTTCTGGGCCTGCTCTTAAATGTGTGCTCAAGGTTTCACAGGACTAGGAGCTGCTCTGCAAATGTATAAAGATGCTTGAAGCCTCAACATTTCACTTTCTTTTTCAGATCAGAGTCTGTATAAACAGTATTTTATCCTTTGCTTAAAACTCTCCATATTGCTCTGAATCTGGAACTTGCTAGTAGAAATGTCGGGCAAGGACAAAAGATGGAACAGAAAGCTAAAGGCAGCATTTATTTGGTGAAATTGTCATTTTCTTTGTGCTGACTGGGAGGTTAAGGTGAACTGAAGATGGGCAGATGTCACTGTCCAGTGAAGTCACTTGCTGTAAAGCTGTTATGTTCAAGGAGATTTACTGCATTCTGTACCAGGTTATATTCTCGATTCCAATGGATTTTACATCTACCCAAGATTTCTGTTGTCTTTACACACAGAGTTATATCAAATTTCTTCAGTTTTTAGTTGAAATGAACAAGCTTCATTTTCTTTCATGGAGTGGGAGCAATATAAACAAATGTACCTGCTGCCAATCCAGCTGCTCCTGTGGGGATGTTCTTGGGATACCTGAAGCACTCTGCTGATCCTCCCATGTCCAGGTGATGTGGTGTTACTGGTGAGTACTGGTGATGCCAGCCCCGAGCTGGTGTGGGACACTGGCTCAGAAATGTTTGTGTCACTGTGAATTGGTGCTGCAGCAGCAATTTGGGGTCTCAGAAAATCCAGCCTGGGGGGGTGGCATGCTCTGTGCAGCAACTCCAAAACTCTGTGGGAATGGGACACTTTGGGAGAACTGCAAATGCCTCCTTCTCCAGCTCTGTGCCCTGGATCCTGAACTGAAGGGACACTGAGTTCAGAAATTCAGCACTTCCAGGACTCAGTCTTTAAACTCTGGGATCATCTGGTGTGTGCATTGCAGGCAGCATTGCACAGAGCCAGGGGTTTCAGACATATGGGTGGAACAGACCAGCAATCTGCAGTTCAGACATCTATAGGGCCATTCAATTTTAGTCCTCTCCCAAAATTAATTAAACTGTCTGAACAAGGCTGCAGCTTATTGAAAATCCATCTAGTGAAGACCTTTTTGGTACAGAATCCGCACCAAGGCAGAATAAACAATTATTTTAGCCTGGTAAAGGCTAGTGCCTCACATCCTGGGTTAGCAGGCTTAAATTGCTTTGCTAATTCATGAAGGAAGGCATAAATTAAGCTGTTCAAGAATCTGCAGAGAGCAGATGGGTTTGGAATATTACTTCTGAGAAATTATGTATTTTCTAATTCAAAACTAGAATGAGTCTCCAGTTACATTTATGTGATTGTTTACTGGAATATCAACTGCCCCTGCTTCAAAGAGTGGTACAGAATGTTCCAGGTGTTAGGGAGCCATTCCACATCCCTCACCCCTGGCACAGGAGCCCCTCTTCTGATGTTTTGGTAGGAGGGTTTTCTTCCTGAGATTCCCATTCACATCTTAAATAGGATTAAGCTTTGTAAGAATAAAACATTTAATGAAAGAACAGTCAGATTTTCACCCAGGAGCATGTTGGGTCAGCTTTGTTCTTGGGCTGATGCTCATTTGGATTTGTTTTGATAAGATTTTAATGCTGTTCCTTTTTGCAACAGGGAAAATCATGTGCAGGACCCTCAGTCACACACGAGACAGTGGCACAGTGATTACACTGATTGCAGATCTGCTTAGATGTGCAGGAGGAGAAACAAATTGAATTCCTACCAGAGATTGTCTTTTAAAGTCCTGTGTTGGTTTAGGCAGAAAGAAATTAAAATGAACAGTGCCTGGCTGGCTTAGTTGAGGTGGAATTTTGTGTGTGTGCGTAAAGCCACGGAAGTGGAAATGTCTTCTTTTGCACATGACTTTAGTCCAGCTATGGACCAAAGAGAGGAGGGTTTGCAGTCCAGGAGCAGCTGAGTGACCTGGCCTTGCCTTGCTGTGCTCCCAGTGCTGGCCTGGCAGGGGGACACGGCTGTGTTTGTGTGAGGGGCCATGGAGGGAGAGCAGCTGTAGCTGAGCAGGGCTTTGCTAGCCCTTGCTTTAGGAACAGGTGGGGTTTTAACAGGAACAGCCTGTGCAGCAGAGCCTTGTCTTTGCCCTGCCCCTGCTGCAGTCCCAGCAGCATCTGGAGGGTCCAGCTGCAGCCTGAGGAACTCGGCAGCTCTGCAGGTGGAGGCACAGGGATTTGCTGCTCTGGCTCTGTGTCTGTGTGTGTGCAGTGAGAGCACAGGAAAGGGATGGTGAAAAGGGACTTGGAGGTTCTGAACAGCCTGAACTTCACTGACTGCTTGGCTGGGCATTTGCAAATAAAGATAAATCCCATTCTTCCTGGTGGGTGCATTTGAAAGAAAGGTGAACTTCCATGTCAGACCTCACAGTGACATGGAAATAGTTCCTTTGTATTCAAACCAGTGAGGTCTTTTCCAAACCCCAGTGTTCTGTGATCTAATCCCAGCTCTCAGGCAGTGCAGCCGTGTACAAAGTGACACCAGGGCTGGCAGCTCTGGTGTGTGACAGCCCAGTCAGGAGCAGCACGGGGCTGGGGCACCGGGTCAGGCTCACTGCAGAGCCTGGGTGTGGCAGAGATTCCCTGGAGCTCTGCTGCTCCACTCCAGCCCCTGTTCGGAGGCACTGCTGGGCTGGGGAATTAAAGTGCAGCTGGGGAGAGACTGCAATTAGTCAGTGTTTATCTGATCCCATTTCAAGGAGTAATAGACTTAAGGAAGCACATTTTTAAGGGAAACAGATGTCTGGAAGCAGATGATTAATTTGTGCTGAGTTTTCAAGCACTCATTTAACTTACAAGCTCTTTAAAGTGGATTCTTTAATTTAGTGTTTCACGTCTTAAGCATTTATAGTCAAAATCTTATTTCAGTTAAAGATGTGTTTGTCTAAAGTGATGCATTTGAATTCGGTGGAGTTCTGCAAATGAACACTGCTCAGAGAACAGAATATGGAGAGTTGCAGAGTGCTGCAAGTCATGTTGATTTGACTTTCTTATTTCCAGTGCTGGTGACATTTTTTCAGTCACATGAAAATTCAGCTTGCATCCAAGAGGATCCTGTTGCAGTGCAGAGTTCAGCAGGATGAGGGAACACAACTGAGTGCTAAATTTGGGTGCTTTAGACAGTGTGAATCCAGTGTAACTGCTGCAGTGGGTGGAGTTTGCCCAGGTGTGTGCTGGGGTGGGCTCTGCTTCTTTTCTGCTTGTCCAGATTTGGTCCGTCTGAAGCTGTTCCAAAGGCGCCAGAGGTGGGAGTTTGGTTTAAAGCATGTCAGGTTTCTTGCACTATTTCATATCTGATTTCCAAACAGAGGTGATGCTGAGCAAGCAAGATGGTAATTAATATTCTTGTATTTATTTTGTCTTGGGACTATGATGGTAAATATTTAGAATGTGCCTGGCCTTCTAAAGGGTGAGGGTGCTATTTGAGTTAATTTAAATGAGCAGTAGTGATATTGGCCTGAACCCCCCTCTGCTGCTATGGCTTAAGCCCCCCTGGATGGATTTGGCCTCTGGAGGAGCTGCTCCAGGCTCTGGCTGCATGCTTGGGGTGTGGGACTGTCCTTAATTGGCTGCTCGTTAGCTCTCTAAAGCTAATTGAGAGTTGAGCTGCTGTGTGGGGCTGTGGGAGCACTGGGGCCACGAGGCCCTGGTTAGAGTGGGATCCTTCCCCACCCAAACAGACAGAGAGAACTGCAGGGGATTTCATCTTTTAGCATTTCCTGAAGCCAGAGTGTGCTTCCATGAGAGAAACCGAGATTTCCCAATCAATACAGTTTTTAATTGGAAAGATAAATCCTCAGCAGCTCCTCTGGTCTCTGTTGCAGGCACAGAGCTGAGCCAGCCTTGCAGCAGGAATCCTGCTGGACTGAGTGCTGCACATGTGGCCAGGAATTGTCCCTTTGATTTCCTTGCAGAAAAGCCCTTGCTTTGACTCGAAGGAGGTGTTTCTGGAGCCTTCAGTAACTGAAGCTCATCCATCACCAGCAGGCCCTGCTGTGCTGGGAGTGGTGCAGAGGGATTCAGTCCAGAGCCAGAGGAGGTGGTTCCTCTCTCTGGGCTGCTTTTGGCAGCACCTCCTGCTGCTCATAAGGGACACACTGAAATCTCAGCAGGAGGAATTCACACAGCAGGGCCTAGTGCTGCTCTGATGGGAAGCTTTAAACAAGGAGTAACTCCATGTATTTTGTTTGAGGTGTATAATAACCTAAATTAGACCGAAATTCTGAGTTGTTGGCTACACACATCCCATACATTTTCATCTTTAATCAAGTGAAGGAACTGTGGGGAGTGATGGCAGTCCTGGGGTGCTGATCCACCAGTGCCTTCCCAGGCTCAGCTGTCCAGAGGCTGCAGTTGCTGAATGGATTTCTGTTCATTTTTTATTGCAATGGTTTCAGAGTTAGTAAAGCCATTATTGATTGGTTGGTGAGAACTGGAATCTGATATCCAGTTTGGATTTCCCAGCTACTTTTCCTGAGGCATCTCCTCTGCAGGAGGGACAGGAATACAACCCCTTAGAGCTCAAATGGCAGCCTCTGCAGAATCCAATGGCAGCCTCCTGCTTTTATTGAGGAAATCATTCCACCAACTGTTCTCTTGCCCAGCAACTTTCTTTCAGCCTCTTAGACGGAACAGGATAAACAATAACAGAATGTTGTTAGGGATAGATATTTGTCCCTTGAAGTTTCTCTGGCATTTGTTAGTTTCTCCATTCCATTTCCACTTCTTCCAAGGAAGTTACTCCAACTACACCAGCAGTGGTTTTTGTGACAACTGATCAGGTTAATTTGTTGATCTTTGAAAAAAATACGTTTAAATTGATACCTTCTTAGAGGCTTTCCTTGCATGGCTTTTCCCAGCAATGCTCTTGTGCCTCCTGTCTGTATCACTTTGTGGTGATCCAAGCTGTGGATAACATTTGCTCTGTGCAGGCTGCAACAACTCCTGTTTGTGTGGGGCCAGAAAGAGAATTTTCACCCTCTCCACACCAGAACAAACCCTGGCTGCTCTCAGACAGTCAATTATCTGAATTGACTTCTCACTATTTATTAACAGATCTTTAATTCATCTTTCACTCTTACCTTCAGATTTCTACCCAATCTTTCCCCATGTGTGAGACGAGGTGGTTTCTGTGCATGGGCTGTGCACTGAACAGATGGATCTGACAGCAATGCCATATTCTCCCACCAAAAATGACAGGATAATAAGTGGAGATCTTGTTAAACTTGGCTGTGTTACCACAAGTGCTTGTTTGCTAATATTTCACAGCAAGGCAGACTGGCTGACAGGCCTTTGCTGAATGCATTGGCAGCAGCTTTCTCTTAAGCTTAAAGAAATAAAGAAGAAAAAAGGACCAGAGATCACTGGAGACCTTGCCAAGACCAACCCAGAACATGATGGGGAAGCTCAGGGGCTGAGGGAGCCCAGGGCTGCCCATCTGACATGGATCTGACCCTGCTGCCAAAGGCTTTTCCATCCAGGCAGCTCCTGAGCTCCCCAGAGCTACACACAGAGCTTTGTTTGGCAAAAGCTGGGAATCTCTCCAGGTCATGTATCCATTCAGCAAGTGCAGCCTGGCACATGCCGGGCCTGGCACACCTGGGCACACCTGGGCACACCTGGGCACACCTGGGCCTGGAGGACTCAGAGGCAGCAGGAAGGGACCAAGGGGTGGCAGCAGCAGGGAGGGATTTGACAGAAACCCCTTGGATTTAACCCCTGAGCCACACAAACCTGCACAGAGCTGGGCACAAGAACTCAATAGCTGCCAGACAGACACTCGTTAAAGTTTAATTAATCACTCAGACACGGAGGGTGGATCCAGCCCGGGCCTTGCACACCTGGCTTCTGTCACTGCCATGTGTGCCAGGGCTGGCAGGGACCCTGAGTGTCTGCACAACAGATTTGTCACAGCTGTGGTGTCACCCTGGTGCCCTGTGCACTTTGGGAGTTGTTTTTGCCTGAATGTGTGAGTAACACTCAGCTCCCCCAGACTGAGATGGATCCTTTGGTTTCCAGGGCACAGGTCAAACCTCAGTGTATTTAAGAAACCTGTTGGAGATACTCAGGGTGTCAGGTTTGTAAGACTGAAGAAGTCAAATATTCTCTGGGGTCAGAATTTGTTTGGAATTTTTCTCCTCCATCTCTCATGTGTGGCTCCCCCTTTTTTTTTGCTATTTCGCGCTATAGGCAAAACATGGTTTTGCTTTTTGTCACTGGGCTGCCCTCATGGCCTCTCCATGTGGCATCCCTGGCATATGTCACTTCTCACTGGTGAATGTCACTTTTTACTGCTGAATTGATGATGTTGTTCAGACTCACTACACCTGTTAATCGGCAGGGACAGTAGGAAAGCAAAAATCATCTGCTAAAGCAGTCAGCACCCTTAGGAGCCAGAGATGAGTGAGCTCTCCTTGGTGGCTCATGTGACATCAGTGCCCCTCCAGCCTGGGGACACTGGTCCCTTGCTCATCCTCACCCCAGGTGAGGGCAGGAGGAGCCAGAGAGGGGTTGAACAGTGGCAGCAGAGATGAGCTTTGAGTCCAGCCAGGTGTGCAGGGTCAGTCCTTCCCTCCCTTCCCCAGCTCCATCACAGCTCCTGCTGCTCCAGGACAGCCAGGAGAGCAGAACTGGGCTCTCTGAAATGTTTGGGGATTTGGTTTGGGTTTTGGAGTTTGGTTTTTTGGGGTTTTTTTAATGTGAATCAGAGACTTTGTTCTTTGCCCTTTTCTAAATGAAAGCAGTGCCATCTGTGCTGGAGGAGCTGCGGGGTGGCTCTGCTCTCCAGGCGTGTCCTTCCCTCCTGTGTGCTCAGCCTGATGAGCACTCCCGGGCTCGGGGCTGCCTCTGGCACGGGGGGTGATGGAGCTTCCCCACGGCGGCCCCTGCTGATGGCACCGGGATGAGGGATGGGGGATGAGCCTGGGGTGCTGGGCAGCTCTGGGGGCTCAGCCCAGGGGGGGCAAGGGCAGTGTCCAGCAGGAGCCAGGGCAGTGTCCAGCA
>VZTZ01042025.1:81299-111777 GCA_013400955.1 Drymodes brunneopygia | reverse complement strand
AATGTTGGTTTCTGTGTGAAATGTTGGTTTCTGTGTGAATTGTTGGTTCCTGTGTGAAAACCGAGGTGCTCTGCGTTTCCCCTCTCTGTGAGAGGCTCGTTCCTGCGCAACGCCAATCCTCAGAGTTGTGTGAGGGATTTGTTTTTGTTGTGGTCTGTTTTCTAAGATGTGGGACAGACATTTATTTGCAGAGAATTTTTGTTCTGTGTCTTGTAATTCCTATGAAGAACACACACTGCATTTGGCTCATAATTTCAGTTTATTATCAAAATGTCTTGATCAGATGACAAACTCAGAAAGCTAAAAGGACATAGGTTTTTAAATAGACCTATTGTAGCAGTCATCTGAGGTATCTGGTACTTGGTTTGGAAATGTCTTTGCTTTGATAAACAAAGCAGTAAGTTCCTTTGCAATCTGCATGAGGATGTTTAATACATATCATTGCAGATTTAAAGCCTTTTACCCTCCTACTTAAAGCTCCTTCAGACTCTTGCAGTCAGCTGTGCAGCTTTCCTGATGTGAGGACTGACAGTGATCAGAACACGTACAAATTATGTGCAGGATCAGAGCCAAAGCACTGACAGAGCCAGCCTGGCAACTCCAACGTGGGTGCCCTCCACTGGAGAACTCAGTTTTGTAGGCTTTATCTTATTGCCCGATACCATGCTTTACTCCCATTTCCCAGTTCTATGCAGCCACTGATAAAATATGTTACAATACTTCAAGTCAAAAGTGTAGCTCAAGATTTAAATATAAAAACTATGATTTATACATTACTAGAAACTTTAAAAAAGAGCAACTTTAGAGAAAGCAAGAAAAAGCTTAGAAAATGGTGAAAGGGTCTTCGATCACAATCTTACAGATTATAGGTACAGAAATTAATAAATTACCTACGATTCAGTTGGGCTGGAAAGCTGTAAATAAACTGTTGTACATAGGGACTTCAGGTAATACACACCAGAGTAATTAGTGAGAAGTTACTTAAGTACAGCAGGTCTTTGGACTCGTCTTGTATAAATGGTTTCAAGTAAAAATGAAAACATTTGGTAGAACAGATTTCCCGTAACAGCAGAGGGTACAAAGTCTGACACTGGGATATAAACTGTTGTCTCTCTGTCATGTTGTGATGGCTAAAATGTGTGTTACTGAGTATTCCCTTCCTCCCCCAATCAGAAATCTGCATTCGCCGACCGGGGGGATATCATGTGTTGTACTTTGCTGTTTTAAAATGAATCCAAAAAGCCACTGGCTGTGGGGGCAGAGTTGAAACTACAGGTGAGGTGTGGCTGTGCACTGCCAGGTGAGTTGGATCCTACAGAGCTCTGGGGGGAGAGGCAGCCAGAGCAGCCCAGCGCTGCTGTCCTTCTTCAGTGCTGTGATGGGTGACAATTCAGGGTTTTCATGTTTTCCAAGAATTACAGCCATGTGTCTAGCACATTCCCCTCAGTTTTCTTCCCTCCTCCCCTTCTCAAAATCAGCTGGAAAGGTCTCTTTTCCTGGAAAGCTCCTTGAGATGTGAGGTTTGCAGTCTGTCACCAAACACGGCACTTCTTGGCAGGATCCATGTTGTCTTTTGTGGTGCATGAAAAGGCTTCTGAAAACTCTGGGGAGTTCTGCAGTGATCCCAGGACCCTTTAAAACGAAGCAACATGCTGTCAATTGCTGCTCGCCTTGGTTTGAAACAAACAACATGACCTGTATTTTGGAACTTGTTTTTTTGTGTCACCTCATAGCAGTGTGGGGAACGCCCTGTTACTGAGCTCTGACTCTTGTTTCATTTCACCTTAAGGGCTGGCTGTGTTTTCTTCTTCAGTTTGTCTTGCCCCTGTTGCAACCCCAAAAATACAGGACCTGTCCCCTCCTCATGGCTGGCTCTCACTAGCCAGTTCTTCCACCTAGAACAGATTTCTTGCTTGTCAGTAGTTTTCACTGAGGATTTTTTCAGCTACATTTTGCTGACAAGTTTCTTGGTGAAGGGAAAACAAGACCCTGAGGTCAAGGGCTGTGCTGGTAACTCATCAGTGAATGTTCATTTACATTTTTACACCAACCAAGTTTTAACTGAGATCATGCTGTTCCTCTGGGCGTCCTGCACAGATTTTCCAGTGAATGAGTTTCCTGGCAAAAAGACTCATACAAACAATGGCTTCCAACTGACCATGGGAAGTGAGTGTGAGGCCATTCCAGCTAAGGCTGATTTTGTATGTGTAATTGTGAACATGTGTGAATAGATCTGCTAAGAGTCACTTGTTCCTTAGGAATGGGAATACAGCAGCACGCACCTATGCGGGGAAACAGCCTCCAATGTCAAATACAGGCACTGATGGACATTGATTGTGGCCCAGAAGTTCTTTAAAGAACTGATTCTTTGAGTAATTCATGGTTATTCTCAGAATTATGTTCACCATTAGAACCAGGATGTGCCCACAGAAGCTGAGGTGAAGTTCAGCAGTGACACCTGCAACACTTCAACTGCTCTACATGGCCAAAAGTGACTCCCTGGTCTTGGGAGCCAGCAGTGGAACAGGAGGTGGCTCAGAAAAAGGGTTCTCAAAAAAGTCATGCATTTTGGTGATCTAGCTGTGCTTCCCTGCTCCAGTGAACTAGAACTGCTAAAATGGGATGCTCTGCAATTAATGATTTTTATGGGGAGCTGCCTGTCCTACTTGTAAGGAGAAACAGCCCGCAGTCAGTGCAGCAGGTGTTGAAAAGGCTCCTCCCACTCTCCAAATAATAATCAAAAAAGGCACATTGGGAGCCTTTGTGACACTTGTGTTGTATTTTATTAGTCGTTAATTTTGTGGGTATATCTCAGGAAATGCTTTCTATTTCAGAGCTCTTAGAGGGGCTCATCCTGTAAATGACTGCCCATTCTAAGAATGTTGTCTGGTTTCTCATGAGCACTTGTATCATTGCATATAAAGTTTATAGGCTGTCCTTGCGAGTACAGGCAGCACAGCACGATGTAATGTATCCAGGGTACACACAAACACAGCTTGTTACACTGAGATGCTGAACTAGTCAACTTCAAAGGCCTTGTGCCTCATCCAAATCAGATGTGCTGGGTTCTGAAGGGCCTCTGGAGCCTCATTAGCACTGAGACCAGACAGGAATGATTGTAGGATGCACAAAGTGCCTCTGGGAGAGATCCCAGATAGCACAACCCACCCGCAATGAAACCAGGCAAGAACAGTGAGGGAACAGTCGCTGCTTTCACTAAATATTTGAGTGTGCGGGATAAACAAGATTTGGTGAAAAGCTGCTGAAAGAAAGACACTGGAATTAATGTAGTGAATTGTATCAGCAGAGAACTTGGCTATTGTGGACATGGAGCCTGGAGATGACTCAGCCTTCCAGCAGATGCTGTGATGGCTGCACTACCACTGATCTGATGGCATTGGACCAACCAGGTTTATCAGAGCGCATTGTTACACTGACAGTGAATAGGCTGCTGTGACTTCAGGCAAAAAGAAAAGATCCTAGTCTGGCCCAAAGGCTTCCACCCTGAGCAGCCACATTTCCTGCATGGCTCTACTGAATTGAGCCCAGCTGATCTCAGGAAGGCTGGCTGAGCACACCAGACACAAATGCACATCTGCTGTTGTACCACAGCACATGAGTTTGTACAGAGTGACGGGCAGTGATCTCCCACTGATTTTACCTGTGACTTCAGGGGAGGACAAAACTCAGTCAGGGCTGTTGGTGTACAAGAACCCAATGAGGAGCTATTGCAGGAGCCAGGGGACTTGTGGGTGAGCCCTGGATTCCAGGCACAGTCATTGGGACTCTGCTGTAGCAGTCACGCAGTGACAGCCAGGTGATGGGGTGTGTGTCCTGTGGCAGAAGCTGTTCAAAGCTGCTCTGCAGTGTGGACAGAATTAAGCTGGATCTTTTCAAGGATGACACAACTCTCCCACATCCTTACTGTGCCTGTGGAGCTGCCTGGGAAGGGCTTTGCCTGTTTGGGCAGTGCTGGGCTGGAAGGGACAGGGGCAGCCCAACCTGTCTGTCTCCTCTGAATCAGCCCCAGTGCTCTGCCTGTAGATGTGTGTGTGTTAAACCTGCCCTGGGAGGGGCAGCCCAGCCCTTGGGCAGGGTCACTTCAGTTGTCCCACAAACAGCTGTGTTACAGACATGTCTCACCTCAGGATTGCACTGTGGGTTGTTGGCTCTGCTCACCTGAATTTGCCTGGGCTGTGCACGTCTGTCTTGATGGAGTTCACTGCATATTCTGGTCTGTACGTTCCACACCACACCTGCACAGTTAACAAGGAAAAGCATCATTAGCACTAAGATTCTACAGGAAGAGACCTGCTGTCATTTAACTATGAAACACCTAATGTTCATGAGAATAAACTCCACATTAGAACATGGAGAAAAAAGGGTGTATTTTGTTAAAAAAAGGACATCATTGTCTTCACACAAAGGCACTTGGGCACAAGGAACTTCCTACCAGGCTTGTGAGTGGCTGAATTAATTTCTTCAGGGAAGATAAAAATCACCTAACAACACCTTATTTTCACTGCTTTACAGTGAACACTGCTCAGCTCTGCAGCTCACCCTCACCTTAAGTTAGCCCACGGGAGTCACCCTGTTCTGACTTGCTGTTAAACTGTAATGTCAAGTGGTTTTCAAAGCCCTCAGGCAAGAAGTAAAGGATACCTGTGCAAAGTTCAGAAAAAAGAGCTGTTTGTGGTTCATGTCGAGACCAGGAAGAAGCTTTTCTTTTCCGTGTTTTCTCACAAAGTTTTCATAAGCCTGTAGAGTGAAGTGAGTAGAAATGTTACCACTTCCAGCCCAGACAGTCAAACAAAATGATGACAAGGAGGAACACGGATTCTTTGATATAATTAATACGATAATTAATTATTGCCTCCCTTGTCCATCCATCCCAGATGTGCCATCTTAAGCAGAAGACAACAGGGCCATTCCTTAATACTGTGCTATCCATTATCTCATGCTGCATTACCAAAAGGAGATTTTTTTCCACTGTGGGTTTTTTGGGGTTTGGTTTTTTTAAAGTGAATAGCAGAAGACTTTAAAAGCTTGCCATAGTAAGAACAGCTGCTTTCATGTTTCTTATGGAGACGTGACAAACGGTGTGTTGTTAGTGCATCATCACTGATGAAAGATGCTGGAGAAATGTTCTGCCCGAAGTCAGTGCCAAAGTACTGCACGAGGAAAGCCAATCAACTGCTCAAGTGCAGCTGAGGAGTGAGCAGATAGCAGGTCCATGGAAAAGGCTCTGCAAGTTTCAGTGGATAACAGCTGAACAAAAGTCAGCAGTGCCACAGCACTGCAAAAAAGGCCAGTGTCATAAAGGGATGTGTAAACAGGAGGGGCTTATGTGAAATACATGAAGTAATCCTTCTACTCCACTTGGCACTGGCCAAGCCTCAGCTGAAGTGCTCTGTCCAGTTTTGGGCACTGCCCTTCAAGAAAGATGTGGACCAACTGGAGAGAGTCCAGAAGAAAGCAGCAAGAATGAGCAGAGGTCTAGCAAACATGACCTATGAGGAAAGATCGAAAGAATTGGGTTTGTTTAGTCTAAAGGAGAGAAGTCTGGGCTTTGAAGCATGTAAGTCTTCAAATATGTGAAAGGTCACAGGAGAGAAAGGAGCAGATTGTTGTGTGTGCACTGCTGGAAGCAGAGCCATGGTGGCACTGGGAGAGGCACGAGGAGGCAGCGGGAACGCTCCTGTGGGAGGCTGGACAGATACAGAAGGGGTTGATTCTACCTGCATGGAGAGGGGGGTGGAATACTAACCTCTCAAAATTCCTTTTAGACCTTTTTTACTATTTATATGATGTCATAATAATTTTTAATACTTCTGACCTAATTTTTCTGGCTCCTTCCATTCCTTTCACAAAGCGTATCCCCTTTCATGGCTTTGTACTTTGCACAAATGTTCCAGTAACTGAAGATCAGACTAATCTAATAAGCCTGATGCCTCTTTTAGGCTTCCAAATCATTCCTTAAACTCTCATTAGTAATTGCCTTTGCCTCAAACATGTCCATTTCCAGTGAGAACTTGGAGAAGCGTGAGTTGGCCCATGCATCCCAAAGGCTCTTTGTTGAGCAGTGACAGCACTCTGTTGTCAAGTGCTGAGTATTTTGCCACAGAAGGTGTTCAGGGAAGGAGAAGGAGGATCACGCTGTGGAGGCTTGCAGCCATCAGATTTGTGAATAACAAGACAAGCTGATAGTGAAGCTGACTCGCTATGCTCTTCCAGACCATGTTCACAAAAAGAACCTGTGTCTCTCTGACTGTCAGTCTCAATGGTGGCCAATCTAGGGAGTGCAGCAGCTGTTTGAGGAGGAGAAGGAAAGGAAAGCCAAAAAGCATCCAGCTCCCACGGAAGGCTTAGTGCAGGGAGTCCAATGTCTTTGACATCTAGGGATACCTGTGCAAGATGAACCGCAAAGTGTTTCTGTTCATGGGTCAGAAGAAAGTCATTCTGCCCCTCCTTCCTGGCATGAAAAAGCTGGTGAAAAGACAGCCAGAGACAGACAGCTGCTGGTATCAGCACTTTCTGTAGGTCATGGTCCAAGTGAGAGCCAGTGAATGTTTCCATTCCACACATTCCTTATTCACAAAGGAAAAAAAAATAGTTCCCTAGGAACAGGTAATCTGTAGCCTGACACATTAACAGGATGAGAGAAATACCACAGCTGGCCAATAGCTTTAGTCCATGCCTTGATGGCACAGTAGGTCTGCTCCTGTCCTAACGCAGAAATCGTGTTTCTTCTCCAAGGCTCTGAAACTGATTTTCTTAATCTCTCACAGTTTCAGCTAAAATAGAGAAACAGATAACTTCTTACCTTGTATGCTTGTCTCACACCCCCGTTATCAGCAATGTTTTCTCCTAGTGTGTTGATTCCACTCAGCTGTAAAATAGAAAGGAAAAGTATTGGTTTCTGAAAAAGAGCTCATCCAGCACCTGTAACACCAAACTCTGTGCATTTTCCAGTTTCTAAAGGCAAGAATTACCTTAAAATCTGAAGGTTTAGCAGAAGATTATGTTAACATCTCTGTAAAGTCTTTGTGTCTCTTGTCTCAAAATCCATGTTTTGACATACTATTGTTTTTCTAATCCTCTTCCTTCTCCTTCAGGCGACTTTCTAGGCTCTGTATCTCTTACCCAGATTTTCTGCTACTTAGTCATTGCTCATTTACTCTTCCTCTTTTCTCCTTGTCTTTAATCCTCAGTTTCTTACCACAGTTCCAGTTAGAGGAAGTGGACAGAATCTGTACAGTCTGTAGAACAAGTTAAATTCAAACTCCAAATTGCTGAAATTGTCTGTTAACAGACATCAGCAAATCTGCTAGAAGGTATTTTTCTGTATATTGGGCAAGTCCAGTAACTTGGTAGCCAGATACATAGATCTCCATTTAGCAGGTATTCCTAAGTCAGTCAAATATCACCAAAGATGATGAAGCTTTGGTAATGGGTAATCTCTAATTTTATTTAAAAAAAAATATATTCTTAACCTTTAGCCCAACATATTTATTTATGATAGTCAAAGCTGCAAAATCTAGAATCACCCTTTGATTGAATTTAATGTGTGAATAAAAGGGCAGAAAAATACGTTGAAGTTCTCTATTTTTACTGGCCTCTCACAATACTTCAACGCATATTTTGGGAAAACCTCAAGGGTCAAGTTTTATCATTTCCCTGTCCTGTGTGATGGAATATATTGTCAGGCTGTAAAAAACCAGCCAGTAGCATTGAGAGAAATAACTTCTTGTGCCTTCCATGCCTTCCTTCAAACCAGCACAGGGAGCTCCACAAACAGGACGTACGTTCTGTCCACCTGCCAGGTCCCACGAGAAGTTCCCATACTGGTACACGATGCACTGGGACAGCTCCTTGAAATTCTGTGCTGATTCTTCAGTCCACCAGTCCACAAGGTCTCCGTTCTCATTAAAATTCCTGCCTGTAACAGTACGTTAAACAGAATTATTTGTACAGGAAAAGAGGCTTTGGTGCAGCGAGGAGGGGAGCGAGGAAGATTTTGGATTGAGCTTTTGGGAGAGCAATACTGCAATAATGCCTCAGAAATCCAGACTTGATCTTACATATGAAAATTCATCTCCCTTTTATGTGCCCCCTGGAAGGATTAAGCACTAAAGCCTGTGAAACCCCCTGTGCATTGAGTGTTTTGTCACTGGCAGCTCAGTGCCTCACCATTGTCATCAAAGCCGTGCGTGATCTCGTGCCCGATGACCATTCCTATGCCGCCGTAATTCAGAGATTTGGGCTGGGAGGCACTGAAGAAAGGGGGCTGCAAGATGCCTGCAGGGAAGACTGAAAAAAAAGCCACAGCACAGTTAAGGCCCTGCCTTGTTACCCTGCAGGTGCAGCAGGGCCAGACCACCTCCATGGGCTCCAACCAAAACCACATTGTTCCCTCCAATCTTCCAGGAGCAACAAGTGACTGACACAGGGGAATGCTGTAGGACAGAAGGAACAGAGCAGCAGAACCACTCCCAACACCATCACCAGCTTTTGCTTTGTTACTATTTCACTCTGCAGAAAAAGCAGTTTGTTCCAATTTACATCACTTAGCATTCACAGACTTCTGTCTCATCATCAAACAAACCTCACAACGTTGTGAGAAGTGGGAGGGTGTCCCCCAAGAAGAATAAATTATTTTATCATTCCATCACAAATCAATCTCAGAGACAGGAATTTATTCTTCCCCTGAAAATAAAAGTAACTCCCACTAGAATCAATAAAAATAGGCCAAGCTGGCAATAAAAGAACTGGAACAAAGCAGTTCTTTTTACCCACTTCTCTGCTTATTTTTCTAGGCTCCTAAGAAACAGTTCAGTTAAAAAGAAACCATGTTGCAATTCTGATCTTTTTATAAATTGAGAGTAATAAAATACAATAAAATATTCAATTCCACTTAGTATCTCCTGAAGGCCTTCTCGTGTCCCCCTGCTGCTGCCGCAATCTAAAGTATTAATTTTCCCTGGAAAGGAGGTGGATGTAACTCTACACAACTTGAACAGACAAGAGGAATTGGGTGACAGTTCTCACACAGCAAAAGAAAGAAGATTGATACTTCTTGCATTTCAGTATCAATCCAGTTCAGTTCTAGGGCTTTCTTTCAGGATGAGAAAGAACCATGGGAAAACCAGAAAATATTAAAAAGGTTAAAATAATCCAGTTCTGCTGTCTGTAAGCTGCTGTCACAGCAGTCCCGGTACAGTGCTGGTTTGCTGTGGAATGAAATATGCCAGTGTTTCATGCTGTTATCAGGAACAGCAGTGTGAGTGCCACGGGGTGTGCAGGGCTGGCAGAGGAGCCGAGCCACCTCCGGAGCTGCTGGCTGTGGAAACACTGCCCTGGGATGGAGACTCAGGGCTGGGCAGCCTCAGAGCCACGTGCTCCTGGGGGACACCCAGGGCTGCCTGGCCAGCACAGCTCTGCTGCACTTGGGAAGCTGAGCTGCTTCCTCAGGCTCTGAGCTGCTGATGGAGCAGTGAGGCTGGACCACACTCAAATGGAGTAATACAGCTCCAAGCTCCCTACACATCATGCACAGAACTGCTCTTTAGAGGGGTTTTTTTGGAGTCTAATTCAGACATCACTCTAAAGATCAGACTGCTTTAATTATCCTGTGCATGCCATAGTTAAAGGATGAGGTAAGAATTTCTGACTCACATTAACTGCCAGTCACCAGTTTCAATCTTCCACATCATGATTCCTTTCCTACAAATTACTGAACAAAGCTATTTTAAACAAAGCCTTCTGGAAGTTTTTGTGTTAACTGTTCAGTAAACAGCTAAATGCTCACATCAAGAAATAATCTTGTTTCATTTCTGTGCACAGCCCTGCAGGATGAGGTTTTTCCATCTTTTTAGACTTGTTTTCAGGAGTTGAAGGTAGATCACAGTACCTCACTGATAGCCTAGAAAGGACACTGCAGTCTTTGGATGACTAAAGTTTAAACACTACTTGCAGAATGGACGTGACAGAAATATCCAGAAGCATCATTAATGTTGTGAAAAGTTTTGTGACTCTTGCGAGCCTCGCAGCAATGTCAAGGGAGCTGGGATGGTTCACAATGTGAGAAACCTCAGGGCCTCCATGTGGTTCCCATCTTTAGCCAAAATGGATGGGGTTTTTTATTTCCATGGATGGTTTTGGGTAAGCTGACATTAGGAATCTTTATACTCAAATTTGTAGTATCAAGATTGTGTCACTTTCTCATTTTAAAAGTACATACATACATATATATAAAAGAGATAATTTGGACATTAAATCTGATTCACATCAATAAATTAGTAAACCTTACCTATCTGATTCCTACTTGCTGAGTAGAAAGCATTGACAACAGCAGCTCCGCTTATCCACCTGATAACACAGAAGAATAAACGTTAGAATTTCAGTTGTTAATGGCAAAGTTAATGATTGCTAGAATAAGCCTAGAAACCGTGTAACAGAATCACAGAATATAAAAAAGGCTAGACATAGTATTACTAAATACTTACTCCTCTTTGTCCACCTTTTCTCTAAGCTTTTTCAACCTTTTCTTCTGGGTGAATACTAAATTTTGAATAATGTTTTCGAAGTATTCTTCTTCTTTGTAGTTCAACTAAAAAGAAAAGGGGAAAAGGAATTAACGGTGGTGTTACTGATTTGGGATAAAAGACACACAGATCAGGAAAATCTAGTCTTAAGCATGATGAGCTAAGCAACACATTTCTAAGAGTATTTTTTGATCTACAATTAGACGTTGGCTTGCAGAGCTCTGCTACATCACGGAGTTGAAATTGTTGCTGGATCTGTGTTAGCAGCTGGGTATTTTTCCCACAGCTCTTCATTCTTTCTATACATATTTTGAGTGGAGTTCAGCATTGGTGCTGACCTTCGCCTCTGGAGCTGCCGGTTTGGAAAGGAGCAGTTGCAGCTCAGACAGAACACACAGGTCAGCTCCTGTGCATGCACTGCAGGCTGTGCTGGCTCAGTCTGTGCCAGATGGAATGCTGAACACCACTGGCTCCATGCTTATCCACACACAGTCCCTCCAGAACGTGTGCATGTCCTTGGAATGCCATCAGAGCCTGTCACATTGCTGCTGGGGCAGCCCCTCCAGGCTGGCTGCCCACACCTCCTCCCTCCCCTGCAGCTGGGCACACACAGGGCTCAGTGGGGAAGGAAGGCAAATGCACATTCCCTTCTCTGAAGCCCCTTTTCTAATTCTCCTGCCTATTGTGCAAACTTACCTCCTGGTACTCACTGTTGAGCTTGTTGTCATCCGTCACGATCTCATCAGGATAACCAATCCTCTCTCTAATTGCTTTTGCCTAGGGACAAGGGAATTTGATATCCGTAGCAAATCCAGCCATGTTTTTAAATCATAAATTACATAAGAAAAGCAACATGGAAGTTACTGCAGAAACCACAGGATGTTAATTATACATAGGTTTTTTTTACATTTTATCCTGTTGCTCCTAATAGCTGGTCAAATCACCAGAAATCATATGTTCTCATTTTCAGTATTATTTTCCTGTAGATATTCACTATCTAGCTCCTTAATTACTGATTTGCCTGAAAGGCCTTAGTCTTGTGTACAGATTCCTCCTGTTTTGTGTGCCTATCTCCAGAGGTGCCTTCCCATGAAATCCTAAGCTGCTGTGCCTATATAAACACAACTATAAATGTGTTTGGATTATAATATTACTGATTATTTTTTGTCAGGACAAACAATTGAAATACTGGTTTCTATAGACCTGCACATTACCAATATTTAAGACAGAACTTACTTTTTGTTCTGCTCTCTTTTTGGTTTCTGCATCCATCCAGGAAAGTTCATCTAAGGTTTTTATAAAAACATCACGTATATCTGCAATCATTTCTTCAACCTGGAATAAACATGAGATTGTTACAAACCCACAGAGTCAGATGGTGGGCAATGCAGTTCAGTCATTCATGTTACCAAAACCTGCTGGACACTGCCCTGCTGGACATTGCACATCCAATGGAATCATTGTGTTTATGCCAACCCCAAAAATGGGTTGTTTCACACTGGATTCAGTGGTGATTGCAGCCAACTAAGGCTTCACTTCAGGTGCATTTTCAGGAACTTTCTGTGTGGCTGAAGGCAAACAGAAATAACCAGGTGCCCCTCTGCCCTGTGGTGCAGGATGTGAATCAGTGTCAGTCTCAAAGAACAGCACAGATTGCTGGTGCCACGAGTGCTGCTCCCAGGATGTGAGGACTGGCTTGTGCACAGCCCGCCCGTGGACCTGGCTCAGAGAGCAGGCAGGTGCCTCTCTCCCTCCAGCTGTGCACGTGCAATCCTCACATTTCACACTGTACTCCAGTAAATACCTTTGTAATAACTGTTATTAACACGTTAATAAAAACTCAGAAACCAACCCCACTTTGATTACACTGCAATAAAAAGTGCAATCAAAGCTGTGTCAAGCAGTGCACAGCGGTGATGAAGTGCCACCTTGGTGACACCCAGGCTGGTGGCTGAGGGCTTTACCACGTGTTTGCTGTCCCCAGCAAAGGCCTCCTCCACGTAGAGCCGGCCCACGGCGCTCTCCATGTTCCCGTTGACGTAGTTGGCACAGCGGCGCCACACGGCAGTCTCGGACGTGGTGCCATACAGGGCCTGTGGGACACACAGCAGGGCACACGGGGGGTTCAGAGAGCCTCCCCCACCTTTGAGGCCTTGGGATTCAGCTTTTATATTTTTCAGATCCTGTACTGCTTTACCACAGAACTCTAAAACTCCACAGCCTGTCAGCTGCTGTTCTCCCATTTTATTCAGGCAAAACAATTTCTCTCTAGGCCTGGAACTCAAGGACACCTGACTGTCTCAGGCCCCGAGAGATGTAAACAGCAGTGAACTGGGGAGGGAGCAAACTTGGGGTAAATTACTTCATTACTTGAAGTTGTAATTGGAGGATTAACCCCTGATATGTAAATGGAGCAAACTTATAATTGTGTGAAAAACTCATGATCATTGTCCATCTTGGGTGTAGCCTCTGGGAGGCTTTGACTGCCCAAGGTGTAGCTATTGAAGGGTTTTAATAAATACTCGCTTTTATTATCTTAATTTTGTCTGGCCTCTGTTGTAGGCAGCCACCCTAAGGCATCACCTCCAATACTCAGTTAATTCATATTCCTGTTTAGGGCAATTAACTGAACTCACTCTGTAATGGAAGGATCATTAGAACAATTCTTACAGAGGAAGAAGTTCTGCTGTGGAAATACAAAGAACTTCCATGTCCAGTTGCTGAAATTGCTCAGCATTTCATTAAAAGCACTGAGCTATCAGCAGGATCAAATGATGAAAACCAGCATTGGGGCCATAATGTTTGCCTTGGAATATATTCCTTTGGATGATGAAGAGTTTGTAACAAGCCAGTCAAAACTCTGATCCCTTGCAAATAAATGAGACTGTTCTGATACTAAAATGGGGATTCACTTAGATTCAGAAAAACAAGAGACCAAGCACTAGAGCAGTGCTTTCAAATCCACTCAGCTATCAGGCATAAATCCCATAAATTATAGATACACTCCAGCAGAGGCTCAGCAAACACATCTGGCTTTTGTGTGCAACATCCAAAATACATTAAATATTTATATACTACACCTGCATAAGAAAACTATCTTTTGTGGCTCACAAAAGCCATTGTTAAAACTGAGGGAGAGATGAATTTCTGCACCTTACGGAAAGCATTCCTCGTGTCCTTGTAGTCGCGGCTGAGGCTGTTGACAAGGTCCATCACAAATCGCCAGGTCATGTAATTCTGAAGGTCTCTGTTGAACAAAACAACCATAATAAGCTGATAATGTTTTGAGGCTTCTGAAGTTTCCTGGAAAGAAAATGCAAATACCAAGAATACTTCACACACCTACCTGGAAGTGTATTTTACGAGAATAGACCTGAGCTTGAGAAGGTAGTCAGGGTCATAAACAACGACATGTTCCGTGTTGTCAACGTTGATTTGGACAGTGGACATGATAGCATTTATGAATTCTGACCAGTTGAACACCTGGAAAATCAATATGCATTATGATATGGTTCAATCATAAGCTGGTTAAATATGTTTGCATGACACAAATGCTCTGCCTCTAGTTTCCTTAATATTTGCACTACTTATAAATGGGGTCATTGTAATAATAACTGGCCTGAGATCATTTATAGCTCTAAAAATGTTGTTAACATAGGGGGTTATTTGGCAGAAAGGGTAGAGAAATTGCTTTAATTTCAAACTGACACAATTTTTTGTTAATTTTTAAAGTTTCTGTTCTGCCTATTACTTTGAAAAGTGTTGGTAATTTTTCCCAGGCTGTATCTTTGGAAAGGTTTGTTGGAAGAGGTAATGCCTTCCTTCAGACAGATGGATGTAGCTCAGACAGGAAGATAAGCTTTTAGGAACAGTCACTGCAGGTCTGAGAGAGAAGCAGCAAACTTCAGGCTAATCTTGGGAATAATTGCTGTTCTATCCTTAGACATTACAGCGCTACCAACTCCCACCAAGTGTCTTTTGAGCATTTTGGAATAAATTTAAATTAGTGCTGATCTGCAGCACCCCCCAGGAACTAATAATAACCAGGGCAATGCCATTCTGTGACAGGAGTTGTTTTCTGACAGGATGACTGTAATGGTAACCAACTACACCTGTGGGAGACAGTGAATTATGAAACCAATTAAACCAGGCAGGAGGGAACTGTCAGAGAATTAAAGTCAATAAAATCGCAGTGAATATGAAAAAGTGCCAGGAATAACAGTGTTCCATTGCACCTTACTGGCCTCAGAAACCTCAATAAAAGTCATGAGAATCAAAACTTCCCATGTCCAGTACGACATAATATTCCTGAGGAGACAGAGCTGTGTTAGCAGAGCCTGGGCTGGCTTTCAGCTGCTCTCCAGTGCCATGAGTTAAAGGCTGCTCTGCACAAACAGCACAAACAGCTCTCAGGGTGACAGCAGAGCTGACACCTCCCCTCCCTGGGGAGCTGCAGTGGGAGGGGTGTGGAGACTTGTCCTATTTCATGGGCCTGGCAGCCTGGGCTCCTTTCTGCTTGCCTTGGGAGCAATATTTACAGAGGCAATGTTGCACTAATGGGATTTTTGTTCCGAATCTGCAGCTCTGGATAAATAGAGTGGGGCTGAGTAGTCCACTAAATATCCGTGAACCAGCTGGTGGCCACAGGCTGGACTTTTGTCCTAGGCCTTAAACCCATGAGGACAAAGAACAGGATCACAGAATCAAAGAATGGTTTCGTTTGGAAGGGACCTTAAAGATCATCTAGTTCCAACCCCCTGCCATGGGCAGAGACACCTTCCACTGGATATTTTTTCCTTTGTGCTTTTCCATCTCTTTGTGTTGAGGCAGATGGGAAGATATGCCTTCAGGTTAGGAGAAGCAGTGGGTACAGAATGTGCACACAGTTCAGTGTCATCAGAGGAGCAGGTAACAGTGCACATCAGGGATCCTGTTCAATTGCAAGTATGTCATGTCTTTAACAGAAAAAAAAATCAGGTTTCATTGTTTAATCCCATCAGTGATAAATTAGAGGTTAAAACACCAGGTTACTGATCGCTCACCTTATTATTGATTTCCAGTGAGAAGTTGTTTTGGAGTTGTGCCAAGGTCATTTTGTTGTACAGCAGAAGTGGATCATTTCTGTCTTCAGATTTTGTTGTTGCCTGTTAAGAGTTAATCAGGGAAAATGATGAAGTACAATTGAGTCAGTTCCCAGGAGTCTGGGTTGCACTGCTGCCCTGTCTGTCATTTGTGACCTGCTGTGCTGCTGGGGAGGCACAGCCCACAGCTCCCACAGCTCCCACAGCTCCCACAGCTCCCCCAGCTCCCACAGCTCCCACAGCTCCCACAGCTCCCACAGCTCCCACAGCTGCTGTGCTGCTCTGGGCACTGGCAGTTTGCGCTGCTGAGCTCAACATCTGCATCCACAACAGCAGATTTTACCCTTTCAAAGTGCTTTGAAAAATCAATTATGCCAAGCCTCCTTTTATCTCTATCCTTCTCTTCCGCTTCCTCTTTCCTATTCTATTGTGCATTCAGTGGCTTTTTTTCTGTGTTTTTTTTAACAAATTCCCAAGAGCACAATGCCAGCTCTCTTCAGTCATATTCAGGCTGATACTGAGTTTTGGAGGAAAAGTTAAATCCCAGGCAGTGACAGCTTCCCCAGCACCAGCTGGACTCCACCAGCAGCAACTGCTGCAGGGACATTGCAGGTGTGGGGTCCTTTCATACTCCTCTTTAAAACCTTTCTCCAGTGAATTCCCCTTTTTATAATAATTGCCCATCTCTGATCCAAGCCCAGAGGTGTTTCTCAGGAAAATGAGGAAAATCACAATCAGATGCTTTAGTTTATACTAATGGTTTTCCCAAGTGACCTTACTATCAATGTAACTTCAAAAACAGCTGAAGCTATAAAATATGTTTTCGGACTGTTTCATGGTCATCCTCAGCTTCAGGTCCTGCTGCAATGGTTAATTCTAATAAGCCCTGGCTTGCTCATGAATGCATTTGGTTTTCTCCCTGCATGTTCAAACTCTCACAATTTCTCCAAAGTCTAACTCATGATATTATTTTTCCTTTGTCCTTTTCTTTTAAGGGAGAACAGTGTTTGGTTAAAAATGCCCTTGGAACAATCAGCATTGTGGAGCAGCTTGTGCAGCACAAACATGACTTTGTGTTCACAGCAGGCCAAGGGCTGGGAATCTGCTGCTCTGGGATCCAAACAGCCCACGGGGAAACACGACAAAAGGAGGAGAGGCCCCAAAGCATCTTCCAAAACTCACACTCTAAACCACATTAAACAAAACCCAAGTCTGTCTCTCTCTGCTCTTGCAAGGCTTCTGTGAACAGATCAGGATGAAACATTTTGTTGCTTGGAAAACAGCTGCCTCAAATACTCTCCCTTGCTCCTCCCAGGTCACAGCTGTATTACTGTCTGTTCCTTCAGGTGTAACAGGCTCCACACATTTCTGCTCCCAAAACCAGCATCAGCAAGGAAGTTCACAACTCAGTGTACAGTCAGCTCTCTTAGGTGTTAAGAAAAAAGTCAGTTATTTAAAGGATAGTTTAAAGATGTTTTACTTACATTGGCAATATCTTTCTCCAGGTCCATAACCCGTCTCATTTGTTCAGAAATATCACTCTCATTGACAGAAATATTTCTTTCTTGCAGGATTAGTTTAGCTACAGAAATCATGAAATCAACATAGGCAGAACATGCCTGCAGGAAAAAACAGGAACAGTTTAAAGACAAAACTCTTCAAAGTAGAGCATACCTTAATTATCTTCAAGATTTCATATTCATTTTTATGAACTACAGTTCTTCATCCCTTATTTAAACAGGTCAGTTTTATTGGAAATACTGTTAGATCACAACTGGAAATTAACTGTGAGCATTCCCTCATGGAGCACTGCTGGGCAACTGGAGCACTGTCCAAAGCTGAACACTCCCAGTGGCTGCACTGTGTTTTCATTATTTAGAATGAGACATTTATATGCCCATATTTAAACCATCACCCATGTTTTTTCTAGCTCACTTTAATTACAACTTCCAAAAATACTGCTTCCAAAGAGCTGTGTTCCCAGGAACATAAAACAAGGGGATTGGCTTTGTGGGAAAAGCACTCCCAGAAGCTGTGAACCTCCTCCAGTGCTTCTTGGAACAGTTAGAACTCACGGTGCTGTATGCAAAGTTAGGTATATTATAGACAATAGATATGAAATATAACATTAAACAGTTCACTAATGATAAGAATGTAAATACAGCAGCAAATTCTCTGAAATGCTACACTGCCAAATATCTTAAGGTGTCATTATATTTTATGGAACCTCAGTATTATTGTAATTCCATTATTATTTGTAATTCTAATTCCTCATTCGTAAGTCACACTCATTTTTCTATCAACAGAAATGCTGTTTTCAATATTCCTTTTCAATGCAGGTAACAAAACATACATAGTGCTGGATCAGCTATCAAATAATAAATCTGGTTTATGCAATGTAATCTACCAAAGCAGTGATTAAACCCAGTATTAATAAGGTGTGCATGTCATCAGCTTTATTAATAGCAGTATTTTGGTACATTCAGCTCCTGAGGCAGGGGACACACCTCTTTAATGAATGCTCCACATGTGCAGCCATTCCCTGTCCCCTCCTGGGCATCCCTCCCTGCCAGCAGGGCCAGGCTGTGCCCAGCTGGGGCTGTTGGCACCGTGGGGCTGGGCAGCTGGGACAGAGCTGGGACAGGGACAGGGATGGGGACAGGGACAGAGACAGGGCTCAGCAGGAACAGGGACAGGGCTCACAGCAGCCCAAAGGGCTGAACTCCCAGTGCCACTTGCAAGCAAGGGAGATCATTTGAGAAAGACAAAAGCCCATGAAATCACTGACAGCTAAAACAAGTCACAAAAGATAGTGCACACCAACCCTGTAAAAACCATAATGGAATTCGGTATAGCTATTACCTCAAACCAGTAAGTTAACAGAGATTTTTAGGTACCAATCAGTGACTTTGTTTTTGTTCTTAGTGCAGCTCTTAAGTCAGGTAGCAAAGAACTAAGTCAGTTAATTTCAGCTGGACTGTTTAAATAGTCTCAGCAATTTCAGTGGAAACTGAAGACATCAGAATCACTCCAGTCTGAGCAGAGCCATCCTGTATCTTACAAGAGAAAAAGATTTTTAAATTATGGTATTGGCAGGTTCTGCTTGTGGCTGTGGGGTGGGCAGTCCTGCTGGAGGCAGAGGCCTGGAAGGAGCAGGAGGCAGGGATGGTGGTTGCTATGTGCAGCTCCTGGAGTGGAACACCACAGCAGGAACCAGAGCCAAGAGCAGGCTCTGCTGGAGGCAGGGGATGGAAAGGAGCAGCTCTGGCTTGGAGCAGGATGGCTTGGAAGGACACTGGGACACTGGGACCCTGCCTGCCAGTGATAAAGCTGTTTTTCAAGAATACTTCCTCCTCTACTTTGCAGCAGTGCAGAGCTGATACTCAGGTAGGTGAGAGGACAGGAATTGTCTCTCCGTGCTGCAGTCAACGCAGCACATGGTTGTGCTATGTGAGTCAGCTCCTAAAGGCCATCTCACATGGAACTGAGCAGTTCAGATGGCAATGATTGTCTGAATGAGCATATTATCTGTAATTAAATGTAATCACTAATAACTGTTGGCACATCAGCAAAATACCTACAAACCCCAAATGGTCTGTACACTTTCTCATTGCTTCTGCATTTAATTACAAAGAAGGAATGCGGTTAATTAAAGGTCACTGTGGTAGCAGTTTCAGCTCCATGACTTCAGCACAGACACTTCAGCTCTCAAGGACTTAAAGCACATCCAAGATTAGCAACAGGGATACAGTGTCAGTGCTAACAGGTTAATGAGACCCTGAGAAGTAATGAGTAAACAAGTATTAAAGGAGACCATATGAGGTTTCAGGTATCTGAGCCATTTCTATAGTATCACATTCTTTTGCTGCTGTGTTTGTGTTCAGTAGTTGATGTAGGAGACTGTGAACTTTTCAGTTCTTTCATGCAGCAAAGTGTCTCTTTGGTTGTGAATGTTCTGTTTTTCTTTCCAAGCCTATAATTGATAGAAGTTGTTCACCTGCAGCATTTGCCAGTTGCTGCCAGTCGGTCACAGCTCAGAAGTGGCCTCCTTTTTGCAGTGACAGAACAGGGCTGATCATGACCACTTGTATTCTGTCTTAATACAACTCTGATAGTCAGGGGATATTTCTTGATTCAGCTGTGAAGCCTGGCAGAGGCCCTATAATAAAGCTAAGTTGCTTCATGTTTATCTCCTTCCAAAAGATCGTAAAAAGTCAAGTAGTTGCCTAGAAAATACAGGCTAAAATATAAGAACTGTCCTCAGTGGTGTGTCAGCTCCCCCTCACCTCTTGGTATGCACCAGTGCACTCGTAGTAGTCCCGAGAAGGCAGGCCCAGGCTAGGCTGATCAATCTGTAAATGCAAATAAAAACTGAGAAGTGCTTAAGGGGAAATGGCAGAGCATTGTCCTGTTCTTTTGGTAACTACGGGTGCTGATCCTTCTCTGGCCAAATTATCTTCTACCCACAGGGCCGTTCCTTTCTCGTCCTGTTGCCCACCTTTAATTATTTTCATTCTCGTTACACTTTTTGTTTTCCTTTTCAGTCTTTTTTTTCTCCTGTTGCTGAATACTGCAAGGCACTGGTAGCCAGTGTGAAAACAGGTGAAGTACAGATGCCAGAACAGCCCAGAGACAAGGCAGGCAGCTCTCTGAAATCCCTGCATGTGAAGTGCTCACAGATCCATCCACCCACTGACAGGAGAGATTGGCCCTTTGCTCCTCAACTGCTGTATCCAGCAGCCACCAGACATTCCCCTGCCTTGTCTGGATGTTCAAGTTTCAGAGATGACCTTTCTGTCTGTGTCATCCCCATCTCACTGACAGTAACAGTGTATGAGTGCACAGAACAAAGATGTCAGCTTGGAGAACAGACAGGCTGCTGTGAAACCCAGAATTTCAATTGAAACTACATTAATTCACAAATTCATCTGCAAAGTACTCGGGTCAAATTCACATCACTGATGTTTCTCCTTGTTAACATTTATGTCTGTGCTTCCAGTTATTTGCTGCACTTTTATGATCAACAAGGCCATGGCACCCAGGCAGACTTACGTGAATGATATGTGCTGTGGAATTTTTATCGTCCGTGCCAACAAAAAAATTAATAAGGACCTTTTTTCCATATCTGGAGTTGAGCTGTGCAATAGCTGTCTCAGCTGTCCAAGCAGTACCTAAGCAAAGGAAAGGTATAGTCAGCCTCGATTTTTGGTAAGCAATAAATTAAATAATTTAGATATTTTAACTAAAAGGAAAGAAGCACAGGTTATCTTACCATAGGAAGCATCCCAGTTAGTTGTTGCTACAGGCCACTCAGACACATTTGGCAGTAAACTAATTAAAGGCCTTCCACCTCTGCTATCAATGGCAGCTTTTGGAAAAAATAAAGTGAGTTACCATGACATTTTAAACCTCACAGAATGTTATATATTATAATATACATTATAAAGAGTTCAGAACAATGAAGCTGAGAACTGTGTTTCCCCCATCACCACAGCAGCAGTTTGCTCTGATGTATGGCTGGGCTTTAACATTTAATGTAAAAATGTTCGAGTCACAAACAGGATGTGCAGGTCCTTGAGACCATGACATTGAAGTACTCTCTTTTTTTTTCTCTCTGCAGATAGCCTGAAATAATAGTTTTGAAAAGTATTCACAGTATTACAGAAACTATAAAAATATGATTTAGGAAGCACTGCAACCAGTTTTACTGCTCTTTGTTCTAGTGGCAGAGCCTGGTGTGCCAGGTAGCTTCCACCTCATCCCTGGTAATTTCTACAAAAGAAGCTGACCCCCATTTAAATGAAAGGATTTGAGTTTATGTATCTGCAGCAAATTAGCAACTGAAGAGTTACCTGAAATACCCAAGGTAGTAAAGCAGGAGGTACAATAACCAATTTTACTGCTGATATTCTTATTGGACTCTATAGAATAGATACATTTGAGTTTTCACAAAGGATATCTGGGAAATGCTGCACAGAACAGGATACAGGTGTAGCTGGCTGAGGCAGGGCCCTTGGGTTGCTGTTCAGGTATCAGGTGTGTGCAATGGACTCACTTACTTTCATTGATGCAGGACCTGTACAGAGTTTTTGCCTTCTGCACTGCTGGGATATCGCTGGAGCTGGGGCTGTCGAGGACATCTGAAACACACACAGAGTGAACAATGGTCATTGCTGCCCTGTCCTGGCAGGCTCTGAGCAGGAGGGCAGGGCCACGAGTGCTCCAGGGAGGCTTTGCAGCTGAGGGGAAAAGCTCTGGACGTGAAATGCCTTGCAATGGCTGCAGTCTGTGTTTGTTTGTGGAGTGTAAAGGAGTCACCCTGAGTGAAAGACAAATGCTCTGACTTCTCAGGGACAGGTTTTAAGCAACCAGGCTATTGTGTGAAGACATAGCTGGCAAAACCAGGAGATAGGCAAAGTAAAAAAAAAGGTATATTTAGCGTGGACAGAGTGGGTTGGAGAGTGTTACATGAGTACAGACTGACTTCTTGGACTGTGTTATCTTCATCTGAAAAAAAGGGATTGTGAACAACTTGATACTGTTGATGTGACAGGTAGGAAAATGGTTTGCCTGCTCTTTGGCGTTTCTGATGGAACACAAATGTGCAGGGCATGGGCTGCCAGACAGCAGCCAGCATTTCAGCTGATGTGGCCACAGACCTCCTCCTCCTCCTTCACCTGCCTGGTGCTGTTGCTGGGGCAGGCTCAGGGTGGGGACTGCAGTTGGTCTGATCTGCAGATACCAGCAAGGGCAGGTCTGCTCAGCTCTGCTCCAGTGTCAGACACAGCAGCACAACTCCCAGAGCCCTCTCCAAGCAAACAGTTTGGGGCAGATTTGTCCTGAACCAAACACAAAAACCTGAAATATCTGGTAGTAATTTAAGCTTTGCTAGAAAACCACAACTTCTTAGGATAACAAGTAAGGCAAAGAAGAAACTTTATTTAGTCCCCAAACTCCACTGACCTTTTAAAACAACTTCTAGTTCGTCTCTCAAAATGTCAAAGTTGCTATAACGGGAGCTGGTCTCGGGGATGACGTTCCTCTTGAGCCACCCCCCACAGGCGTACTGGTAGAAGTCCTGGCAGGGCCTGGCACTGGGGTCCATGTTCTCCAGGATCCGGGCAGCTGCAGGGACACAGACAGGCTTTACAGAAACACAGCAACACCCTTCTTTCCTCTGAAGAGGGAAGTCATAAAGAGATTTAGTTTAGAACAGGCTCAAGCTTACTTGAATGTTCTAGAGCAAACAAAGTTCTCATGAGTGAACAAGGAATTACTGTTCCTGTGCTGACCACAACTTCCATACTTTCCAGTTGGCTGTGTTTACTGGTGGTAAACTGACAGATGTTCCTGCTCCCTGTGAGTGGTCACTCAGCTCTAAATAAAATGTAGGATATTTCATTTACCCTTCACTTACCCTTCTCTGTACTGAAATGTGGTGAAAATGGACATTAAAAGCACAAGACATATAAGTATTCACTGTAATGTCATTTTGGTAATTAAGTATGACTGAGACTCAACTGAATCCTGTCTATTTTAATAAAATACTGACTTTGTTAGACTATTTCAGTTCTTGTCAGGAAAGGTTTTTCTATTAATGCCTTCCGGAAGCTATGCTCGTTTTTAGACCTGCTTCATATTTTACTCTAGAACTGATACTGCCTCTTGCATCCCTTTGACCCTCTGGAGTGGCTTGTCCAAGACTGGCCAGTCACTGACCAGTCATGACAGGGATTCTCAGTGAAATCCAATTCCTTGATGACAGCTTCCCAGCTGCTGTCCATAAACCCTCTGGGATTTTCCCTGTACCTATTGCTCTTCCACCCAGACTGCTTCTACTGCCAATATGCCAGAACAGAGCCTCTCACAGAAACGGGAGATCTTAGAAGTCAGGCAAGAGCTAGGGATACCTCGGAATTTCCCAGGATACTGAATACTCCTCCCATTTTTCTGACATTATTTTTAGTAAATTAAGAGGCTTGTGATTTCAAGTGTTCATTCCTCCACATGGGCAAGTCAAATATTTATAGTTATTTTTCCAGTACTTTCAATATTTTCCATGTCTCTTGTGCTGGTGGAAATGGAGACAGTCTGTGGTGTTTGTGTTGACTTGCCTGCCCCCATTTTTCAGTTGGCTTAGAAGTGTTACATTCTAGGCAAACATCTGATGATTTTACAATGTTCCAGTGCCTGCAAGATGGAAATAGCCATGGACAGGTGCATTTTCAACCTCACACTGCTTCAGCAGCATAAAACACACTGTGGAAATAGACACAAAGCCTTGTACCTGGTTTCCCCTCTGAAGTCATTGGCTTCAGGGTGACTTCTATTTAAAGAGATACAGGATCATGCCAACAGCCAGAGATTGGGAAATTCAGTCATGTTTTTAGTAAGTGTGACACTTGCTGCAGCCCCAAGTGCTCTGGGATTCTGGAAGCTCTGGTACTGGTTTCTGTCTTTTTTGCCCTCTTTCATTTAGGGGGAGTATTTTGAATGCTGCAGTTTATTCCTGTCCTAACTCCACCTATTTGCTGTGAAAGAGGAAAGTTGTAATTATTCCTAACATCTGTTTTAAGGGTATCCCTGTGAATGTCTCTGCCAGGCTGGGGCAGCACCTGGAGGGCATCACTGTCCCTTGGATGACCTTGGCACGTGTCAGTCCAGCAGCACAGGCTTTCCTTGCCAGGAGTGGACACCCCAGCTGGCTCATTCACAGCCTTGCCAAACAGCAGTGGGAGGACAGAAACATCTTCTGACACCAAGAAAAGATGGCCCTTATCCACTGTCTTGTCACATTGGGAAAAACCTCACAACAAAACCCAGGAGAAATCCATGTCTTGCTCAAATCTGAGAAATCATTAACAGTCTAATATCAAACCTGGCTTGAACTATGCAGTCGGGTTGCTCTCCTTGGAGTCAGCATCTGGGTAATGCTCCGTGCCTACTCGTGTCACACAGAAATAATCATCTCTCAGAACTCTCCTGCTCCAAGGTCCAGGCCAGCCAGTATTAGCTACCCACCTTTTATCACAGCTGGAAGCTTAAATACTGCAAAAGTACCAGAAAGTGCTCAGCTCTGGGAACTGTGGTCGTGTATTTAGGGCTGCATGTGAAGTATGTACAGTAAGTATGACCATGCAGAATACTCTCCTCAAGAGCATTATCTGCACACCAGAGCCCCAAGATAACCATTCATTATTTGGCTGATACCACACATACATTATAATCAAGGGAATGTGATTATGATATGAATATTTTATTATTTTATCTCTAATCCAGGGGAATTTATACCTATACAAATACAGGTAATACACGGTGTACTCATTAGTGTCCAGTGTCTGGCTTTGTTCCTACTGTCACTTGTTTACTCAGTTCCTATCTGCCACCAAGAATGTAGAGCTTCATATCAATTACTTGTAATGATTAATCCTATTGTAGTAGTCTTGACTGTCAGTTGTTGCTTTAATAGCTTACAAATAAAGTCATATAAGCTGGTACAGCAACTAGTGACCTGGGCAGGATTCAGGAGCAACACAATGTGCTTACCTAGGTAAGAAACAGAGATCAAAATCCCCTATTCCATTGGGCCATGCTGCCTGAGCTCAGGGAAGTTAGCAGAGTGTGTCAGCTTATCCAAAAAATGCTCAGATATACAAATTGCATCGTACCTTCCTGTGCTACACTTCAGTGGTCTCACAAATCCATGGATAACAGTGCCATGCAGTTACTGCTATCTTACAACCAATGACTTCTTGTTACATTTTTTCTTCTTTATTTGTTCGTTATTTATTTTACTACGTATTTTTTCTTCTGGTCATTTATTTGCAGCTCTTCTCTCAAATGAACAATCAATTCTGTCAATATCTTCACTTTATCCCTTTCCAGTGGTTAAATGCTGTTAAAGTGTTTAACAGAAGCATAAAAGAGCAAAATTGTTCCGTTTAATTAATTTAGGCACTTCTTGCTACATTGTGCCTCATTTCTCCAAACTTTTCCTGCTTTCCCTTTTGGAGTTCATTCATAATCACACAGTCTGTCTGAACTCCCTTGTAATGGAGTATGTGTATTTAGCTGAAAACGAGCACCATCAGAGATTAAAAACAATCCACTAGAGAGCTAATTGGATCATATTCCAAACCACAGTATGAGCTCTCATGGTGGGAGAAGAAGACCTTGGAAGTGGAATGAAAAGGCAGTGCTGGCCACCTGAAATAAACCTTTCATGCTGATGACAATCTGCAGTTCCTGGGATGAGGGGCTGCCCTGGAGCTTTCCCTTTCCAGCAGGACTGAGGTGTGGGGCAGTGACCTGAGCTGCTAAAATGAGACCTGAAACCAGCAGCCCCAGGAAGTAAGGAAATCAATATTCTGACTTTCCTGGGCTGTTTCTGGTGTGCCTGCAAGTCTAAATGGTGTCTCTGAATCAGAGCCTTTTGGGAGCCTCCCGTGGGATGCAGTGTACCTGGAACTCCCTAACAACTGCACTTGTCACTGAAGGATGAAGTGGCTTCTCAGACCAGAACACTGGGAATCTTTTGGACACAGGATGACTTTGTAAGACTGACAATACTACAGCACAAGAGTTTACTTTTGTAGAAGAACCATGCTAAGAAAATCACGTGGGGTAGCAGATCCCACACTTTCACGGGCCGTACTTGTCTGCAGTTAGATGGGGGAATTCCATGGTAGTAATTTTGTTTAAAAACACATAAATTGATTTAAAATGTGAGTATTTTCATTCTTACCTGATTTGATACAGTCTGGTGTCTTGCAAACCCCATCTAAAAGAGAATACAATCATATTCTTAATTCTTTATGTCAGTATAGTAAAATGTACTGTTAATATTTTCACTGACAGTCAATTTAATTGCACTGTACAGTAAAATAAGTATTTATTTTTTTTTACACTCAGTAAGGGAATATTTATAGGATCAGGCTCTAAAATTATTATCATCTTCATGCCTTTAGGGTCATTCAGTGCTAGTCACTCATCATGTGGAATTTTTGTAGTCATCAGAGGAAAATGTCCCATCAATTGGAGGTGGGCAAAATTCTATTTTTATAACAAAGAAGCAATTTAGAGAAAAATAGCACAAGGACTGGAGAGAATTACAAAGCCAGTTTGAATATAGCAATACTTTACAATGACAAAAGGATTTTCAAGGAATTCTATGAAAATTCTGAGACATTCACTCTGAAGTCTTCCGAACAAAATACAGGATTCAGGAACTATTAAGTACTTCAAAATTAAAGCACTTAATTCCCATTATAAGGAAGCATTCTAGTTTAACCCTAGATGGAAATTTTAGCTTTTCTGTATTATCTTTTCCAAAAATTATCAGGGTATTTACCCCTGAATGAAATTATTTTGCTCTGTCTGCTGAAACACAAAACCTCTCAGGATGACTACACTCACTGAGAGTCCTTGCTGCAATAGCCTGAAAAAGGAAAAAATAGGATTTTCATACATCTACAGGAACACAAAGGAAGCCCTGGAGTTTGGTTTTCTTCAGCAATGTTGTAATTTGTTGGGATTTTTGCTTACTGAAGCATTAATTACAAACAGAAGTATTCCTAAGTCAGAACAAGCAGATGGTTTGTGTTTACCACAACTTTGCGTGAACAAACTAATTTACCGAGTCCCAGTTGGAAAGACGCAGTTTGTGAGTTTTTCCAGCAACAAGACGTGTGGCTGCAGCTTTGCATTCCAGCCAACATCCCAAACCCTTCCCCATCCCCTGCATTTGTGCCTGCAGCCAGCCCCTGCACTCACCGTCGTACGTGGCGTACAGGGCGATCATGGTGATGGCCACGATGGCCAGCAGCACCACCACCACAGCCAGCCCGATTTCCAGGCCACTCCATCCCAGTTTCTTCTTTGGCTTTGGAGTATTCATTTCAGTTATATCCATCTGGCTTTCCGACTTGCCCATAACCCAGTGTCTGGAATGGAAAAGGGAATATTCACTGAGCACCTACCCTGAGTCACAGGCTTGAAACTGGCTCCCCAACTGCCCAGTAACAAAGGTGTTTTCTAGGTGAGTTTTCCAATTATTTGCAATACTGCTGGGCTGTCAGTCAGGAAATGCAGAGTGCTGCCCTCTGCCAGGCCTGTGCACACACACACACACACACACACACACACACACGTACCACGCACTCCGTGTCATGGATGGAGAGCAGAAGAGTGGAGTTCCTTCACGTGGAGGAGTTTCCTTCACACTACACAGAAAAGGAAAGCTAACAAACCAAAACCTATTTTTAAAATGTACCCATGAGGTTTAATCTTGTGCGAAGGTACAGGAGTTCACAAGCAGTAAAAAGCAAATCTCTTTGCTTGAATAAAAATTAACTTAACCTGCCAATTACTTATCTAATGCCAAAGGTCAAAATATGCCATTGTGCTTCGCTGTCACTTCTAAAATATTATGTAAGCAGTTCTTGACTAGAGCTTTACAGCTGGCTCTAAAAATAGAAAAAAAAAAATCAGGCTCTGCTGGGAGCCTGTCAAACTCACACTGAAGACAGTGAGTCTTTGCAGTAATTTTTAAAGACCTGAGAGCAGGCCTGTCTTTGGGGGTTAGAGCACTGGGAACAGGAGTCACGCAACGCCGGTGGCAGCAAGCTCAGCTCCCTCGTGCAGCTCTTGCAGCAGGTTTGGAGATCATCTTTCTGTTGCTCTTCAGAGGTGACTGGGCCACCTTTGCAGTGCTGCTAGTGGCAGCTCTGTGCTCTCCCTTCACATGCTCCCACTTATCCAGGGCCAGACTCTCCTCTACCACCTGAGATTCCAATCCCTACACACACAGCAATGTATTTCTCAGTATTTCACAATGAAAATCCCTCACAGCATTTCCTGGGGCTCTTTACATCCACAGGCAGTACACACCCTTTCCATTCAATGGGAAAGAATATGAAAATTTCACTGGGATAAAAAATGGGAACACTACATTCACCAGACACCTCACACAAAGCTCAACCCTCCTTACACCCTTTCCCTCCCCCCATAAGTCAGTGAAGGACCCTTCTCAGCTCTGCATCCAGTCACGTCTAAGACTCGGAAATTCATTATTTCAAACTGGTTTAGTTGTATTGCTGACTTGTGTTCATCCCAACTCAAACTCTTCTCAAACTGCTTCAATCTCTCAGATCTCCAATCTTTGCTTTTCCACTGGACCTCCCTTTTCTGTCTGATTCACATTCCTTAGTTTCCAATAATCTCTTCCTCCCTCTGATGTCCACCTGCCCTAGAATGTGGCTCCTGAGCTGCAAAAACAGGTCCCTAAAGTGTATGTTTATTAATCAACTAAAGATGTCAAATAACCCCATATTACAGACGTAAGTAAAGAGAGATTTCGTGTTCCCTGGGTTTACCAACACCTGTCTCGGTGGCTCACTGGACATTCTCACACTGTTCCTCAGCATAAACGAGAGCACATTTTATTTCTGCATGTCTCTTCTGCCCTTCTGTCACTACTCCTGGGACATCAAGCTGCAGGAGGTGACTGGCAGTGCCAGAACTACAGCTCTTCCACAGCTCAGGAGGCTGGAATCCTGAGGGCTGCCCAGCCTCTGTCTTTCTGCACCGACAGGGATCATCACAACTACTTTCATGTGCCTCATGAGCTTCTGTTTTTCTCTGAAGAACAAGATTTTTAGTCAAATGAACCAGTGGTTTCTGAGGCACAGGACTGAAATCCCACTGAACCGTGCAAAGGAGTGAGAAACCTGCCTCGCATTAACTATGAGCTAGAAGGTCATAGGTAATAAAAAAGCAAATTGACCATTATCCCCTTCTCACTTCCAGCCATATTAAGCAGCAAAAAAAAATATTATTTATATGGACTAAATACTGCCGAGTCTCCAGAATCCTCTGAGTACTTGGAACCTCATTGAAGCAATGATGCTTATCTCCTGACTCTGGTGGTGACTGAGCGCTGAAAACACAGTTCCGTAGAGGAGCAGGGAACACTGCACCTTTCATGTGCAAATATGTTCTTTGCAGTCATCTAAGTTTTTCCAAGCAAGCTAATCTTTCTGTTCCTGCAGGAGCGCTCCTCGTGTCTAAAGGCATCTGACTAATTTTTACTTCTGCTTATTTAGAGAGTTGAGCCCATCTGCATTAACGACCACCAGGTAGAATTCATGTGCTACTGCAAGCACAGCGAAACTGTAGGAATAATGTAAGCAGATACAAGCATCGGTACTGTGGTTTTCTTACACTTCTGCTGCTTATGTGATACCCTCTGCTCTGCCTACTGAAGCTTAGACACCACAGAGAGCTAAGATGTTTCGACTGATCCTGGTCTAGATGGCACAGAGAGTTAATTAATGCATTGGCTTTTGGTTTTGGGATGGGCTTCTTAAAATCAGTTTGTGGCTTGCTTGGATCCCAGCGTCACCTCCACAGAAAATAAAGCACGTCACGGGAATACTTTACTATTTTTTCATTAGCTTGTGTAGCCTGTCCCGTGCCGGCCGGGCAATGCCAGGGGCAATCACCGGGCAACCTTCGGGATTTGCACCTCTTCTGCCGCACTGAGCCCGGCACAGTCCCGGAGAGTGGCACGGCTTCGGAGCCGGGCACATCCCTGGAGCCGGGAACAGGCCCGGAGAGTAGCACAGCCCCGGAGAATGGCACATCCCTGGAGAGTGGCACATTCCAGGAGTCCGGCACAGCTCCGGAGCCCGGCACAACCCCGGAGAGTGGCACAGCCCCGGAGCCGGGCACAGCCCCGGAGAGTGGCACATCCCCAGACCCGGCCACGGCCCCGGAGACCGGCACAGCCTCGCCGCCCTCCGAGCGGGGCTTCGGCCCCCGGGGAGGCGCCTTGGGTCGGGCCGGGCCGCCCTG
>VZTZ01042025.1:66565-81031 GCA_013400955.1 Drymodes brunneopygia | reverse complement strand
GGGGCCGGGCGGGGCGGAGGAGCGCCGTGTCCGATGGAGCGGCCCCTGCACCTGCCCGCCCGCGCCGGCTGCTCATTCCTCCCCGGGCGGCTCAGGAGAAGGAGGGAGAGGATGCACGGGGAAGGTTAGCGGCTGCACGTCTGCGGCTCCGTGCCTGCTTCCATGCACACTCATCGCCTTTGTCAAATTAATGCAGTCACATACGCTCTGCAAGATCTTACATCCTCATTCACCGAGTGATTTCTTCTCGGGAGGGAGATAGCTGTGACTTCTTGCACGGAGAGGCAGCTCTGAGCTCTGTCAAAAGATTTCTCAGCCAACTGAGTATCAAAAGATATCTGTTTCATTCTTACAAAGTTTCGTTTTAATTGTTTCATTTTTACGCGGAGACTGACAAACATCAACAGCATCAATATGAGTTGCCGTCATTCCTCTCACTCAAACCAGACACCACACTGCTTTCTGCTGCGTTCCTTTAGAGGTTTATTACCTCTGAGCAGACATGGCAGGAATTTCTGAAATCTTTTATTACCAGCTACACACACTAAAATGTCTGCGGCTTGAGAGGGGTAACTTCCTCCTAGGAAGAAAGGTGGAAACTGAATCTCCACTTCTGTATGGAACTGGCCAAAGAGTGATCCACAGGGCAGATGCAGTGAAGAGGGGAAAATGAGCATTAGCTGTATAAATGAAGCACTTTTGCAAAATGAACCTCTGAATGAGGTTTTATTCACCAAAAAAGCAATAGAAGTGTCAAAAATGGGCAAGAAAAAAATTTCAAAAAGTCTAGAGAACAAAAATACTGCATTTTCTTACAGAGAGGAGTGGGGGAAATGCTGGTTCTGTCCTTTCCAGGATCAGTGTTCAAATTATTGGAAATATCTCACTTTCATCCTTTCCTGCAGTAATTCTTACAGAGTTTCTGCCTGATTCCTGGGACAAGCCATGTGCTCCTGCAGGTCACTCCTGTCATTACCTGATGCCTTAAACAACAGCAAATTTCACCCAGTGATGTGAGAATAGAGGAGGCATTAAAAATACATGTGATTTTGTAACCAGCTGTCTATTGCACAGCCTTCACTGCAACAAAGCTTGGGAAACGCAGGGTGATGTTCCAATAGACAACTAAAATGGCAAAAAAAGGACTTTTAAAAAAAATTTTAGCTGAACAAAAATAGTAGAACTGCCTAATTCACCACAAAGAGAGAGAAAAGGAAGAAACTCGTCTGGCAGTCTGTAAATAGCCCAAAGAGGAGTAACGTACCTGACCGGCAGTGAGAGAGTTTCCACTCTTGCAGAACCTCGTGCTTGGACAGAGAGAGCAGAAGTTGGTGACACAGGCTGTGAGAGGTGATCTGTGAGTCAAGCACTGAGACTCCCGTTTGGGCCTTTTCTAGGGAAAACTTCCAGCAAGTCAACAGTGTGATCTGCTTCTTAGGGATAATGTTATCAATGCTGTGGGTAATCAGAGAAGCAAGGTTTGCAGTGGGAGACAATGGCCAAGGTGGAGTCTCTTCTTCTCCCAGATAACAAGAGATAGAATAAGAGGAAATGGCCTCAAGTTCTGCCGAGAGGTTTAGTTTGGATATTAGAGAGAATTTCTTCCCAGAACTGGTTGTCCAGCCCTGGCACAGCTGCCCAGGGCAGTGGTGGAGTTGCCATCCCTGGAGGGATTTAAAAGCTGTGTGGATGTGGCACTTGGCAGTGCTAGGGGAATGGTTTGACTCGATGGTCTTAGAGGGCTTTTCCAACCCTATCATTTTAGGGATGACAGACCCATACCTTCATTCTGTTAATGGAAATGCCCTACAGATTCCTGAGAGCAAACCCCCAATGCCAGGAAGAACCAAGGAGCAGGTGACCCTTGTATCGATTCCGGTTAAACACTGTGTGTTTGCTTCCCTCTTACTCACCTTTCCCTGGTAGGAAACAGATAAGAAACAAAAAGGCAAACCAACAACAGAAAGTTCACCCCACAATTGAAAGAAACAATGGAACCCTCGAATTTAGAGATAAGAGTAAATAGTTTGTCCTTAGCACTTGCTGAGGAGTGCTGCTCCAGTGATCCTGCTGCCTGCAGTGAGAAGGAGCAGTAGGAAGAGTCTGCAGCTTCATCCTTTGGAGGGGTTTGGCACTGCTGCTCACAGACTTCTCTGGACTTCTGATGGACAACCTCCAGGTTGAAACAAATACATGGTAAATTTATAGAATCAATTAACACTCAACATACCATTTAGAGTCAGAAAATGAAAAAAGGGGAGTTAATATGGAAGAGCACGCTGCTGTTAAATCCATGTCCTTGAAAAACAAAGATTTCTGCTCACTGCTAATTTGAGAGGAGATAGCAATACTTAGAAGTATAATCCCATAAAAATCTGGCTGGGGAAGGAAGCTGCTCCAAAATCTGTGCTCACAAGTAGTTCAGAACAACATACAAAAATGGATTCACTGTCCAGCCTTCAGGAAACTAACTGCATCCCAACAGCTCAGCTGGGATTCCTCACAGAGTGAAGAAAAGTCAATGACCCATTCAGTATTGGGTTCTCCTGTTGGTCCAAACCACCACAGCAAGACCTCATTCCCAATATGACCTCTGGGTGGCATTTGGGACATTAGCATTCATTTACACCACTGGGAGACAATATTATTGATACTTTATTTCCTTTTGGAAAAGCTCACTTTTCAAAGCAGCACAGCCGGGCTTCAAGGAACAAACAACGTGGGTGCTGCCTGTGAGAGTTTGGCCACCCTCTCAAGCCTGTCATGTTCTCTGCTAGAGGAGAGGAAAATGGGGAACCTCCTGCCTTCCCTCCTTAGCCCCGTGTGTGCTCAGTGCAGTTGGACTGTGAGAATTTAGGTGGTAAAGTCTTACCACACTGAGTATTTCCTCATTTGGTTCTGGTTTTGTTTCTCAGTAGGTTTGCAATGAATCCAAGCCTGGGAAATTTCTCATTCAGGAAAGCAAACAGTGTAGGTCTCAAAATATTTGTTTCAGTGCCTAAATTATTCAGGTCTAATTGTATTGTATTACAAAGCTTTGTCTTTGTTAGGCGACAGGCTTTGCAGTTCAACTGATTTGCAGGTGTTTGCAAGCCTGATAAAACACTTGGCTGAAAAGCTGTGCTTTTTTTTTTTTTTCCCTTTTTTTTTTTTGTTTTGTTGTTGTTGTTTTGGCTGTTTTTGAGCTTGCCTAAAAGCCACACACATTGCTGCAGTCAGCTCTGGCCAACAGGCTCCTCGGGGTCCTGAATCCCTGCAGCCCTAAGAGGAATTATGGTGTTAAATGCTACTGGGACAATAGTGGGTGATTTTGTGGAAGAAGCAGGCAAAAACTGCATGTGCCATATGCAGATGGTGTGGAAACGGATAATGGTGTAAACACAGAGAAAAAGAGAGAGAATTGAGATCCATTAACCAGGTTTCCTGTGCAGTGCTAATAGAGTTGTGAAGGCTTAGTCACACTTTTCTGGTTAACTTTAAAACCACAGCTTTGGGGAAAAAAGAGCACACAAGCACAGAGACGCCTTTACTCCAACAAAAACGGGAGCAGGAACTGCTAAGGACATGCAAAATCCAAGGAGTCAACACCCTGCTGTGTTTGCAAGCAGCTCTCTGCCCTGGGGCCCTGTGGCACTGGGGAGCCACCACAGAGCTTCTGAAGCACTGGGAATCCAACGCAACTGGGATCCCAAAACACTGGGGCTCCGGGTACTGGGGTGCCTGAGGTGGGGGCTGAGGGGCTGCGAGGGGCTGGACCCCCACAGCCACACAGGGGATGCTGCACCTGGCAGTTCCCGTGCCCTGGGGATGCTGCACCTGGCAGTGCCCATGTGTGGGTGTGCTCTGGCAGGGACACCTGGTGCCAAGGGGCAGGGGCCTGCAGCTCATCCCACCACAGCAGGAGACAGGAACCCTCTGAAGGACAGGTCCTGAGGTGTGTGTTTTCTCAGCAGGCTGGAGGAATGTCTGCCTGGTACAGCCACTGACCAGGTTATCCCTGCCAAGGGCTGTGATTGTTTTCAGTGTCATGGTCTGTTACTACAGCGAGCCCCTGAGGGACTGCAAGGCTGATAAACACACTCAGCACCACAGGCTGTGTCTGCTGCAGTCTGGAGTACACTTACAGTCAAGAAGATTGTTAAAACTGGGAGGTATTCAAAAGAGAGGGACGAAATGTTTAAATTTGGGATGAAAGATTAAAATTTTCATTAGTAATGTCTAAACCATTGGAAAACAATCAGCTAGAACTTGACAAAGCAGTGGGCCGTGACACCTTGCCTGGCCTAGTGGCAAATAGGTCCCATTTTTCTGTTCTTTCTCACTGCTGGCACCCTGGATCAGAGTTTCTTTTCACCACCCAAATGACATAAGCAAATAGTCAGCAAGAAAAATAGGTCGTGTTTCAATGTCACAGATTAGCTGGCTCCACAGCCCTGCACATGAGATCATTTGAACCAAGTCCATGCCTTAGATGTCTCTTTCTGGTCTTTTTTTAATCCCAAATGACAAAGTACAAAGCTTGTATGGCACAAGGATAGTATGGAAAATGGGGAGGAAAAAGTGCTGACTCTGGACTGTCAGAACACTGGGAGAGCTGTCCTAACGCCAGCCATCCTTCTTAAACCACACTGAGGTAGTAGATCTGGGAGGGGAAACCAATGGGTTTTCCTAATGGTTTACATTAGATTTTCTATCTTAAAATATGACACGACAAATGTCCTGTATGTGTGAATGTGAAAATGGGAAAACAAATCTTTATTGTTTGTCTCAGTGAGAACTTGTCCTGCCTTCCCTTGGGCCTGTGTCAGGGCTCCTGGAAGCTCGTGGGTGACATCAAGAGCCATGGCTGTGCCCTGGGGAAGGGCCCCCTCAGGTAGGTGCTGGTGCTGGGTGTGTTCACCTTCCCATGCCTGAGCATTCTTACAGCTAAGCTTGTGTGTTAAAGCAAGTGCCTGCTCTGCATTCTGCTGCCAAGGCATGAGCACACCTGGGCCAGGTGCAGCCCCACAGGGACCCCTGCTCCCTGCCAAGCCACAGAGAGCTGCTCCCACAGCAGAGAGGTGCCCTGGCATGACCAGCTCAGCAGCTCCGTGCCCCTGGCCCTGGCTGGGCAGCCCTCACACGATGCCAGCAGTTGTCTTTTCCCCTGCAGCTGAAAGTCTTCCCCTTTCCAGAGGGTTATTTCCCTCCCTGTTTAGGCTTTTCCCACTGCTCTTCACTTGCCTAACAATTTCAGTTTGCCTATTCCCTGATCCTGCTTTTGCCTCTCCTGTTGGCCCTGTCTCCTTTTGCCTGTCTCTGTTTCTCTGAAGCTTTTACTGTGAGGAGAATCAAATAATTGCAGGGTTAAAGCAGACCCTTGAACTCACAGTGTTTAATGGGTTTGTAATTAGGCCATGTATCCCTGTGAGAATGGGCAGTCTGGGAATTTGCCAGGGTTTACAGGGGGATTTAGTAGCCTACTAAGAGTTTCCAGACCTATTACATTCCTTAAGAAGTTTTAAAGACACCACTGATTTTGGCAGGGAACGAGGAGCTAGGCTGTCTCTAAATACACATAGAACTGAAGGGTGAGAAGTAGAAAACTACTTGTTTTGTAAAGAATAAGGAAAAATTTCAAAGATTTTATAATTTGTAGTGCAGAAACAGATGTTCTTGGTAACACATGCCTGGCTTAGAGCGTATGATGTGTGCTTTCTCTGAGAATTTATATTTACATATTTGATAAGACATGAATATTAAAACACACATTAACCAGGCTCTGTGTATGCATTGTACTGCAGGTATATGTGACTGCTGCTGCTTTCTGATCTTGGAATATGTAATTGTGCTTAAAGAAATGATGAAGTCTTTGTTGTCCTCCATCCTACCTGTTTGCCATTTATAAGGTTCCGTGGCATCACATTTTCTGTGTGTTTTGGGGAGAACACAGCATTTGGGGTCTGTTAAATGCCAGGTGATTTTATGATGAAGTCCTGGTTTATTTTTTACTCATAACTGTGACAAGCACAAACTTCTGTTGTTGTTTACTTTCCAGAGAGGAAGGGAAAATTACATCTAGCCTAAAAATACCTTCCTCCCCCTACCCCATGTCTTGGTGCTTTGAGCTTGGGCAGGGTGGAGGATAAGAAAAGGCAGAAAACAACTGGGCAATTTTCTCATAGTGGCGCAAAATTGCTGGTTTGTCTTCCAGGTTAAAGAAACCCAAACCATAATTAAATTTCTTCTCGCTGTTCAATAATTACCCTGAAAAAAGACCACAGCAATAAAAACTGCTCTGCTTACCTGTGCAGGAAAGGGAGTGTAGAACTTTCTGGAAACTTGACCTATCCAAGTCTGGTTTTGAATCAGCAACGGGTTTGACTTGTGAAATTTGGCTCTAAGCTCAAATTCAGATTTTCTTGTAAGTATAATGTGTATCAGGATCTCTCAGAGTGGTTTGGGTCCATACCCGTATCTCCTGACTGCAGCAATCCAAGGGCACTTGTTCATGTCAAATTGATTTGCTCCTGTGAAAAGTTTTGAAGTTACAGTGAGTTTAAGTCTTGTTTAAATACAGGACTATAAATTCAGCTGTTTCTGTACCTATTAGAGCATAACTTCACTGGTGGCATCCTGATCACTGAAAACACATGCTTCTAAAAATGCTGACCTTGGGAGGAGTGGGATAAAAGACAAGTTCTGGAGTCTTCCTTCGGCTTAGCAGTTTGGGGTTTATCTCTATCAAGAGCTCCAGTGAACTTTCATTGCTGTTCTTGCACAGCCTCAGAGTAGCTCTGTCACCTGTGGGCAGAGTAATTCCACGAATGTCCTTGGCATCACACTGGATTTATAACCCTGCTCTCCGACTGAAAGCAGAGTTTGGGTTTCTGTGAGTGACAGCAGCAGCAGGAACCCACAGTTCGATGTGTCACACTGTGAGCTCTTAAAACACAATCAAAACGATCAATCTGAAGAGCTTCTGGAAAACAAATTTGCAGTTTAAACACCGAGCACGAAGTGTCCCTTCCTCTTTGTTGAGCGAATTAGCTTTTGAAATAGGCCAAGAGCTGCTGCACAGATTAGAAGGGCTGAAGAATTCAGAGCAGGTGGCACCACCTGTGCAGCCCAGCTCCAGCTCCAGCCCCAGCCCCAGGCAGGAGGGTCCGGCCCAGCTGTGCAGCAGCCGCGGATCCGGAGCGGCTCCCGCGGGAGGACAGCGCGCTCCGGCCGCAGCACCGGGGCTGCCCCAGGGCTGGGGGCTCCTCTGTCCCTTCCCTGTCCCTCCGACAGAGCCCCAGGGAGCGCCACGGGAAAGTCCAACAGCACGGCCATGCAGAAACAGCTGAGCCGCTTTAGCTCTCTGCTCCTTCACTGATCATGGTGGACACTGGGCTGCATTTGCCAAGCAGAGCTCCTGTGGAAGAGCAAATGCTAATGTTTATTTTTGTAGGGGATAATAGCACTTACCTACCATGCGTGAAGGTGTAGAAAATATCCTTGGTTAAATTTCTTCGTGTGAAAATTGTGACATGCGTTCTTCATTTCTGAGGATTGGAAATGGTAGTATTTATTCTGTGAGGATTCTTATGAAATACAGTCATGCATTGATGTAATTTCCACATGTTTTTATAGACTTTTAAGTTTTTCTTGTCTTAGACTACTGTTATAGTTACAGTTTGACCTTCACTCCAGCAAGACTTCCTCTGGAAAACATTCAGAAATGCTCGGAACTAGTAGAATTATTTTCCTTATTTTCATACTTTCAAGAATTCTTTCTGTTGCAGCTGTTCTTTATTTGGGTGAGGGAATGGTGCAAAACAATGGCTATAAAATACTACACACCCCCACACAGTGCACTGAGCTTGTCTCACTTCTGTTCTCTTCATCCCGTGTATGTGATTTTACAGCACTGGGAATGCTCTGAAGTCTGTCCTTGTAGAAATCCCCCTTTGCCCTTTGGGAACGTCCTGTGCATCCTCGCAGGGGCAGCTCCTTTGGGGGTGTGTTCTGCTGGAAGGTACTCACTGCTGGGAGATGTGTTTATTCTCCAGCTCAGGCACTGCCCTCCCTGGGCTTTCTCTGGGCTTTGGTCCCCAGGACGGTAAAATCCACCTTTCCCGCAGTGCAGGGCGGTGCCTCCGAGTCCCATCGGTCCCGGCTGTGCCTCGAGGTGAGGTGTGAGAGAGCCAGGAGGATTTACAGATCTGTGCCTTCAGCTCCCCCTGCTCACCTGAGCTCCTGATGTGAGAGTGAGGAGGAATTTCCACATCTGTTCCTTCAGTTCCTCCTGCTCACCTGAGCTCCTGATGTGAGAGTGAGGAGGAATTTCCACATCTGTGCCTTCAGCTCCCCCTGCTCACCTGAGCTCCCAGGGCAGTGTTTGCCTGTGTACCTGCACTGAGGGAGCCCTGTCCTGTGCCCTTTTACATTCCAAATGTAGCATCAGCTGACTGCTTAGCTGTGAGATTTCAGTTTACAGTTTGCAATTTCTTCATAGAGAGGTTTTTTTGACCTTATATTTTATTCAAGCTTTTCTTGACAGTTTTAGGTAAATACTGTCTTTGCTTATGCATCATTTACAGCTGTTCTTTAGCTCTGGGCACAGTTCACACTCTGTGATGTGTGACACTATTCCTCCTTTTTCACTGACTGGCTGCTCTCATGTTTATGAGTTCTATTTGTTTCACCTGAGACAAAAATCCTCTGCCCTCAGCATCTATTATCACCCTGATTATTAGTGTTTGTTTACACATAGGAGCTTGCTTTCACTATGTAAATAATGTTCTGCTCTGATGGCTGAGCCAAAATGAAATTCACAAGAGTGTTTATAAATATTTATTCCTACATCTTCCCAGTTCTTGCGTACCCTCTGCTCTGAAACACTCCTGGAACACCCTGCTGCATCTTGGATAACTTCATGTCAGACATCCTGGATGATCTTCATAGTTGATATGGGGTGGCAGCAATAAAGAAAAGGTATTTTACCTTTTATCTCACAGGTGGCTTTTTTATACGGTGTCTGATGCAGATATTGGTTTCTCAAGAAGCCTTTAACGCTGCTGGGCTGATAAATGAAAATGCCCTGTATCTTTCATAAGATGACTGGGCAGAATGAGATTAAAATTGGAAGTGTGTGTGAGACAAGACTGAAATGTGGTTGTTGGGGTTTTTTTCTGTCCCTGGGAAACCCTTGCTAGTGTCAGGCAAGCACTGAAACATTTCCATCATCTCGGTGACTTGGCTGCAGCTTCCCCCTGGCCAGTAACAAAATCTTTGCTGATGCAGTCGTCTTGATGGCACTTATGAGGAGATTAAAGGATGAGATTTCTCAGATGATTTTGCTAAGAGTGATTAAAACAAAATAGTTTTTCATTATCTTTTTATATGGTTTAGTGAAGATTAGAGGGAATAATCCAAATTTTTGGAGGATTTAAAAATTAAGCATTCTGCTTGCAGCATTTTAGGAGATTAGAAATTAGAATCTATGAAGATGTTCACAGCTTTGTTAAAATGCATTCAGAGTTCCCAGCTTTAGTTATTATAAAGATACTTAAAAGTGATACTTAATTTTTAGTTTTCTTCTCATCTTGTGGTGGAGCAGCACAATAAGATTTTCCAACATAATAATAATAATGAGGGTTTTTTTTCTGTATCAGTCTTAATAAAATAAGATGTACCTGAAGTTCTTTTGTTTGAGTTGAGATACACAAAAAGCTTCAAACATGGTGGAGAGGGAATACAGATCCAGACTGTGTGACATTTCTGTGCTGGTGCTAGGGCTCAGGAGCTGGGCTCAGTCTGAGCTGGTTTTCCTCTTCTCTGAGCTTAAATTCAGAATATCTACAAGTTCTGGAAAAGTTTTTTCTGAAGTTCTAAGGTTTACCTGGCTGGACCACTTGCTAAATCCAAAGGGTTTCGGTGCCAGGGGAGTGAATAAAGAAGCACCTGAGGAGGTGACACCACTGCCTTTCCATGGCCCGGTTTTGCTAGAAGAAAATTAATGAATGTGTTAATTACAGCTCAAACCCCCCCCAAAAATGTCAGTCACAACACCTGCTTTGGTTCCAGCTGTAGCTGCCTCTGCCTTTGGTCAAGCTCTGACCTGCTCTGAGCCTGTGTCTCTGCTTCCACGGCAAACTGATGAACACCCTGCTGTGGAATGACAGCTTCCCTGGGATAATCAGGCAATCTGGGAATAACTTAAAAATCCAGTGTTAAAAGGAGCTCCTGGCACATCCCCCTTTTAAACACTCACAGCCTTCCCAGCTGACAGCCCAAGGAAGATAAAGGATGGGAGCAGAGGGAGCTTGTGCACTTTTGGAAAGCGAGTCACAGTTATCCTTTGTTTGGAAATGCTGATCTTTCCCTCTTGCCAGAAAGGCCTTTCCCCACTGTTCCCCCTGTGGGACTGGGAAGGGCACTGACAGCAAACAGGGCCCGAGCTGAGCCCCCAGACACTGAGGGGGCAGGTGGGCAGAGATGCCCTCGGGGTCCCTGGAGGCTGAGTGCCCAGGAATACTGAAATTCAGCAGCATTTCCAAGAGTGAAAACTTTGCTCAGGGTAGGTTTCACTGCCCTCCCATTCAGCATGATGTGTCTGAAACTCGTCTGAGTGTCTCTGCCTGTGTTTCTGCCATGCTGGGTGCTGGTCCCAGATGTTCTCACTTGGGCTCTTTGCTGCCTTACAGTGAAAAGAAGCAGGACAAGAATGTTTGAAATGTTACAGCAGTTCCTAACACAGCACATACTTCCACCATTTGTTTCCAGGTGGTATTTAACATGATGCAGTTTAAGATGTTAGAATTATCCTCTGCCAAAATGAAGATTAACAATTCTGGATTTTGCATTTTCTAAAGGAGAGTGCTCTGTGGTTCCCTACCAAGGTGTGTTCAGTGAGCATTTCAGTTTTCTAGAGCTGCAGCCATTTATACTACAGGCCCCACCTGCTTTCCATTAGAACTTGAATTCATAAATTATTTACATGCTTTTGGAAAAAATCTAGTCTGTCCTATAAATTCTTTTCTCCCCTTAACTGTACCAGAATAATGGATTTATGAGGGCCTGGTTCTGTATCAATCAGCTGCCGTTCTTACCAGGAATTTTTATTTAGTTTATTCCACTTCCCATGTGAGCTGCAGAAATGAAATCTCATAACTCAAAGTGAGCTGACCATATGTGAGGGAACAGTGGCATGTCATTGTCTGAATGGAAATGGAAGATACTTGAAATGGTCTGAGAACAATGGCTGGGATTAAATGGATGCTCTGGAACATGGAGCACTGCCACAGTAATACAACTGTCAGCTAAAGGACATCCTTGGGTGGTAACATTCCTGCCACTTCTCAGAAGGAGGGACATGAAGTGCCCCAGGCCCCTGAAAGGCTTCAGAGCATGGCTGGGGTGAGGCCCATTAAAGGCGTGGCTTAAAAACGCGTCCAGATTGTGAGAACTTGGTCTCTGAATAAAATTCTAGTAAATGTTTGAGCGTTTGAGGAAGGGTGGTTTGGGACAGGAGGTGTGTCAGGCAGCTCCCGGGCTGAAAGAGGTCTAAGGAGTCAAATAATCCAAACTGAGGAGTTCACTCCTGTGTATTTGACATCCTCATCATAGCGGGAAGGGTGAGAAGCTGAAGAAGCTGTTACTCTCTTGGAGTTCCAAGCACAGTTCCTGGTGTCCTCTGCAGGAATTTTTGGAAGATTGAGGGTGGAAATAGGCCCAGGAGAATGTGTGATAAGTGGTACCTGTATCTAACGGTTGAGAAGCTGTTTAGGATTTCTTGTATATAAACTGAGAGAAAACAAGGTGCAGTCTTGTGTTGCTTATTTGAGGAATATAAAGAAATACTAAACTTCATCCTCTATCCACATTTCTGTCATTCCCAACGAGCCCACTCTCCCAAATTAAAGGTGCTGTGTATGTAATTTGAATATATCTTACTATAATAGAATCTTCTCCTTACTCTTCCTAGGTTTAGCAACTGTAATTTAGATTTCATATTTCCATCTGAAGTTAATTGTTATTCCTCCTAGTTCAGGAGTAGCTGCCAGTGGCACCTAGAAGAGAACTCAAGGTAAATTATGCTTCTTGTCAGTTAATTTAAATTTTGTGCCAGTGTTCAGAAGAGATCCATCTCATCCCATAAACATTATTAGCATTACGGCATTATTTATTTGGGGAAATTATTGTGTATATGAAATAAGCTTTTTGGAGTGAAGATTTCTTCTGGCCAGACCCCACAGTGCACTGCTTTGCTCTTGCTATTTTAAAATTGTGTACTTTTGGCAGCTGTTTAAATACATGTTCCCAACATAATAATTTTCCATACACACTTTTCCCCAGAATGACAGGGATTGGGCATAAAAAGTGTTATTTTAGGACACGGTGGGAGAAGGAAAGAAATACTGGCTGTGTTATGGAGAGGTGGAGCAAAATCCTGGTGCAGTACAATGCACACAGAGAACAATTCCAATCGTGATAGGCAGCACTGGCAGCATCAATGGAGCCCAGAGCCCTCTGGAAAGGAGCAGGGCTGTGTTTGCTCTGATAACACAGAGAGAATAAAAGCTGTCAGGCATCCACAGCACCTGATCTTTCAGGCAGCAGATGGGATTCTTCAGGGCAAACTGCTCGGGGGGTTCCTGGGTAGTGGACTGTGCCAGTGAAATAAAATGGTGTAAAGTGAAGGTAGGAGCAGCCTGCAGGTTCTGTGGGAAGGAGGTATAAACTCAGCTCCTGAGGAGAACCAAGAAAACTCTGAAGAGATGAAAGAAATCAGAAGAGAAGTGGCTGAGTCATGTAGCTTTCCAAAGCACGGCTGGAACGGCACCATGTGCTGTGTGTGTGTCCCGAGCTGCAGTCAGCTCTGTGCAGTCACATCCAGGAGCACTGCAAGGTGGACGTGCTTTCATTGAAGCTGACAGACTCACATTCTTTCCCACACAGTTGACTTTATTCCAGCCACTCAAGTGGTTGTAGATGGTTTATGGAGTTGGTAGCAGAGTCATAAATCCAAATTAAGAGCCCTGGGCTTGCTCATACAAATTTGGTTTATGGCGGTGATGAAATGGCTCTGCCAGTGCCTTTGTAAGAGAATCCTTTTAGGGCTAATCTAAGGCAGCTGCATTCCTTGTTGGAGTTATTTTCTGATTTCACATGCTGTAGGAACAGAGGGATTGAGTGGAGTAACTCTTGCCAACTCTCAGATGTATCTGTTTATGTGCTGTGGCTTCTGCTGTGTCCCCCTGTGGCCGTGGCACACCTGGCAGGTACCACACGTCCATGTGCCACTGTGCCAGGGTCAGTGGCCACTGCCCAGGGGCACCAGGGCTGTTGAAAGAGCTGTTCTTGCACCAGCTTTATCCCCCTGCTCTGTGTGTTCTGTGTTTGGTGTCAGGGCTGTGGTACAGCTTGTCTGGGATTTCAGGAGCTGGAGGACAGGGTGACCTGCAGCACAACTGCAATCCCTGCAGTTTGGCAGGAAAGAGAAGCTCAAGATCCAGACTCCCTGATGTGCTCAGTCTCCATTACCATAACTAAGACAATATTTTGGTGTGTAAGAGCTTGAGAAGGCACCGCTGAGTTTCTGTATGCAGATCTGGCATCATAAGCAAGCTGGTAATTACACCTGGCTGCTCTGCAGGCACAGCTCTGCACTCTGAAAAGTCTCCTGGTAGTTTCTCAGCCAATAAGATAACTTCAGCCTGAACAAACAGAGCAAGTCAGTGAAGTAGTCCTTCTTAAAATACACATATTGATTATGTTATCTGTGATAATAATAAAATAAATAAATAAAATACACCACTTCAAATAGAACCAAGAGGAATATCTCACTAGTCAGATAAAAGGAAGCAAGTCAGACTTGACATTAAAAAAAATCAAAAGAAAAAGCAGAACTGAATAAAGAGCCTGATTACCCCCCAGACATTCTGCAGTACATTTGCTAATGCAGAATTGCCCAACACCGAGCTCAGGGGGCTGCTGTTGTAACTCACTCACTCACTCACTCTTGGTGTTCAGTGTGTGCAGACACCAAAACACAGCGTCAGAGCAGTTTCCAGGCAGCTTTCAGTGCTTGCCTTGTTGGGGTTGGTGTCTGACAACAGAAATCACAAACTGTGACTCTTTTGCACTTGTGTCTGAATAAATGCAGGTGTTTGGCAGCAGGAGCACCACAAACCCCAACCACAGCGTCCCAACAGAGCAGCTTTTGTTGAGCAATAAGGAAACCTTATTCCCTCCTTGTGCAGCGGAGAGCAGCTGCAGCTGGTGCCGGAGCGGGGCCGACCGGGGCCGGCAGGGACACGGGGACCAACGCTCCGCCAGGGACACGGGAACAAACGCTCCGCCAGGGACACAGGAACAAACGCTCCGGCAGGGACACGGGGACAAACGCTCCGCCAGGGACACAGGAACAAACGCTTCACCAGGGACACGGGGACAAACGCTTCACCAGGGACACGGGGACAAACGCTCCGCCAGGGACAC
>VZTZ01042025.1:42189-58610 GCA_013400955.1 Drymodes brunneopygia | reverse complement strand
AGAAGGGGGGTTTGTGGAAGCCCCCAGCAGCAGGACAAGGGGGGTTTGTGGAAGCCCCCAGCAGCAGGACAAGGGGGGTTTGTGGAAGCCCCCAGCAGCAGCTGATGGAAAGGCTGTGATTAAGCCGAGGCACCGCTATTGTGCCATGACTGACAGCCCCAGCCTGCACGAGGCTCGTAGGAAGGATTTATTCACACACCCTGCCCGAGGTGGAGGAGAAGCCTGTTCCTTGTGCCACAGCTTGCCCAGGTGTCGGGGTGTCTTTAGGGGCTCAGCATGTCCCAGCTGAGCTGCCAGAGGTGCCAGGGATGGGGGCTCTGGCAGGGCACCCCCTGGAAACCCCAGCAGCCTTGGCCTGGCACAGGGAAAGACCTGGGCACTGAAGGAGAGGGAATTGCTCGGGATGGCTGGAACAGTTCTGGGTGGGGAGGTTCAGGATCTTCCCACGAGGAGTGAGCTGAGCCTGCAGCTCTTCCCAGGAGTCAGCTCAGGTCTTCTCCCTGGATGTGTAAGCTGCCCCACACTAATGGAGGCTCTTGGTGAGGAATGTAAAGGAGAAGTTTTCTTGCTTTCCCTTGACCTGTGCATCTGTATTTGATCCTGGTACCTGTGCTGGACTTTGGGACACGTGGGTGTCCCTGAGCTGGCAGAGGTGCTGGGGACAGCAGGATTGGGCTGGAGGTTGTGTGGCCTCTCTGCACTCCTGTACCCACTTTCTGAAGGGAGATTGGGATGGAACCACTAAACCAATCCTGTACACAGCAGTGTACCCCAAAATCAGAGATGTGCTCCCAAAACTGGGAAGGTGAAGTGTGTTCCTTGGGAGTGCTCACCAGCAAGAGTTTCACAGTCAGAAGTGACACTTGTGGCTGCTCCTCACTGGCACTGCCAGCCCTGCCAGCCCTGGCAGGCTCAGCAGCCAGCACAGGGGCTGGGGGTGCCAGGACTGCCCTGCCAAGCAGCCCAGGACTGGCATGAAGCACTGCCTGCACCCTCCTGCAGCACAGACTTTGCTTCATCTTACACTGGAAGGGTTCCCTGAGCCAGGGGTGGCTTCTGTGCAGGCCTTGCTCTTGCACTGTCACAGCTGCACATTTGCTCAGGGAGGTGTTGTACTCTCACTGAAAATAATTATCAAAGCTTGGGGAGAGTTTTCATTTCAGGCCATTGCTTTTAAAAGAATTAGAAGCAGTGGGATTTCTCTGAATTTTAGGGAAAGTTATGATACAGTTCTGGGATTGACTCCTGAATTTGATGGATTGTCACACAAGGAACAAATCAAGCTGAAAGAAATTGAAGTTGTAGCTGTCATGTGGAGTGTGACAGCTGTAACTGCAGAGAGGGATGATCCAAATGGTTTGCCTTCAAATCCCTTCATTTTCCTGCTCACCTGAATCTGTTTGGACAATCTCAGGTCATCTTTTCTGTTACCTGCCACAATTACCTGTCATGGAGAATCTAGAGTCAATTTTACAGAGGGAGCAGCATTCCCAAAATATCTTACTGTTGTTCCAGTATACGTGGAAGAATCCCTGGGAAAAAAAAGATCTTTTGTTCTCTAGGCATTTCTTTATGAAAAGTTTGAGCTTGCTCACTGACAGGGTTTAAATGCTGGGTGTTTATGCAGCATTTGTATCAGAAAGCATTTACACACAGGATGTCCCCAGGTGGGATTGACACAAATGCCTTTCTGTGCTGGAGTCTGTTGTTTGGTCCCTGTCCTTGGATCCCTGGGTCCCTCACATTCCATGTCTGTGGGGCAGAGTGCAGCCAGGCTCAGGGTGGAGGGGAAGATGCAGAATGCACCTGACACCCCTGGGAGATCAGGATTGCAGGGATGCAGCCTCTGCCACCGAGCACGTGCTTGAAACACTTCAGTGAAGTTGAGGATTGAGATGTCTTAGAACAATCTTGGGACACTTTGCTTCCTTCCAGAATCATTCCATTCTTGTGAAGGGCTGGCTGAAGGGGGCAGGAGGATGAAAGGCTAAGGAGAACTTTAGCAGGAACAATGTTCATACATTTAGTGGCAAAAGAGATTGTCACAGAATGTTCAAAGGCACATTTCTGCCTGATTTTCATGTTATTAGTGAAGCGAAAATAATTATTGTAGTTTCATTTCTAATAATGGTTATAAGGAATGGACCAGATTCCTGTTATTGGGGTATTTTTATACCTCCCCAAATGGAGCTCTAAGTGGGTGCAAATTACCTCTGTAATTCGCAGGTGTAAGTATCTGCATGCCATTATCAGAAATATTTAAAAGAAGAGTTGGTGGAGAAGCACTTGCCTAAGCAGAGCTCACTGCAAATTAATTATTCCTAAACTTCTACTTTTTTTTTCTTCTCCCTCCTAGAAAACAGTGGAGAGAAGCTGATACTAAAGAAAGGTTGATTTCCCAGCCCTGGAGACTTGAACTGTGCTTACACCTGAACAGCTTTGGTGAGTGTTTCCCTCCCAGTTCAGTCCACATGGCTCAGCTGGAATGTGAGTCTGGGTGGAATCTCTGCTTAGAGCCCTTAAGTCCTTATGAGCTTGTACTCAACACTTCTCAAACAGGGTGAGATCAAAGTGAGCTGCAATTGCCTGGTTTAATGTGTGAGTGAAGCCCTGAGCTGTGCTGTGACACCGGGTCTGGGAGCACCCGGGGTGCTGTGCCCGTGCCAGGGACCACACTGGCAGCTCTGCCTGCTCTGCCCAGGGACAGCCATTCCTGGCACGCTGTCACCAGCTGGAAATCAAAGTAAACTCGGGTCATCCCGTGTTCAAATGCAGGCACATTCTCCTGCTCCAGCTCCCACATGTGTACACGTTCTTGCAGGAGGTTGCTTTGCAGCAGCATGGCATATTTAATCCAGGCAGTGCCACACACAAACGGGTCAGGTTGCAGCTTGAGTGGCCTTCTCCTGAGCCTGCCCCCGGTGCAGAGCTGTTCCTGGTGTGGATGGGTGCTGGGGGAGCCCCTGCTCTGCTCCTGGCTCTGCTCCCACAGAGCTGCTGGGTGCACAGGGACAGCGTGGGGCAGCTCCAGCCTTGTCCATGGGAACCAGAGGGTTTCCTTTGCAAGGGCTGCCTGCACAGGAGGGGAGCCAGCAGGGCACAGTGCAGTGCAGATCTGGGTGTATTTCTAGGTGTTCTGAGCTGGAATCCCAGCAGGAAGCAGCTCTGAGACATGATCTGTCTGTGCTGTTGGGTAGGGCTGGCTGAGCTCCCCGAGCCTCCTGCCTGCCCCATTGGAAGCTGGTCAGAGTCTGAGAGAACAGAAAATAGCACACAACTCTCATCAGCAATTTTCCAATCTTTGTCAATTGACAGCTCAAAATGAGGAAGGCTGGCTAGCATGGCTCTCACTCCCTGTGAAAAATAACCTCAGGTGGCCAAGATGGTCATGGAGGGGGAGAAGAAAAGAGATCCCTTACAATTCCTGTCTTCCCTATCACCTGTATAGAAATGGACATCTAACAGTTCCAAGTGGCAACATTCCCACTTAGAAGTGTTAGTTGGCAACAGCAGTGGGGCAGTGCTAAAGAAATAATGGATTACTAAATTATAATAAAAGGATTACAGAGCTTTCTCTTCCTTACAGTCAGGAATTAATTAATCCCTGTAAGTTGTGGTACCCAGTGATGGTAAAGGTTCAGAACCACAGATCTTCATTAATGTTGCTGTACACAGAGGTTGCCTTTTTGAACTTGCAATATCCCAGCTGGCGTGTCCATAGAGTTACAGGGAAGGGGCAAACAGAGTAAATTCTGTTCTATGAAAGATGACCAGAACCTGAGGACAGTTTTCCAGATGAGCTGTGTTACAGACAGGCTTGAAAGACAGAGTTCTAGAAACATCAGGAAGGTGAGAAAACCTCCTCAAGTGAGTCAGTCCTGTGAGCTTCCACTGAAAACTGATCTTTTTCACTTTGGAAATTAACTCTGGGATGCTGCTTCTGCATCTGAAGTGTCCAGTGAACCAGGTCCTGAGGTTTTGACTCAGCCCTTGTTCATGTCTGATTCAGCCAGAATCCCACAGAATCCTGTGAGAAAAAAATGAGTGATAATCAGTCATAAAAATTCCTGAGGTGTGCATGCACCACAGTGAGAGATCTGTTCTGTCTGAGCCAAACTGCACAAGTCCCTGTAACTTTTGAGACACTGGAACAGTGTGAAGGGATTTCAGGGAATATTGGCCATGTGGCTTACATTACTTCTAATTCTTCACACACCAGGACTTGAAACTCAGATAAAAAACAGGCAGAATCTGGCTTTGGAGGGATCAAAAAGAGAATTAAGTCTCACTTTCTGGCTGGTGCAGCAAAAGTCTGTGGAAGAGAAGGGTTACAATTATGTCACCTGGCCCTTAGGACCTCCCTCAGGTACCCATAAGGGCTGTGGGAATGAATGCAAGGAGCTGGATGACACTGTCCAGCCAGAGAATTTATGTTTGGATTGATTTCCACATGGAAATCCACCTGAGTTCCTTTATTCCAAGACTGCCATTCTGGAAAACTCACTCCAGTGTCTGATCATGCTGACCTAATCCTCTGCAGCCCTCATCCTGCAGCCCCTCCTGTTGTGACAGCAGTGGGAAAGGGCTTTGAGACATCACTTTATCCTTAAGTGCCACGTTCCTGCTTTTTATCACTTGCCCTTCGTGGGGGCAGTGCAACACTGAGCTGCACTGGACTGAGCCCTCAGTGAGAAGGAGTTAAAGAAGCTTCCTCCTGCCTGGAGTGAGGGATGTGCAGCTCCTCTCCCCCACCTTTATTTCTCTCTTTATTTCTGCTCAGCAGCATCACTGAGTCTCCTGTGCTGCTCTCAGCTCCAGCTGCTCCCATCTGCACAGGGGATACAACTCTGCTGCTTCTCCTGAAACAGCAAATTTTAGTGTAAATAAATTCCCACGTGAGAAAAACACAAGAGACAAGGACTTGGAGCAGACAAGTAGGGAGGTCCTAAGTGTTCCCAAAAATTCCTGAAAGCTCTCAGGGACTGCCTTTTTACAGCAAACACTGCTGAAAACTGGGAAATACTTGACAAGAGCAGCTCCACTGAGCCCCTGGATGTGCCCAAGAACCACTGATGCTCTACAAAGAATTCAGAGAACTTCACTGGGTGGTGATTACTGCAAATGAGGAGGGATTATCTTTTACCTCAGAGTTAGGGTGAACTTCAATTACTTAGCACAGAATGTACCATTTAAAAGAGACGTTCTAGGAGATGCTTTCCATCTATCCATTAACCTTGATCCAGTTAGAGCATTTAATATATTTGACATTTAAGTTAGACTTAATTTAATAACACAGCTTAGAATATAATTTGAGATCAAAGATGCAGAGTCTTTAAATCTTTTATCATCTTTTTAAATCTCTTCAAGCCCTTGTCAGTGCTTTAGCATTCTTTTAGGACTAGGTTAAAGCACATGCAGAAATTTCCAAGGTTTTATTAGAAATGATTGCTTGTTTCCATAATGAAATGTAAAAAAGGTAACACAGTGGCCTAAAAGTAGGTGAGAGACTGTAAGATTCCCTGTTAAAAATAATAAACACACTGAGTCATTAAGGCCTATGTGAGCACATCACGTGGAGATTAGACAAGAAAAATGCTGACTGAATTCCAGTGGCAGGTACTCCAGATCTCCAGAGGGCAGGGGTGATTCAAAAAGAGGGTTTTTTCTTCCTTATGAAGGCCTTTGTGTTGCTGCTTCTGCCGAGTCCTTTCCATGCAGTACGAAACTGTGGAACAAACAAAAAGTACACAGAAAATGTGGATTTTAAAGAACTCTCTTTTACTATCCAGGTTTATTTCAGTTCTTGTTCATACTTGATTTTGCCACAAAACACCCTCTGTTCTGGGTTCCCAAGAGGAGGAAAGAGCTTCTGGCAGTTGTGCTTTGCTTTAGGGAGACACGAGAGGGCTCAGAGGCATCTCTGGGACACCTGGATTTGGATGTTTGGATTTGGATCCATCCCCTGGGCACTCGGAGCTGCCAGGAGGAGCTGCTTTCCCTGGTCAGAGCCCTTGATGAGGGGGAGGGAAGAGAGATCCTTCAGGACATTGTTCTCCTGAAACAAAGGGGAGTGCATTTAAACAAACACTTTTTTATGTGGCCAAACTCCCCCAGCTGCCCCCAGACCTTGCACATTACAGGCATCTCTGACTTGGCTGAGGGCATGTTTTAAGAATCGACTTCACAAATTGGTTTTGTTTTGCTCTTGCTGTGGGGGATCTGTAGGAATGCCACAATGGAACAAAGGAAAACTCCTCCGGCCAAACTCTGCTCTCCCAGCCCTGCAAACCCACTCAGGCCAATTGACAGGCAGCAGCAGAACTGAGATAAAATGTTTTAACTCCAGAGATCCCTCAAGCATTGCTCTGTGGGCAGGGTTAGGGAGACAGAGAGTGGCTCACTGCTGAAAGCACAGGTCAGTGCTCCACTTCAGGTGCTGCAGTTCAAAGCACACCTGAGTGAGCAGGATCTCAGCAATGTCACCCTGTCCCACAGGCTCGGGCACAGCCAGCCTGGCTCTGCTTCAGGAACAGAGCAGGAGAAAACATCATGAGACCCATTACTCAACAGAACCTGCAATCCCAGTAAATGTGTCACAATAGGAGTGTCATGGTGCCACCTCCAATACACGGGATGGAAGGAACTCAGCCTTTCCTCTTCATTCCCATGGCTGAGCTGGAGCCTCAGTAAATGATCTCCTTGTCTGTGCACGCAGAAAACAGCTTGGGTGTTGTATTTGTACTGATAAAGTGAAAGGGAAGGTATAAGCACTCCATCTTCCAGTTACTCATCCTTCCTATAAGAACATGAAAAGACTTTGATTAGGCTCTTCAGCATCTGTGTGTAGTCCTTAATCTTCCATTCTTAGGGATTTTTCCTTTACCTAACTTTGTATAATGAGGCTCTGAGGAATCAATCTTGTATAAGTTTGATTTTTGTTACTTTGAATATTCAGGTACAGAAGACTTGGGGGTAAAGTTCAGTGGCTGCCTGAAAGTCATCAAGGTATCAGTGAAGATACTGAGTGTACAGGATTGTACAAACCCCACGTGGTGGTGGCAAAACACCTCAGGGTGACCCACAGGAGAGCAGCTGGAGGCAGGTTCAGAAAGAGGTGCACAAGTTCTTTCCTTTGCTACTCAACCACGTTTGGAGATCCCAGAAGGATCTTACAGGGCAAAGAAACTACAGCCTTTAGAGCAGCTTTAGTAAAGCAGCAGCAGCAGTCCTGCTGAGCTCCAGCTGTGTGTCCGTGTCTGTGCTGGGACCCACTCCTGCCTGGTGTCACCGTGGAAAGGCCACTGTCCCCCTGCAGTGTGGGGACAGAGGGGCTGAGCTTAAGGAGGGTTCTGGGCTGCGAGAGGGAAGGCAGAAATCTGCCCCCAAAGCGTGAGCTGCAGAAAGTGAGAATTAGGAAGGTGTCACCGCAGATGTCTGGCAGTAAATAAGTGACTGATTTCTTTACGTTTTGCCGGTGTGGTGTCCCCACAGCCCTGCCCTGGGACACTGGCGATACCCGCGGCTCGCTGCCGGACTAACCCGACCAGGAAAGGCGTGAGGGAGCTGAAAGCCCCGGCTTTTACCTGCCTGGAGCCTCTTTAGGGTCACAGACACAGCGCTGTCCCTGGCCCGACTCACCCGGCACCTGCAGGCTGGGCGGGGATGTCCCGGTGTCCCTGCGTTTGCCGGGGCTCGGAAATACTGATGGGGATGTAAACGCGGGTGTAAATGCGGGGCTGCAGCTCCCTCTGCTGCAGGAAACATTCACTGCCCGGTGCCAGCCCTGCGCTCCGAGCCAGGAGCAGCAGGACAGGAGCTGTGCCCCGGCCCGGAGCCGCGGGCTCCGTGCGCTCCCTGCGCTCCCTGCGCTCCGTGCGCTCCCTGCGCTCCGTGCCGGGCCGGTGGCCGGAGCTGCCCCCTCACTGCTCCCCAGCCCGGCCCGCACAGCTGCTGGAGCCGGAGAAATCGCCTCAAGTGGAACTGGAACTGTATTAACATTAGGACAAAAATCTGTAACGCGTTTTGTACTATTTCCCCGCAGTTCCCTGGTGGTTTGAGCACCTCATGCTGCAGAAGGGACAGGTGCAGTTCTGCTCGTTTCTCACTCGCTGTGCTGCTTAGGTTAGAATTGCCTGGAATTATCATTCCTCATTTTCCACGGAGCACAAGCCTAGTCTGGATTCCGGGGAAAGCCACAAAACCTGTGAGGACTTGGTGCTGAGGGCACTGGGCATTCCCTGGGCTTCCTGCAAAGCAGCCAGAGGCTGCTGGCTTTGTCCTGTGCTCGCCTTCTCCCTCCTCTTTCCAACTCAAAGAGGGAAAATTTGGGTTACATATCAGGAAGGAATTGTTCCCTGTGAGGGTGGGCAGGCCCTGGCACAGGGTGCCCAGAGCAGCTGTGGCTGCCCCTGGATCCCTGGCAGTGCCCAAGGCCAGGCTGGACACTGGGGCTGGGAGCAGCCTGGGACAGTGGGAGGTGTCCCTGCCATGGCAGGGGTGGCACTGGACGGGATTTAAGGTCCTTCCAACCTGCACCATGCTGTGATTTCATGACTTTAAAGTCTATAAAGAATTGAGATGGGATTAATAATAATAATAATAATAATAATAATAATAATAATAATTTTAAAAAATAATAATGGACAGAGCAGAGATCTTACCTCCAGAATCATTTTCCCCTTATGCAAAGGGAAAGAATCTGGTTCTTCTTAAAATGCCCTTTAACGCTGACATTTAGGGGCATTTATTTAACCTCCCTGAGGCTTCAAAAACAATTTGCACAGTAAATTTCACCCTTTATATTTCAAGCTCATATCAATGCACTTGTAAGGAATATGTAGGTTTCTGCTTGAAACTTTTTGGTGTTATTGTACCTTTTTTTTCCTATTTGCTTGTGTTCTTCTGCTCTCAGTCATTGTATGAACTCAATTGTTATAGAAAGCATATTCACTACATGAAATTTTAAATTTATGTGTACAGGTGAAAATGATTTTGTGAGAAACACTTGGATGTTTCCAGGCCCTTTCTCTGGGTCCTGTCGTGGACACTGGTGGCATATCTGGAAAAAATGGGTGCCTAAAACTCACAGGAGCTGCCCCATCCTTAGTGCAGTTTCTTCAGTTCAGAGCAGGTTTTTCACACTGTGTGTATTTATTAGCAGTCCTTTAAAACACCATTAATCTTTGCTGGGATTGCTGCTCCCCTTCTGTGGCATTCTAGCTGCTGATTCACTGCTAAAGAGCAGGAAAATGAGCAGGAAAATCCTGATCAACCACCTGCTCAGAAAAACACACAGAGGAAACACCCGAACTGAGCAGACAGTGAGAAAGAAGGTATTCCACTTCACACCGTGTCAAAATGTCATTTTTATTTCATTATATAAACATGAGAAGTGTGTGGTAAGATGACTGGAAGCACTTGCCATTAGCCATGCTGATAACTGCACTAATTCCAGAGGAAGCTCTTCAGTAATTGCATGGAGTTTAATAGGCTGGTAATCAACAGTGATTGCAGCTCAGTGTGGAAAGGGCTGTACCTGATCTGGTGCTGTAATGGGATCTGTACAGACACAAGAGCAGAAATCCCCTTGCCCTGTCAGTCTGGGCAAGGTGTGGGAGTGAATTACTGAGCTGGAGAGGGGCAGCCCGGGGCTCTGCTGCCACCACTGCCACCCTTTCTCCATCTCCAGCCATCCCCTGGGCTGCTTCTCACTGCTGAGAGATGAGGTTTCTGTGCTTTGCCATCCAGAGCTTCCACAGTTCCAGGTGGAAGTCGCTGTTCTCCCCGTGCCTGGATTTGTGTGTTTGGGAATAGCCTCGTGCTTGGCCCAGCCAGCTGATTGGAGCAGCTTTTTTAGCTCAATTCCCACCTGTCATTTTTGAGTCATTCCTGCCCTCCAGGCCTTTGGAGTGAAGCTTCTTCATGGAACATCTATATTTTACCATTTCCTCATGAAAATGGATGTGAACTCCATGTGATATGCAGTGATGGGGTGTCCCAACCTTCGCTGTCATTTCTTCACCCCCTTGAAGGGGTGACTGAAGGCAGAACTTGGCTCTTTTAGCGCAGGCATGTGAGCAAGGGCTGTGTTTTTTGTGACTCATATCTGTTTATTTGTCTTTGTACATGGAGTTATCTTGCATATTTCTGGTGCCAGGCGTTCTGCTCAAAGCAGCTGAGCAAGAGCAGAGTCATTTAGAGTGGATAAGTTGTATCTCCAGTATAAATTCACAGGTAATTAAAGGAGTCAAAAAAAACCAAACCAGAAATGCAAGTTGGAAAACAGGTCCCTATTCTGTGCCAGGAGTCCTGGCAATGCAGAAAGACAAGGACAAATGTTGCAATAACCTGATGCTTATCAGCCACCAAACTGGGACGGGAGTCCAAACAAATGGGAAAATGGTTTGTGGTGGTTCTTGTCACACCTGAGCCACTGTCCTGAATGTCCATTCACCTGTTCCCTTTTCCCTCTGCTGGAAGAGAGAGCTCCACAGTGCCAGAGCCTGGGGACAGGTCATGCACTAATAGCAACTCCACAGGAGTTCAAGGTTGCAATTTCAGAAGGGAAAACCCCTCAGTATTCCCAATTACAACTTGCTTTGTCCTTAATTTTGCGGGGTTTATTTAATATTTCCTAAATAAATTCAGTTGGGTAGTAAGGATTTCCCTATTTTGGAAAATCTCATGGCCTCTTCCAAATTCTGTTATAATTAGTTCAAGACTATCTCCAAGTGTTTTCCTGAGAGGAAACCTTTCCTTGGCTGCAGGAACGTTGGCTCCACTTCCCTGGAATCTTTCAGCAGTGCGATATCTCCTGACAGGATGCAGGTTTTGGAGTGACTGCTCCAGGCTTCAGCAGAGCGAGATACAGGTCTGGGAGCCATTTCTGGCATTGCTGCTTGTTCTGGGAGCCATGTCAGAGATTGGGTTCCTTGATTCCAGGGGCTGAACTTTGGCTCCAGAAGTTGTTTTGATGTTCTCACTCTGCTTTGGGGACATTATCCCATGTTTGAGGAGGTAAAAATAGAACAAAAGCTGCTCAGGATTGTCAAGGACTAAACTCGATCCATCAGGACTGATCAAGGCAGAAGTGCAACACAGCCCTGACTGCCCAGCCCTCACTGATCCCAGCTTTGGCAGAGGTGACTCTATGGGATGGAGATTAATGTTTCTTTAATTGTTGTGTTTTAGCCTTTACTGAGAAGCACCGGGCTGTCCTGAACATGTGACATCAGCCTTGCTTTCTGAACTCAGGGAAGTTTTACACGGGTGAAAACGAGGAGAGAGCCACAAACTGGGCACCCCTGAACAGTCAGAAAAGCAACAAATGAGGTGGATATGAGCAGAATGAAAGTTCAGATTCCTAAATGATGTCATGTGAGACCCTGTAAAGCTTTGATATTCTTCCTTTGATCATACCAGAACCTCCTCTCACACACTGCAAATTCTTCTGTAATTTTCTCTGAACAATCCCACTTGAAATCCCAACAAGCACAGATGTTCAGGCAGATTTCAGAGCGAGAATGAATAATGAAAGTTCATTATGTTCTACAATGTCCCATTTAGAGCAGTCAGCCTGTTCTGAGCACTGGTTTGAGCTGTAGTGGGCTCTGGGGCTTTCTGAGTGGGTTATGGTACAGAAGGTGACCACGGGGACTTCTTTCTTCTGCTGTTTGTCACCAACAGGGAAAGGTTTCCTGCTTGGGAAGGGAGGTCTCTCTGCATTCTGCAGGAGGGTGTGACTGTCAGAGGTGACAGAAGGTCTTTAAAACTTCTCTTCCAGTGGCCTGAGGTGGAAATGCTGATTTCTGATTCGAGTTTCCTATTCCAGGGGATTCCCTACAGAAGCTGTGGCTTCAGGCACCCCCTGTCGCTGTTGTCCCCTTGTGGCAGTGCCCCAATGGGCACATGGCAGCTCTGCCACTGCCTGTCCTCACCCTGAGTGCATCTTATCCAAAAACAGATCAGAAAAAAATGAGCCATTTTGGGAAAATGAGTGTGGAGGAAGTTAAGAAGAAATAAAAATATCCCCCTATATTGCTCCTGCCCTAATCTAAGCCCTCCTTGGGGAGCTGTGGTGATGCAGGGAGAGACTCCCCTGCCTTCTCCCACCCCGGTGTGAGCAGCAAGGAAAGCAGGAAATACCCACGGGAATGACTCCATTGTTTCCATTGTATCCATGATGTAAGGACACTCATTTTACTCTTGGGCTTGGAGAATGCAGTTTATAAAGGCAGGGTGGGTTTTCTCCTGGGAAGACAGTAAATAAGTGAAGGATCTTGCTCTGCCAGAGCAGCTCCCGGGGGAACGGGGAATCTGCCGCTGTCACCAGCCTGGGGACATCACACTGCCACAGCTGCTGGCCATCACCCACACACCAGGGGAGGGATCACTGCTCTTCCAGCAGGCGAGGGCTTTCTGGGAGCCCTGAGCCCGAGCACAAGGCTTTGTCCATTTGCACTGCAGATGTTCCTTCTGTTGCTTCACCTGCAACTTGTTTCGCAACTCGCGGTTGTGTTGGGACAACATGTGCCATTTTCTGTGCCTTAGGGAAGCCACTGACTCCAGTGTTTTTCAGATTGTGATATAATTTCCACTGGAATCTGGCTTAGTCATTTTGTTTCCTTTTTCTGCTTCAATGTCTTTTCTCTTAAATGTCTTCCTAACATTTATACAAACCAACATTTATTGTCTGCTTGGGGCTGCAGTGCTGCACTTGTGTTAAGTACCCAATGTTCACCACAGAGAGTTGCTGCTCTGGTCGTGATTTGCTGTTTGATTGAAATTTTTTCAATGGGAGATAAGCAGACTTTTAGGATTCCTACTACATCTGTAAGTGGCCTTGGCAATGCTCAGTGCCAAATCCATCCTTTGCTTAAGCAGTTCACAGTTACCATCGTCATGGTGACCTTTGCTTTCGTCCTCATTCAAATCTGGCAAGAGATAAAGGGTGGAACAGCTCTGAGAAGCTGAGGAGAATAAAGAAAGCTCATTAATATTTCACTGAAGAGCGGTGAATGAAATCACACAGTTGCTCCCATGGATTCTCTTATCAGCAGGCAAAATGGAGTGGATGGATCCTGGCACTGGCAGATGTTTTCTTGCAGGAAGAACTCAGTAACACCTTCTGCTTGAACAGATTTGGGGGGGTTTAAGAGATGTGTTCTCATTGAACAAGGAGCTGTGCCGAACTTGACCAGCTCCCAGTTCTCCCAGTGCCTGTTGCTGAAGGTTAGAGATACCCAGTGAGTGATACCAGAAAACTGCCTTGAGACCTTTGTTCTGTTTTAATTGAAATTGAGGACTGAAGGGAGGCTGGGCATTGTCACAGAAATAGGAACTTTGCTGTCTCAGAATAGGATAGCAGATAGAACACTGTTAGGGACTCAAAGACCAGTGATATCTTCACTGTGAAAGGGCTTCTGGCAGGTCTTTCAGAGGCAGTGATATATGAGACATTAAAATAATAACAGAATCTGATTCAGGAGCCAGCTCAATTTCAGAACACTGTGCTACTGGATGTTGTCAGGCCCTGGTGGAGTGCTGGCACAGGAGTGAATAATACAAAATGTGTAATAAAAGCAGTGGTAAAATGGCCAGGAAAACAAAATTACTGCACCTTTTACTAGAAAATAAATCTCTTTTCTGTCCCCTAAGGCTTGTTTTCTGCCATTTGTGAGAAAGAAAGGCCCATTTTGCCATCTAATGCAGCTTACTCCAAATGAGTTTCACTTTTCTCTAGACTGAAATTTTTTGCCAGTCCTAACAACTTCAGGAATTCCAGTAGAAAAGGCTTTTGATGGGAGACTGAAAATGGGGTTATCTAACTTAGGCTCAGGTCTGACAGTAACCTACTTTTCCAGGCTCAGTGCATCTGGCAGCATCTGGGCATGTAATCCTGGGCAAAAAGGGCTCCAGGTGATTAAAAATAATGCCAGCACCCCACCCCAAAAATAAAGTTATCATTTTGGCCTTGGAATTAATAGTTTATCTTTCAGGTTAATAACTGCAAGAAGTTGCATATTTGCATTCATTTTTGCACACATAGCAGTGAAATTAAATTTAGTTTATTAAAGAAACCCCACCAAAAATACTATGTAAGCATACAAATCAGGCTGTTTTGTGAAGTTCAGTAAACATAAAGGAAGCAGCATTTTAATCAAAATGAGGAATTGCATCCTAATCACCTCTCAGCACATGCATATTTCATAAGCACACGTTCTGCAAAGCAAACGCTGTGTAAGGGGCTGCTGTTCCTCAGTTCTCATCTGCTCAGCTCTCCCAGCACAAACTGGGCTGTTTCTGCATAAAACCAGGATAGTGGGAGCCACACTTTTAATGTGTGGGAAATATCTGATAAAATAAAACAGAGCAGCAGCCGTGCAGTGGTGAGGAACACAGAGCACCCACTCCCTCCCAGCACGGCCGCTGCTCCCCCTCTGGAATCTGCAGGGAGAGGCACCTGAGCCCCTCTTTGTCCCCAGGTGATGCTCACACCAGGGGCCTGGAGCTCCCTTGGAGGAACAGGCTGTGCTCTCCCAGCTGGGGATGATGTGCAAGGCCCAGGGAAGGTCTCAAGGAAGCAGCAGAAGCTTCAGGTGCAAACACAGTGTGAGCATTCCAGAAACATCCTGAGCTCCAGCACCTGCCAGCAGCTGGGATGTTCAGCTGACAGTCATGACATGAACCAGAGGACATGAGTGCAAGAGGTACCAAAGGCACTTTACAAAGAAGTGGCCAATTCTCCAGAGATTGGATCTGACATCTAAAGGCTCTTGATGCCCATCCAATACAAAAAAGGAAATGAGAGGCTGTAAGAGCCTGGCTCCCTTAAAGCATTAAACCCTATTCCTGTAATGTCAGCTAATGCCAGTGTTTATGGCATGATTCAGTGCAAATCAGTCCCGTGAGCTGGGATCGTTCAAGGCTCTTGGAGGCTGAAAGGGCCTGTGATCAGTGCTGATGATGCAGGTGATCACACTGTCACCTTCCAGTGCATGCTCATTCATTGCCCACACAGAGGTTCTGAGGGAGGTAAGGGCCTGGTTAATACCTGGTGGATGGTGTGAGATCCCCGTTGGGAGCAGCACTGTCAGTACTGCCGGGGGTCAGGAGAAGCTTTCCCAGCAATTTCCAATTTTCCTTGGTATCAGTAGGAAGGGTTGCAGTGCCTTTTCTCCTCATAACAGAGCTGGGCATTCTCACAGAAACTGAATTTAATGGAGTTCCTACAACCTGGGAACCTGATCCTTTCTTTCTGTGATGTGTTTTAACTAGACAGTGATGAATAAAATCAATTCTTTCATGGACTTTACTGAGCAAATCCCCCATGTGTTTCAGTGGGACAGACACCATTTGTGTTCATGTGGAAATCTGAAACACACACACAGGAATGGAGAGCAGAGCAGAGAGAAGGTCTTGGAGTTTGTGATTGCAATCTTGAACGTGTTTAATTGTTTTATTAAAATTCTCTCCTGATGTTTAAAAAACTGCTGTGGATGCACAAGAGTGTGGAGGCAATCAAGAGGATTTCTTACATTACTGTAAAACAAGTCAGCCCAAAATCTTCTCGCTGTACACCTGGGCAGGGCACCCTGTGCCTGTGCTCACTGACCCACACCTGGATCCCAGGAGGGCTCTCACTGGTCCTGGGGTTTGCCTCTCCAAGCACATTCTTATTGCCCAGGAGAACACGTGGATCATGGGCATCTTCAGTAGGTGCTTCCTGCCTTTTTTGAGTGTCATGTGGTAGAAAAAATATTGATGATCCCAGTGTGATGTGTGTGCTGCTGCTGTGCCCAGAGTCCCCAGGGACAGGCCTGTGTTCCCATCCCTGTGCTGCCTGTGTTCCCATCCCTGTGCTGCCAGGTGTGTCAGGGCTGTTTGGGGAATTTGGCCACTCTGGTGTCTAAATGCAGACTCTGCATCTCCCAGCCCATCATGCCTGGAGCTTCCACAGCCAGCCAGGGGCAGAACCCAGAGCCCAGCTTTGCAGGAGTTTGCAGTGATTTAATGGGAGATATTCCAGCCTTGGGCTGCCCTGCAGAAGGGCCCAGTGGCTGTCTGTCTGTCTGTCTGTCTGTCTGCCCTCCCCAGCAGCTCTGAGCTGTGCTGGGGGTTCAGCTGCACACACTGAGCTGTGTCAGGCCAAGCTGAAGGGACTGGGTGTCCCCAGGGTGAGGGGACTGGGTGTGCCTAGGGTGAGGGGATTTGGTGTCCCCCAGGGTGAATGGACTGGGTGTCCCAAGGGTGAGGGGACTGAGTGTCCCCAGGGCGAGGGGACTGAGTGTCCCCAGGTGAGGGGACTGGGTGTGCCCAGGGTGAGGGGACTGAGTGTCCCCAGGGTGAGGGGACTGGGTGTCCCCAGGGTGAAGAGACTGGGTGTCCCCAGGGTGAGTGGACTGGGTGTCCCCAGGGTGAGG
>VZTZ01042025.1:31919-42178 GCA_013400955.1 Drymodes brunneopygia | reverse complement strand
TGAGGGGACTGGGTGTCCCCAGGGTGAGGGGACTGGGTCCCCAGGGTGAATTGACTGGGTGTCCCCAGGGTGAGGGGACTGGGTGTCCCCAGTGATGGCTGTTTTACCAACAGTGACACTGATGGAGACTGCATTTCCCTGTAAACACAAAGTCCAGCTTGTCATCAGCCCCAAGGAATAAGATAAACACATATATTGAAAAGATCCAGTATTTGAAAATACTCTGGCTTTTTCCCAAGCATTATTTCTTTTATCTTTCTCTGAAACCTTCATCTCCGAGGGAGTGAGCCATGGTTTCCATCTAGGCTGATGAAGGAAGATGTTTATGGCAAGGCTTTCCATAGTCCCTGGTATCCTGCTGACACACCGTGTCCAGCCTGTGCTGGCACTAAGCCTGGCTTCTGCAGTCTCTGTCACAGTCAGTCTCAGAAACCACAGATCAGAGAGGCTGCAACTGTCACTGCAGTTGAAAGGCTGTTTGCTAAGTGTGATTTTATCTTCTTTGGGAGGTTTCCCCTCACAATCTCATTAAAATATTCATAAGTTCTTTCTCTAGACTGGAATAATTAACAAATGCTTGATGTCAGTGGCGTAGCTCTGCACTTCCTTTCTGGGTGGATCTTTTAATACTCCACATGTTCCCAACCTGATAGCTCCTAATCAGGGTACAGCCCCAGGGCAGAGCTTTGTCCTGTCAGGTGTTCATGCCCTGAGCATCCCTTCCTCACACACAGAGGGACTCTGGACTGTGCAGAGTGGTGACAGTGACCCTGCCAGGCCCCTGCCAAGGCACAGATCCCAGGAACTCCGGTGGCAGCCCTGGAGCCCTCCCCAGCAGCGCTGCCCCGGGCTGGAGCTTCCCCATCAAATGCAGGCTGCAGGTAAGAGCAGCGCTAACCAGCACTGTTCTTACACAACTTCCTGGTCCTCTGGAGGCAGAATTTGGTTCCAGAGCTTTCAGTCTGTCATTAAAACTCGATTTGATCACAGCTCCTGGGGCTGAATTTCCCGATCTGCTCGCTCTGCCTTCCTTGGGGCTGGTGGGAGAGAAGGTGATGGGGAAGAAGAGATGGAGCAACGAAGGGCTGAGACAACCCATGGCAGAGCTCTGGGGAATGCACAGCAGGCAGGGAAATGTGCAGTTTTACACATGGCTCTTGCAGCCATTAATTTTATCATTATTGGACAAAGTTCCACGTACACAGCTGATTTTCTTCTGCTTCCAGATGGGGTCACAGCTGGGTCACTCCAAGCATATGCCGTGTTCCTTCTTTATTCCCTCCCTTCAGAGGACACAAAGGTGTCTCCTCCTGCCTCCAGGCTTCTGCACCATCATTACCTGTGCCCTTTTGGCAGAGCTAGAATGTGTTATTCCATTCTAGCACTGGTTCTTTAGAAAATTCAGGACACGGAGGGTAGTGATAACTGGAAGAAATCTCACCACATTGTAAGTTATGATAAAAGCTGCCCCAGAGAGTGGCAAGGTGAGTTCAGGTCATAAAATACACCGTGTGAGAAGACAAACTGAAGTAATAGGTCACCTGCTTTGAATGGGCAAGGCAATAAAAAGTGCCTTTTTCCCCAAGAACACTGATGAACATTTCCCTCCCAACACAGACAGGAGGCACAGGATGGACCGCTCTGCCCGCAGTGCCAGAAAGCTGCAGAGAGGCAGAGGAAGGAGGAAAGCAGGGGCAGGGAAATGTGTGAGGAGGAAAGTCCTGAGGGAACCTGCAGGCAGTTCTGTTTGCTCTGTGCCCTCAGGACACGGTGCCTGGGATCGCTCAGGGCACAGCAGAGCAGTTTTTCAGCACCTGATGGGGCTCGGCTTGGGGTCGTGCGAGGAATGGAAGTTTTCAGAGCCCAGGCTGAGCTGAGCTCCCACAGCTCCCTGGTGCTCCCGAAGGGTGGCCCTGAGCGTGTCCGGGAGCAGCCGTGTGCCCGCAGGGCAGTGGCAATGCCAGAGGGCAGGGCAGAGCCGTCCTGCATCCCCCATCCCGCCCGGAGCGCGGCCGTGCCGGGGAACACGAGCATTCCAGCCGTGTGCGAGCCTGGAGCAGCTCGGGATTTACGGGAATGACATCCTGGGCTGACATCAGCCCGCAGTGTTTGCATTGGATTCCGGTGCCGGCTCGGAGGTGTGGCTTAGCGGGGACACTGCTCCGGGCTGCGATCCACCCCGGCTCCCTGGCTGCCATCCTCCGGCAGCGGCTCCTCCCTCCTGCAGCTCAGGGTGAGTCCAGCAGCCTCTCCGGCGATGTGCCTGCCCCAGCTCCCAGAGCCTGAGCACAGCCCGTGCTCTGCCTGCCTGCAGCCGAGCCCGTGAGTGAGGCGGTGCCTGCCACACGTCCGGGGGGATGGCATGGGGACACCCGAGCAGCCTTCATTCACCGCCTGCCAGCACCGGAACGAGTCGGAAGAATTCCATTTTTTTTCAGCACCTTTGCTATTTCATTGTTGCCTGGCTTTTTGAGGGCATGAGCTCTGGTCATTAGGGGTGCTGCCACCTGAATATTTCTTCATCAGATGCCACAAAAGAGAGTCCAGGAAAACAAAGAAACTTGTGATGTGGAGCTGACAGTTCTGGTTTCAGCTGGTGAAAACTTGCAGAAACAGTGAGAAGGCAAAGAAAAAAATGCCCAGGACTATGTCGGTAACTCCTGGTAATTTGTCACTCAATGGGACGAGCTTCTCCACTGAGAATCACAGCATTGTGGACAAACCCAGTGAGCAGAGAACTTGGAATGTCTTTCTGTTCTGTTTGACTTTTGCCATTGCACTCGCAGCCCTTCTGGGCAGCATTTATTCACTAGTTTCCCTGCTGAAACTGCAGACCAAAACCACGGTTTCGATGATTGTCACCTCTTTGGCAGCAGATGATCTGATCAGCATCGTGCCAGTGATTATTTTCATGCTCATGCAGTGGTCAAGCGAAGTCCTCCCCGAGCCTCTGTGCACCACCTCAGCGTTTATCTATTTATTCCAGGGCATTTCTAGCAACCTGAAAGGGTCTCTTATAGTTTCTTACAACTTCTACACCCTCAACACGCCCGGGACACTGAGCTGCAGCTCCTCCAAGCGCCGCGTGAGCGTGGTCTGGGCCATCCTCACCATCTGGACTGTCAGTTTGCTGATGTGCACTTTGCCCCTCTGTGGCTGGGGCAGCTACATCCCCACGTCCTGGGGCTGCTTCGCCGACCGTGCCAGCTCCTACATCCTGTTGGTGCTGGTCGTGTACTCGCTGTGCCTCTCCCTGCTGGCAGTGCTGGCTGCTCCCCTGTCTCTGCGGCTGCTGTGCTCAGGTGAGCCGCAGCTGCTGCGCCCCGAGTGCCCGCACGGCTCCGGAGCCTTCCTCTCCCCTGGCACTCCTCGGGGCTGCGGCGCTGCCGCCCCTCCGCTCTCACTGCTGGACCCTGGGGATAAAACCCTGCGGCCTTTGCAAAACTCGGAGGCATTTTTTGGGAAGGGTGTGGCAGAGAGCAGCACACAGAGCAGGAGCTTCACGGTGGGCTTTGCCCAGAAACGATTCTCGCTGATCCTGGCACTGACCAAAGTCCTTCTCTGGCTCCCAATGATGGTAAATTCTCAGATGGCTTCACTTTCCAATGCTGTCTGTCTGTTCAGTGGGATGTGACCTGTGGGCTGTGGATCAAAACAGATGAACCGTAGCCATTGCAGTTGTTCCTTGTAGTGTAGTTGTGCCAGCAGAAGTCCTCTCCAGCAGGTCTGTGTCACTGCATGAGTTTAACTGGTGCCCAGTGGGTTTGGCAGAGCCTGGCTCATCACTGACACTCTCATCACATCATTCATGTCACGTGAATGCCAGGGGCAGTAAGGTCCCCCTTTGGTACTGCCAGCTGTGGGACAGGGAACTGAGCTAAGGGCCCCTCTGTGTCCTCTGAGACACATCCTTTGGGTTAAAAAAATAGGAGTTTGGTAAAAAAATGCAGTTTGGTTGCACTTTTTAAATACCTGTGGTGCTGGGGTGGGGGGGAGTGCTCTTGTGTGCATGTGTGTGTGTTTGGGATCAGGAACCTGAGACAGGGAGTGCTGCCCTGTGCATGTGTGTGTGTGTTTGGGATCAGGAACCTGAGACAGGGACAGGTAGTGCTGCCATGTGCATGTGTGTGTGTGTTTGGGATCAGGAACAGGAACCTGAGACAGGGAGTGCTGCCCTGTGCATGTGTGTGTGTGTTTGGGATCAGGAACCTGAGACAGGGATCTGTTGGGAACAGAACAGGCTCTGGGGCAGTTCCCCTGCCCTGGGTATGTGAGGCTGGGGCTCCTTGGTACCACACGGGACTGGCTGGCACTGGGAGCTGTTCAATGGTGCTCAGCATCTGTATCTAGCTTCAGTGATGGTTTTTCTGAGAAATGCAGCATGAGAGGAGAGCAGTCAGCGTGTTTCCTCTGCTGTCTGTTAGAGCCAGAGCTGTTGTGCTCAGCAAACACTAATGACAATCTGTGTCTTACAGTGGTGTTATATTCATAGCGAGATGTTCTCTTTGTTCCTGGAAGCATCTCATGTGCCCAGAGTGATTTAAATTTCAAAATGCTCTGCCTTTCAGATACAGGTGGCTGTCCAGTACATCACTGAGCTGCAGAGCCTTTCCTTTGAGACACTGAGCTTCCTGCTGACCGTGCTGGCTGCCACAGTCACCCCGGTGTTTCTCCTGTCACAGCACTGGCTCCACCTGCCCTGTGGCTGCATCATCAACTGCAGGAGGAACTCCTATGCAGTGTCTTCAGAAGATGCCAAAAGTAAGTGTGGAAGGGTTGCTGTGGTGTAGCAGAGGTTGCCAGACCTTCCCTGGGAACCTTCTTGGCATCTTCTAGAGCCCTGTTTTTCCTTGGGCTTTTGTAAAAATGGCTGGAGGAATGGAGTGGGTCAGGTGGGAGGGATCCACAGGGATCATCTGGTCTCAACTGCAAATGCTAAGGGCTGAATATTTCTGAAGATGTGGGAGTAGTTTCCCATTCTCTGGAGTGAAAATCCTCTACCATCAGTGGACAAGTGCCTGACATTCCCAGCTTGTTCCAAGAGAAAGAGCTCCTGGATCCTAGAGAAAAGCCATCCTCAGTGCATGGCTTGCACTTGCTTTAAACACATTCTCCAGGTGCAGAATGGCTTGTGCTGCCCCTGCTGCCCTTTTAGCCACTTTCCCAGAGAGAACGACTGCAGTTCATCAAGAAGGCACTTCCTTCTCAGAAGTCTTTCTTCTCAACAATTCATTCTTTTTATTGAGAGAAAATTGCCTGTTCCCAGCAGGAGCTGGATAATTATTCCATGTTTTAGCATGTCATTTGCATTGTGTTTGTAATCTCGTTTTTCTTCTTGGTCTCAACTCCTAACTGAGTTCCTTTCCTTCCTGTGTAGCCAAGTGCAGCGGTTTTGAGTTCAACCTGTCATTCCAGCAAGGCTATGGAATCTACAGGATATCCCAGGAGAGCCCTCCCCAGCACAGCAGGGATGGCACGTCCTACCACAGCCTGCTGAGCTGTGACTGCGAGGAGCTGGGACCTGGCAGGGGCAGTGACACCACAGTGCCACCCGTGGCACGGGGACACGGCCCTGGGGGCACCCCGGGGGACACCGGGACAGGCCCCCCGTGCCCCCCTCCCCATGGGGCCTCCCAGGGCCAGCAGGGCACACACCCTGAGCCACCAGCATTCCCTGAAGGGCCAGAGTGGAGCTTGTGCCACGAGGAGAGCCCCAAACCAGAGCTCTCGGACTGGGAGTGGTGCCGGAGCAAATCCGAGAGGAACCCGCGGCAGGTAAAGCAGCAATTGATTCTTTTCTGATAAGAACAGTTTCCTTGTGAAATAGGAATGATTTTTACTGACATTGATACTTCTATTAGTGCTATTTTTTAGTAAAACTCACACATAGCACTGTATAATGTTTAGTTACCACAGACCCATTTGCAGGTGCTGATCCTGCCATAATTTCTCACTTGTCTTCTTAATCATGGGGTTTTCTTATTTTGTGTGCACCTGCATGATTTGTATATGGTAAGAAGTAAGTATGAATTGTGTTACTTTATGAATAGGAAGTTTCTCTCCAAAAGATGACATTTCCCAGAGAATTCCACTGTGGAATTCAGTGGCCATTGGGCATTACTGTAGGTGGCAGTGGGGTAAGAGCCCATGTGAAATCTGTGAGACAGGGGCTCCAGAAGGCTTTAGGTTGGAAGGGGTCTCTGGAAGTCACCTAATCCAACCTCCTGCTCCAAGCAGGGTGACTTCAGAGCCAGAGCAGCTCGTGCTCAGCCTCTGCATACACAGAGGAGATGGACAAGATGCATTTTGTATTCAATTACAGGAGTCTCTCTTCATCTGATAAACACAAGTTTATCATCTGAGTCACAGTAGGAATTGGCTGATATTTCAAACCTGACTGATCATCCCTTTCATGAAAAGCCAATGCTCACTCTGTTGCAGTGTGCAGAGATGAATTCCTGCGTTTGGGGGCAAAAGGAAGTGATGACTCAGCCTGGTTTTAATCTACCAGTTCTTGCCAAGGCCTCGTGTGCCATGTACACCTCAGTTAATAAAATCACTGGATCAGTGGCTTCATAACTGGGGCTCTCCTTGCAGGAGTTTCCACATGGTGTTTAAAAAAAAAATGAATTCCTTTCCCCTTGTCCCCTGGTGCCAGTTCAGCTCAGCCCTGGGACTGCAGCAGGTAAGAGCAGCTCTTTGGGAGCAGCTGGCAGTGACTGCCTGGGGGGGTTTTCTGTGCCCTGGGGCCTTGTGTGGCACTTCTGGACACACTCTTCACTACTTGCATTACAAAGAATCACAACTCATCCACTTGTGACACTTTCCCAGGTATAACCCAGTGCCAGGCACTAAAGCTCCTATGGGGTAAAAGTTGCAGGCTTTGGAGTCACAGCTCTGCCTGGTTCTGACATTCAGCAGGAGCTGCCAGAGCTTCACAGCTGACATTTGCTTTGCAGCTGGGAAAGGGCAGTGTGAAACCCCTGCAAACCTTGTAAAAATAGCTTTAATGCATTATTGAGGTTTGTGTTGTATGAAAGATCATTTTGGGCCATATATTATATAAGTTGAACACCATTTCCTTTATTCATCCAATCTGGAAGTCCCAAAGTCTAAGAAAAGTCACTCTGTTCTCATCACTGCATTTCCCACGTGTTAAAGGAGACTCCCTCTGGCATTGATTGGCCACATCCTTGTGCAGGAAATACAGAGGTTCTGAGAGTCCATAAATACAGGGGTTCTGAGAGTCCATAAATACAGGGGTTCTGAGAGTCCATAAATATTCTTATTGGAGTGCTGCTGATTTTCTCTTCAAGAGGAGAAGCTGTAAGAACTGGCAGCAGGAGGGAGAGCAGCCTCCCCCATGGCTGTGGGATCAGTGACTTTGATGGAGCTGTTTGAAGAGCAGGGTGCCAGGCAGGCCCGGGAAGCCTTTGGTTTCCTCTGGAAGCTGTGGGCTTGGAGAGAGGCACTTCCCTGGGGTGGCAGTAATGATTGTGGAGCTGGTTGTCTCCTCATTGTCTGTTCTGTGAGTAAAGAGCTGCTCCATCAAAGTGTTTTCTCTGGAATAAAAGTGGCATGAGTGAATGAGGCAGCAGGGTTTATTGAATACATGATAGGATGGCTGTAATGGAGAGGGAGAGAGAAAATGGTACTTGTCATTTCTAACTCCTGCTCGGCTGCATTTTTGAAAAATACCTTTAACACCTCATAAAATACCCGTGTATCTCCCTTCCTAAAGAGATTGAGTGTAAATATGTCATGTCTTATTTTGCCTATGCTTCAGTGCCCTCAGGCAACAGAAATCTCCCAGGCAGGCAGTTTGTTTCAAGCTTGCTGATTATTTTTCTCTACCTCATCTGTGGGCTGCCTCAAGGAAACCCTTTGAGGAGACTCTGCACAGGACCTATTTCTGTGCCCTGCCAGGAGAGGGAGGGGGAGGCTGTGCAGGTGACCTCCCTGAGGAGGAGCCAGTGCAGGCAGGAGGCTTTTAACAGAACAAATACACAGCATTTCTCACGCTGCAGGAAAGTTGTGAACATTCCCTTAAATACCAGGCACAGCACAGGGGCTGAGTGAGGAATGGCCTTGAAGGTTCTGTTTCCTTCCAACTGGCTGGGGGGGATCTGCACCCCCTGCACCCCTGTGATGTGCTGAGCTGCTCCCCTCGGGGCTCTTCCTGCCCAGGTGGCTGGAACTCGGTTCCTGATTTCCAAAGAGGTTCCTGTGCCTGGAAAATCAGTGTAACATTTCCCCTTCATCTCCTCCCTTTGCTCCCAGAGGTGAGTGTGGTCTGTGTGCTGCTGGCTGGCTCCCTGCTGCACTTCCACTGCCCTTGGCTCTCTGACACTGCAGAGGAATAGTGGCAGTAGAGACATTTTCCCAGAAGGGCCAGGCTGGACACAGCTCCTGTAGCCCTTCCCTCACAGGTGTCCTCACCTTGGATGCTCTGCTGCCCCTCCTGCTGCTGAGTGACACCAATGCAGCTGTGTCTGCACCCGGCAGGCCAATGGCAAGTGCTGGGCTCAGGCCATCTGAGGTGAGCTTCTCTTCCTGTCACACCCCCTTGGCTCTGCATTTACTGCAGTCAGCCTCAGAAAAGGCAAATCATTGCAGTAATTAATTTCACTGCAGCTAATTTTGATTCTTAGGGACGTAGAAGACTAAGCCTCTCTTTTAAAACAAACAGAAAACTCAATGTCTCTGGAAAGAAAAACTTGAGATCTTTACTGGAAACATTCTAAAAATAGACCTTTTCATCTCAAGCTGTGTTTGACCAGAGTAATTAGGAATGCAACGCCTCAGGGCTGCTTTAGATTGCTGGGTTTCTGTTTGGGAAGGCAGCCTGGCCCAGTGGGAGCAGCACGGACATGGCACAGCCTGTGCAGAGACCTGGCCAGGGGGGAGGAGCAGCCCCCAGGCCATCTGTGCTGCCCTGGGACACTGCTGGCACAGCTGGCACAGCTGGCACAGCTGGCTGCCTGCTCCAGGGCCCGTGCAAACAGCAGCTGTGAGGGACAGTCTGCAAAGGGCCCTGGGATGAGTCTGTCACCAGCCACTGCAGAAGCAGCTGGGATGGGGTCCCAGTGTCCCACTGAGCCCCAGGTGCTGCTCTGAGCATTTCCAGATGGAAATCTGTGTGTCAGAGCCTGTTCCAGCTGCTCTGGGACTCAGGTACACCCGAGCCCTCCCTGTGGACAATGTCCTTCCCAGGGAATCCAGCCCAGACCCTGCTCAGGAGCAGGACCAGGACAGGGAACCTGGTCCTGGCCCACGGTGATGGTGGGGAAGGTTTTGCTTCATGGCAGCCCCATCTGCTTCCTGTCTTCTGTGAACTCTGGAAGGTGGATGTGTAATTAAATAGAGGGGGGATTTGCTTCATCGATTCTGCAGAGTTTTCTCTGCTCAGAATGCATCAGCATTCTGTAAGGAACAAGGACATTTCTGATTTATTTCACTAGGGTTTTTTTGTGTTTGCTTTTAAAAAATGCCTGTGCTGATACATGGAGTTCTCCAGTGAAATCCCTGTCCCAGATTCCAACAGCCAGAACATTCTCCAGGCATTGTGGGCAGAGGCTGCCTGGGGGGATGCCCTGAGGTGGGAAATCATCCCCAAAAACACTGGAACTGGGTGAGGGAAGGGCCAGGAGCTGAAAGCAAAGAACTGAACTGCAGGGAACTGTGGGTTTGGGAGGCAAAATACTTCACAGGATGTACCAGTAGAGGCTGGTTTGCTGGTGGATTCCTATTTATTTCCATGGATGTGTCATGAGAAGCAAAAATGGGTATTTAATAATGGTATCAAGGACAATATAAAGGTCCCTTTTTGTTTTCATTAATAATAATTTATACTGAAAGTAATTCCAGTAATAATCAGTGTTACCTGGCTGTACCTAAACCCAGGATAAATGCATTTCTCCCTCCCTTGGGCCCCATAACTGGTTTAGTCCCAGCACTTGCATCCACAGTGCTCCCCAGAGCACAGCATTGTGGTTTGCAGGGACAAATGAATTCTGTACTTTAGAAACAAGTCAAGGTGTCTGGAACTGAACATTTCCACTGGAACTGTTCTAGTGGGAAATGACAGCGTTCAGAGCCTCCCTGGTTAGTGACTGGGCAATGACATAGGAGACTTGATGGATCTACGGATTTCTCAAGAGAAAATCTGAGAAGGCTTTCAGAAAGAGGCACTGAGTGACTGGGAAATGTCTCATTCTCCAGACCTGGAGTGTTCATTCCAGCAAGTGGAGATTGCTCAT
>VZTZ01042025.1:0-27292 GCA_013400955.1 Drymodes brunneopygia | reverse complement strand
CCAGAGGTGGCTTTTAGCTTCTGTTTTCAGTCATTGTGCAGTTTTAGAACATTTTCGCAGTGTCTAAAGCAGGGTCTGTTCTGGACTCGTTAAGGATTTTAGGAATAGATGGAATAGGCAGCTGTGCTGAAATGAGGGCATTGGGGACCCATTTTGCTGAGTGATCCAATTATGGGGCAGTGGATCAATTCTCTGATGATGTTCTGTTGCTTTGTAGCTTTGTTTGGTACAAAAGAACGTGTTCTTTTTTTAGATCCTGATGTCAGGTTTTTGGTGGTTGGTAGTTTGAGACTTTAATTGGTTTAATGACTTTTGCTGTAGTGACAGACCCAGAGCAGCTGTGGCTGCCCCTGGATCCCTGGCAGTGCCCAAGGCCAGGCTGGACACTGGGGCTTGGAGCAGCCTGGGACAGTGGAAGGTGTCCCTGCCATGGCAGGGGTGGCACTGGATGGGATTTAAGGTCTTTTCCAGCCCAAACTCTTCCATGGTTCTCTGTTCCCATGGACTGCTGGTTCATTAAGTGCTGGGTGTAATTACCTGCCCTTTGCCTGTGGCCAGGCACTGCTGGGGGGATCTGAAGTTTTTGTTCTGTGATTCCAGCCCTACTCCAGAACAGCCTGCCAAAGTGAAACCAGAGGCTGAAAAAGCTCCTGTAAGACAGAAACCAGTCTGGGAAAAAACATTCCTGGATTCGGATGTGGAATATCTCTGTGAAAAATCTGAGCAAGATGCTGATTTAGATGAGCGGCTTAAAGAAGAGTTAATGAAGAAGAGATCTGATCCCAGATATATTGAAATGCAGGTACTTTTCCCTGTCTTAAGTTGAAAACTTCTCATTGAATTTTTTTTAATTAACTAACCTGAAATTGTAATATCTTGCAATTTACTAGGAAGTTGTCATGATGTTACTTCTGCTAAAAATTATCTTTAGAATTCATGAAATTCATACCTATTGATAGAACAGTGATTAAAAATGGGAAATTGCAGATTTCAGAAACAGTTAGAATCTGAAATTTGAAGCTGAGACGTTTCATTGGGCAGATTTCTCTTTGTTTCAAATGGATCGTGTGCCTGCAGTTATGTCTGAAACTGAAAGCACTACACTGGGCTCTGAAAGAATTGCATCTTGAAAACAGAAGTTTTGTTTTGAACAGCTACATATAAAAAATTGTCTTGCCCTGAACACCAAATCTCTCTTCCATACCAGGCCCTGCTCATGCACCTGTACATACCTACCTTATCATGTACTGAATTGTTGGGCTAAAATAATTTTTCTAAATTGGATGAAACGGAAACCACTCATGGAATTAAAGTTACTTCCCACGGGCCTGTGTTTATACAAGTGTTGCTGAGCAGTGTATCGTTATTTTGCATTTTAGCCCAGATTAGAGGTGAAACATCTTCTGTTGCTTCAGTGTTGAAAAGGTGTTTACAGAGAAATGTTTTCTTTTTCCCAGAGATTCCGAGAGAAGCTCCCCTCGTACGGGATGAGAGTGGTGAGTGAGTGTTTAAGGAGAGACACTCGGTGGTGCTGTGCTCCAAAAGTGAAAGCAGTTGTGCCCTGGGACTGGCAGCAAGGGGAGAAGCCCCCAGGTTCTGATCCTGGGGGTGATTTCTTTGCAGGCAGTGCCAGGGGCCCCTGATCCTGACATGGGGCTCAGTGCAGTGTTCTCGTGGGAATATAGCTGGGAAAGCCATGGCAATGCATGGCTGCTACTTACATTTAATAATGGGCCTTCTTTTTCTGCAGTTCAGCTTCCAGGAGGTGCCTGGTTACTCAGAGTGTTATGCTTTCTTCTGTGTAAAATTGTGCCCTTTTTTGAACAATTGGCCAGTCTAGAATTGAACATAATGCCAATTAAGCCTTTTTAGCTTTAACCACAGCCTTAATGGCTGCACTGCTGGCCCTCAGTGCTGTCCAGCATCAGGTCAGTGACAGTAGGGCTGTTAGTAATTGATGTTAATTCTTGGGCTGATATCCCCTGTATGCAGTAGAAATGGAGTATTCTGATATGTTTGCTTTTGCAGGCTCAGTGAGTGAGCAGTGAGCTCCTTCCTACAGCTCCTCTATTTGCCATAATGTCCTTTCTGTTAGCATTTGTTTCTTAAAATGGTCATACTCCCCTTAACTGTCCTTGGGGTGGGGAGGTGGAGGCTGGGAAACTGTTCCTGTTGGTACAAGAAATGTTAAAATACTGCTGAAAACCTTCAGTTCGTGCAGGCTTGGAGTCCAACAGGGCAAACTCTTGTGTTCAGTCTCCAAAGATCTACAGGAGCCACGAAGCAAGCAGAAAGGTTAAAGATGTATTTCAGGCTTTCATTTTAGTTCTTTTATGTTATTTTCGTACAGGATCTAAAGTAATTAAAGGTTGAGGTTGGGTGTGCTTTAAACCCTACACATGCGAAGTACAAATGTGCAGAAATTACTTCTGTGGAGTTCAAACTTTTTTTGTAGCGTGTCATGGAGCAGCCGAGTGGTCAGCTGCTGACACTTCGCTCTGAGCTCATCCCACGGGAACAGAGAATTCTCAAGGTCCTCTACAATCTGTTTTTAACAGCACAGAAATTGTTTTGTCTTTGTGCGTGCCAGGAGCTGGTGAAGCTGATCAACAATAACCGCGTGACGGTGATCAGCGGCGAGACGGGCTGCGGGAAGACCACGCAGGTGACCCAGTTCATCCTGGACGATCACATCGAGCGCGGCCTGGGCTCCACCTGCAGGATCGTGTGCACGCAGCCCCGCAGGATCAGCGCCATCTCCGTGAGTGCCCCCCGGTGTGCCCTGCTAGAGCTGCTGCAAGGAACAGTTCTGTTAATGTGCACTAATTGGACCGGCACAGCATTCGGCCCTTGAGGGAGTGGTGGCACTGCGGCCTGTTCTTCCCTGGCTTTTGTCATGGGTTGTATCTGATTTTAATGAATTTGGGCAGTTGAAATGTTAATTAAGATAAAAACTAACGTTGTGTCAGGCCCTCCAGAGGTGTGTTAATGAGCAGCAAAGGATTTGGCGTTTAAGTGCTCAGTAGTTACTGTCCTTGATAGTTGAGCGTCTGGCACCCTGCTGACAGGGGAATGTGCTGCTAATGCCCCGCTGGGTGTGTTCCTCCAAAGCCTGGTCCCTGCCCTGCTGCTCTCAGGGGAGGTGAAAAGGTGCTTTTCAGGGCATTGCTTTGTTCCACACACCGCCTCAGTTCCAGGTGTTGTGCTGCTGAGCAGCTCGGCGGCAGAGGGGGCTGATGTTCTTTGTGCCCTCAGGTGGCTGAGAGGGTGGCTGCTGAGAGGGCAGAGGGCTGCGGCAATGGCAGGAGCACGGGCTACCAGATCCGCCTGCAGAGGTGAGCAGCTCCGTGCGAGGGGCCTCCTGTTACCCAAAGGAGACAATTTGAGAAGCAGTTCTAAAAACAAATTACTGCCTCCCTGCTGATACTCTCCCCTAAAGAAATTCCTGAGAGGAAGGAATGACAGTTTTGAATTTTAGAAGAACGTTTGAGTGCAGTTACTGTGTTTTATGCCCCATGTGACAGTGACTAGCCTTAGTTAGGCTTTGTCTAATAAGCCCTGTTTTTCTTGTAAAAAGTTCTACTGGGCAGAAATAAAACTGATATCCCTAATCCATGAATTTCAAGGAAAAGTGAAAATGCTAAAGGAGAGAAGGCTCCAAGCCATGTTTCTGTGGAAAGCTGAGTATGTGCTACATGTATCTATGGACTAATTCCCTGGGACCCCATGGAACGGGTGCAGTGACAGGAGCTTGCAGAGCAGAAGCTTTAATTTGGAGTCAGCTATAATGTAAAAAAGTATCTGAAGTGGTACCAGCACATAATGGACCCCTACTGTTGAAACTGCTGGTGAGAGAGGACAGCTCAGCCCTTGCAGCATTTTAATGGCAGTTAGTAGTTCCATGGAACTGGAGTTGTGCTATTTCTCTTTACTCACAGTGCTGTGCATGTGAGTGCCCTCTGTGCTGAGCTGCAGGAGCTGGGGATCAGCACCTCAGTGTGCAGGGGATGGCAGAAGGTGTCTGGGGAGTCAGGGCCTCTCCCTGGTCCATTCCCCATCCACAAAAGTGATGCAACAGTGGCTGAATTCCTTTTTCCTCTCCTCGTGCTGGGAGTGAGGGAGGGCAGAGGGGAGGTGCATCTGCATCATGCCTGGGGTGGCACCTGCAGTTGGGGTTTAAGCTTTTAAAGTATTTGGTTACACACAGAAGAGAACTGAAGAGTTCTTATTGTGTCTCTTTCAGTCGGTTGCCAAGGAAACAAGGTTCAATCTTGTACTGTACCACGGGAATTGTCCTGCAGTGGCTCCAGTCAGATAAGTAAGAGCTCCTGTTTAATGAGACACTGAATGCAATTACAAAATGAGTCCTGAGCTGTTCCAAACAGTCATGGCTCTGCTTTTCATTTTTTCTAAAAACAAAAATTTTAATTTCTCCCCCTTCTACTTTAGGCACTTGTCCAGCATCAGTCATGTAATTCTTGATGAAATCCATGAAAGAAATCTTCAATCAGATGTTTTAATGAGCATTATTAAAGATCTTCTGAATGTCCGACAGGATCTGAAAGTCATACTGATGAGTGCTACTTTAAATGCAGAGAAGTTTTCTGAGTACTTTGGTAGGTGAAATGCTTCCTAGGAATGCTCCTCTTAAGTAATTTAGGCTTCTACAGTATAGTGCAGTTCTGGAATTATAGAATTGATTTGTATCAAAATAAGAAATTACTTCAATGTTACAAATATTTGCCAGCTGCTGGAGATGCAGTTTCTCAGTTTTATCTTATTATGACCTGATACTGCTTCTGGTTTTGCTTGTGTTATGGATGTGTTATGGAAACAGAATGCACAGCATGCTTTCCTAGTAAATATTTACCATATTTTAGCATTCTTGCTGTGAGTGGGCAAGCAGATTGAACTCTGAGTTGTTCAGTCTCCCAGATTTTTCCAGTAGCTGGCACCAGTTGAACATCTTGGTGTGCAAAACATTGCCTGCTGCCTGTGCTTTTTTGTTCAGCAGCCTTATTTGGGAGTGATTTTGGCATCTTCCCTGACAATTGGAAATGTCCTGTAGACATGGCAGCTGTATTGCAGAAATAGTGAGGATTGTTTATTGCTTTTATTCTTTCAGTGCAGTTTTAAACTGAGTTCTGCCTCCCTCCACAGATCATTGCCCAATGATTCACATCCCTGGCTTCACTTTCCCAGTGGTGGAATATCTGCTCGAGGATGTCATTGAGAAGTTGAGGCAAGTGTTTTTTCTGAACAACATTTCAGAGAGTATTTGGGGGGGTTGGCTTATTTTATGTATGCTCAAAGATTAACTTGGCATAAAGAAGAATTGCCTGTATTTTTCAACAGAAAGCCTTCTAAGGGGGGCCTTGTACAGTAATTATAGATGGCACACAGCTACCTGGGAATGTTGGCTTGAGGGGCAGAGCAATTTCCCTGTTGGTGTGGTGAATTTTTAGGCCTCTAAATCAAACTAGTCTTTCTTACTGTTCGCTTTTTTCCCCCTACATGTTCTCATGCTTATTAGGGTTGGTCCCTGTTTGTGTAAGATTTCTGTCAGAAGAGAAACTGAAGATTCTTACACATGGTCTAGCTAAAGCACAGCATGCTGTCCATGGTTTGCACAGCTGCTGTGCAGCTGCTCTGAGCACCCTCAGTTTCAAATGGAATTGTGTTTGCTCCTCCTGGGTAAAGGTACACCCCAGAGAAGATGGACCGGACACTGCACTGGAGGAAGAGATTCATGCAGGGCCACGTGAGCAGGCCAGAGAAGGAGAAGAAGGAGGACATCTACAGGGAGCAGTGGCCAGGCTACCTAAAGCAGCTGCAGGGCAGGTTGGGCCCAAGTTTCTCTTCTGTTCTCAGTTTTCAGGCAGCTCTGAAGTGAGAGCCATAAATGAGTGCTGCATTGTGTTGCTGGGCTTTAGTAATCATGGGGTGGTGGCTGCTGTGGGAAATGATGATGGAATTGCCTGTGCAGTTGGCTGGCAATCAGTGAAGTGCTTTAGAGACAGCAGAATTAGCTCCCTTTGCCCCTGAATTGTTCAAGTTACATTTCAGTTCATTACCTAAATACAAATTGTCAGTCCTTGGCTCATTCATGAGGAGAGAGGTCGAGTAAGTGCTTCAGAGGAGTTCAGTCATGACATGATAATTCTTCAGACGTTCTGAACTGGCAGTAATCACACTGAGCTAAATGTGGAGAGTACTTTGGAGGTTCAGGAATTGCTCAGACAAAGAACTGAGCTGGTTGGAGGTGGGTTCATGGCTGGGTGGCTCTCTCAGAGCCTGGCAGCAGGAGCCCTGGCTTTGCACGTTGCAAGGGACCAGTGTCTGTGCTTTCCCTGCTGCAGGTATTCAGCAAGTACAATTGATGCCCTGGAAATGATGGATGATGACAAGGTGGACCTGGACCTTGTAGCAGCACTGATCAAACACATTGTGCTGGAAGAGGAGGTACAGTGGGACTGAGCTGGGGGCAGTGGCAATGCCAGAGCTGGCAATGACTTTGGCTGGTCACACAGAAGGAAGTTTTTGTTTGCTCTTCTAAGTAATTGAAGAGCTTTGAATTAGTCTAACATTCAGATAAATACATGCAGGTAGCTCTTTATAGAAACAAAGCCTTGATAAACTCTCCAGCCTGGGTCAGTGAGGTCTCAGCTCTCCATGCCCACCGTGTATCAGTGTGTGAGGAGCTGGCTCTCTGTGCAGCCCCTGATGTGTTCTGACCTCTTCCTTCACTGCCTCTTTTCCCTGTAGGATGGTGCAATTCTGGTGTTTCTGCCAGGCTGGGATAACATCAGCACTTTGCATGAGATCTTGATGTCTCAAATCATGTTTAAGTCAGGTAAAACACAAACTCTCCATGGGAGTTCTGGCAGTGGCACTGGGGGCAGGCTCTCTTTGCATGGGGTTGCTGCTACTGCTCAGGGTTCATTTTTCCCCTCATCTCTCCTCCCCAAAGTGTTGAGCAGTTTTTGTGTGTCTGTGGTATCTTTCCTCTGCTTAACAACGACTCAGTTTCCTCAGTGTGGGAGTGACAATCTGAAAAACAACCTGACCTGCATCTTCTTCCTCTTGTCCTTTCCTGTACCTGGGAGAGCTCCCATCCAACCCTAAACTCCATTCTGTGTGCACTTCATCCTTCAGCAGCTTCCCCTGCTTTGCTGATGGTTCCCTTCAATCCTGTTGATTTGAGAAGCTTTTGTACAGACTCTCAAGTACTCTGTGCCTGTCTGACACACTTTAACCTGTCCTTTTGTATCTCTCATATTGCCATCTCACCTGTCTTAGCTGGGCTCTTGGCTGTTGCAATGTTGACCTGCAGTGTGGTTGTGTACATTCCATAGATGCAAAATTCCAGTTTACTGAAAGATTGAGTGTCAGTTTCTGTTTTATACTCGACCAATTATTAAATAACTTCTGAATTTAAAAAGGAAATCTAAATTGCTGTACATCACTCCATATATGTTCTTGAACTTGTCATGTTACAGCATCATTAAAAAGGCCTTTATACCTTTTTTACTTTAGAATTTGCTATTATGATACAAATACCTGTGGTCTCAGAGCAAGAAGCAGTAGCCTGACTTGCAGCCTGTTTTCTCTGTTCTGCATAGTTGGTTTAATTGATTTTCTTGTAAAATTCGAAGTTTCTGTGCTTACACCATATCTTTTACTGATTTTTAACTTTCAGATAGGTTTATTATCATACCTTTGCATTCACTGATGCCTACTGTTAACCAGACTCAGGTATGCTGCTCTTTTATTGCAATATTTCACAACTACCAAAAAAAAAAAAAAGAATGAAGCACATGTCTGGTTTTGACAAACACATAAAAGGGCCCTGGATAATTACAGGTGTTCAAGAAGACCCCACCAGGAGTGAGGAAAATTGTGATTGCAACCAACATTGCAGAGACCAGGTAAGTGCCTGCCTGCCCAGAGCCAGGAAAGCTGTGTTTAACCAAAGAAATGCAAGTGATAATTTAAAGTATAAACCTGTTTGGTGTTCCCAAAAATTCATTTCTGTGTTGGTGCCATTCCTTTATAGCACTTTGTCTTTAGAAATACTTATAGACTAAACAGAGTTTCCTATAATTGTTTGAAACAATTCAACCAACTACATTGTTTTGAACAATTAAACTACAGGAATACTAAACAATTGCTAGAATGACTTGTACAGGATAATCTGAGCTGCCTGTCCTCTCTTCAGAACCCAAGTGGGGACTTCTGCCAGACCCAGGAGAATAAATCAGCTCTTTCTTGAGCTGCTCAGTGACATAGTTCCTAATGAAATTCCAAACACAGATTTTTTTAATTGCTGACTCTGTTTGGGAGGGAACAGAGGCCACACCTAGTTCTAGGTCATGCTTGCAAAGATGAAAAGTTGTGCTTTTTTCTCTTTTTTTTGTCAGCATCACAATCGATGACGTCGTGTTCGTTATAGATGGGGGCAAAATAAAGGAGACTCACTTTGACACCCATAACAACATCAGCACCATGGCAGCAGAGTGGGTCAGCAAAGCCAATGCCAAGCAAAGGAAGGGTCGAGCAGGAAGGTAGGAACAGTGGGGTGCTTAGGGAACTTTGGGGGTGTTGAGTTTCCAGCAGTGCTGGAGGTTGTTCATCATTTGCATGTGCTGGCACTGCTGGCTGCTGTTCTGGGCAAGGAGTGGTGTCCTTGTCTTCCTGGGAAGCTGAATTGACTTGTGCTGCATTTAACTCCAGTTTCCCCTCCTATAGAAGAATGTCCTGCATTTTTAGTTTTTGTCACTGCCCTCACACCTGATTTATGAAGCTGATACATTAAAGTGGAAATGGTGTAAAAATTAATTTCTGTGTTCTCTATGCCTTTTTCCTGCTGATGGGTCTGTGTTTCAGAAGACTGAAGTGGCTTTTACAGTTGGATACACTTCAGTTCTAATTCCTTGAGGAATCTTGGGAAGCTCTTTGTAAGCAAAGACAACCATAATGTCACATTTCATAGGGAAAAAACCCCACAACAAACGACCAAACCCAAAAGAATTGTTTCTTGAAATCCTTGCAGAGTTCAGGCAGGCCACTGTTACCATCTGTACAATGGACTCCGTGCCAGCCTGCTGGATGATTATCAGTTACCAGAGATCCTGAGGACACCTTTGGAAGAGCTCTGCTTACAAATCAAGGTAAACAGAGGAATCTTCAAATGTATTTATTATCTATTTTCCATTGGGATAAGTGGTTGAGTGAATAAGTTAATGCAGCTGTGACCTTAGGGTTGTTAAGCTGAATTTCTGTTACACCAGAAATGCAGTGTATTTATCCAATAATTGCAGCAACTTTTGTATCTGGGTGCATCAAACCCAGCAGAAACAGAATTGTCTGGTACTAATAAAAGGAGGAGTCCACTAACAAAAATTTGGGCTGCACCTTCCCCCAAATATCAAGTGTCATTCAATTAGAGAAGCTTCAGTGAGAATGCCAGTGAGTCAATTTACGGGATTTCTTAAAAGAATTTTACTACAAAGCAGTTTTTGAGCTGGTGTGAGTTTCCCTTTTTGGCAGTTTGCATTGAATTCCTTATGCAAGCAGAAGGAATGCTGTGTGTATGTGAGCTGAATGAAGAATAGATCCTTCTGCCACAAATTTCATCACTAATACATTTTGTCCTTAGCTCTTAACTAAAGGAATCCTAACTTGAGCTGTGAATTACTCTCACTATTTCAATGAGTGTGATTACTGCTGACTGATTTTAGGCAACATCTTTCTCCAGTTGCTGTAGGCTTTTGTTGTGATTCTTCTTTCAGATCCTGAAGCTTGGTGGAATTGCTTATTTTCTGAGCAAACTGATGGACCCCCCCTCTCGTGATGCTGTGATGTTGGCCATAAATCACCTCATGGAGCTGGTAAAGTGTTGTTTTGTGGGCAGGATTGATTTGATCAGGGCTGTGGCACTGTGTGTCACCTGGCAGCTCTGGGATTGCAGCCCCTCACCCTTCTTGCAGAGCCTCCATGGACCCTCAGTGCTCAGAGAGCACTGCCCATAATCCATGATGCTCATGGGCTCTGCAGAGGGGTTCTGAGGGACTCCTTCAATGGCTCCAAACAGACACATGACCCTGCATTGAAGTTCCCTGCAGGGGTTGATTTAACTCCCTCCTCTGTCTCCACTGCTGCCTCCCCAGCCTTCCTGTTCCAGGTGGCTCTGTGAGGAGCTGGAGACAAAGGAGGCAAATGGGAGAAGTCCCCTGTGTGTCACTGCTCCCTTGGGTGTGGGGAGGGGGAGATCCATGACATGTTTGTGCTGCTGGCTCCTTGCTCTGGTGTTATTTGTGCAAAGGACTTGTAGCTACCAACAGAAACATCTCATTTGGATATTAGTGGGTGATATCCATGTAGCAGTGGCTTTTCCAAGGAAATCTCCCCGTTTCACATGACATGTTTGTTCTTTCCTCTGTGCACTTGTGCTGGCAGAATGCTCTGGACAGGCAGGAGGAGCTGACTCCCCTGGGTGTGCACCTGGCCCGGCTGCCTGTGGAGCCCCACATTGGGAAGATGATCCTGTTTGGAGCCTTGTTCTGCTGCCTGGACCCCGTGCTGACCATTGCAGCCAGCCTCAGCTTCAAGGACCCTTTTGTCATCCCTCTGGTAAAGTCTCACACATGACAATTACGTGTGGGAGTTTAAGAATCTCAGGAGGATGCTGGGGGGGACTTAGGGAGGTGTTACAGTTTAAGAGCACTTTTATTAATGTCATGGTAATTACATTTTTACTAGTGAGATTGCCTTCACATACTATAAATTACCATTTTTCCTACGGAATATTGGAAATAACTGTAATTTTCATTTATGTTACACACAAAGTACTGCTGTACGGATGTACCTGAATTAGGAAAAGAGAACAGTCACGTCAGTCTGGGTATTATGTAGGTTCTGATTTTTAGGGCAAAGAGAAGATTGCAGATGCAAGAAGAAAGGAGCTGTCAAAGAACTCGAAAAGCGACCATCTGACTGTGTTGAATGCTTTCACTGTAAGCATGTTTTCATGTGCTTTTTTTCTTCTAGAATTTTAATTTGGGTGGTACAGATGATCCTAAGGAAGAAGCTGATCAGTTTATGCTCTGTAGGCTTTTTTCTTTAGCTTCTACAGAAACATAAAACCAAACTGCTTTTCACCCTTCTAGTGTGGTAGAATCTTGTTTCCAGGCTGAGTAAGCTGATTTCTGGTGGATAAGTCTGAAAGAGACAAAGGAAACAGAGTATTGTAGTTACCTTGCTGAGTTGTTCATTCTTGTCCTTTTGGCCTCTACAAGAGGCTGGAGCCAACTTCAGCAGTGTTGGGCATTTTGCTGTATTGTGTTGGGGTGAGGAGAGGAGGAAATGAATGGCCTGGAGAACACAATTACTGCCCAGAACTGTTAATTACAAACACAGCCAGGTATCACTGCCCACCAGGGAAAAGGGAAGGCTGGGATTTAACGTATTGTGAAGTTGTGTTTTTCTGCACTGTGGTGTGTGCACATACACAGAGAGATCCAAGGATGTGCTTTCTCCCTGGCAGGGAACTGTCACTGTTGTTTGTTGACCTCCAGTTTTAGCTGTCCTTAAGTTTGTAGCTGTCCTTAAGTTTGTTCCCTGACAAACGCCTTGGTTTTCATTCCTAGGGCTGGGAAGAGGCTCGGAGTTGTGGTTTCAGGAATGAGAAGGACTATTGCTGGGAATATTTCCTGTCCTCAAATACCATGCAGGTAACAGCATCCTGCCAGGTTCAGACCTGTGTGTGGGAAGAGGAGCAGCCTTTGGCCCAGCCTCATTCTGGGGCCATTTCTGTTGTTTCCCAGATGCTGCATAACATGAAGGGGCAGTTTGCTGAGCATCTCCTTGCAGCTGGATTTGTGAATAGCAGAAACCCCAAGGATCCCAAATCTAATACCAACTCAGGTAACTGTGGAGGGAAAGGGAGAAGTTATCCCAGCTGAAATCTCAGCTTGCAGAACTGCCTCACTTATTTTGCTGTCTTTGCAGGTAATGAGAAGCTGCTCAAAGCAGTCATCTGTGCTGGCCTCTATCCCAAAGTAGCAAAGATCCGGCCCAGCTTCAGGAAAAGGAGAAAAATGTGAGGGTTTGGTTTAATGTTGGTTTGTATTCAGGATGTTTTCTACATGGCATAATTTGGCAAGGTGACACAGTGGTTTGAGTGCATGAATTAATTTCACTTCAGAGTTTGAGTCATGGTTGTGTGTTACTTCCTCTGGGAAGGGTGGGATTGGTGATTTTTTAACATCTGGATTCCTGCTAACACCTGAAATAATTTGTGTGACCTTCTCATGCCATGGATAATGTTACAGCATCTCAGTAGCACTGCTCTAAAGGGGTTCTGCAGCAGCAGTTCAAACACTGTCACTTCTGGTTATTCGGGAAGAGAGACCTCAGGGATACTGCTCTGTTGATTTGTCACTTCTTGTATTATCAGACTCTTTTTTGCTGTTATTTTTTCTTTGAAGGGTGAAGGTTTGTACCAAGACAGATGCATCAGTCAATATCCATCCCAAATCAGTGAATGTGGAGGAAACAGAGTTCCATTACAACTGGCTCGTGTACCATTTGAAGATGAGGACCAGCAGTGTGAGTCAGGGGTTGTGCTTGTGGGGTTTATTTGTTTTATTATCCCTTTTTGAATGAGGTTGGATCAGGGTTCAGAGGGGATGTGAACAGCCTTTGTCCTGGGCCATTCCTTGTACACACCATCAGATTGTGTCCTTTGTGGTACTGGGGTATTGTACCACAAATAATGAACTTCTGTGGTTTAGTTCTTGGGGCTTTTTGTTTTGTTTTGGGGTTTTTTTTGCTTTTGTTTTTGTTGTATTTTTGTTGTGTTTTTTTGGGTTTTTTTGGAAGATTTGGGTTTTCTTAAGGTCTGGCAATAACAGGTGTAAATTCTTTTATTTTAGTTTATTTTTTTTTCATTTCAATACAGTCTTAACTCTTCTCCATATGCTGACATTTTTTCCTCTCATTGTTATGAAGCATCTGGTTTGATTTCACCACTGTGTGAAAGACTGAAAAAGATGGGACCATTTTTGCTCTTGTTCAATCTGATTTCATGTAACTTTTTTTGAACTGAGTTTCTTCATGCATCTTCAGAATTTGTGAGTAACTGAGTAAGGATCTTCTGGAATTCTGTAGGATTACTGATGGCACTTGTGATATTTTGAGGTTGATCAGACAATTCTGTCGTTGTGCAGATTTACCTGTATGATTGTACAGAGGTGTCTCCATACTGCCTCCTGTTCTTTGGAGGGGATATATCCATTCAGAAGGACAATGACCAGGAAACCATCGCTGTGGATGAGTGGATTGTTTTCCAGTCTCCAGAAAAAATAGCACACTTGGTCAAGGTGACTGTTTCAAAATAATGTACCTGAAAGGAACACTGGTTCTGCTTGGGGATTTCTGGATTTGATATTCCTGTGTGCCTGTTGATTCATTACTCAGGGAGATGATATTTGAAATGCACTCGCAGTGAGCAAAAGAGATCTAATTTTGCACAGCAGAAGCTGTAGGATGACCTGGTCAGTCCAGGAAATGTCCACATGGATATGGAAATATGAGAGTGGGGCTCCTCAGAAAACAGAAATAGGTTCTGTAGAACTGTTTCATGTTAGATCCCAGAAATCATACCAGACTGTATTTAAATTTCATTTTTATTTTAAACCAGACTTTTAGTCCTGAAATAGTCAGCTGTAGTGGCTGTGTGGGCTGTTGGAGGCATCACAGCCAGAGATGGTCATCTCTCATCAAAGGTGACACTGCTGGGTTTTGAGGGACAGTGTTTGCTCCTGAGAACAGCAGTGTGGAAATGAATTGATGGGAGAAAAGCGGGTGTGAAGGTCAGGAGAGCAGAGGGCCTGAGGCACTGGAGCCTCTGTTGATGCTCTGTGTGTGTCTAACTGCCCATCTCTTCCCTTTTCCCTTGTTTTCCTTTATTCCAACACTTGCCAGAATTTGAGAAAAGAGCTCGATGATCTTCTACAAGAAAAAATAGAGAACCCCCATCCCGTGGACTGGAACGATGTGAAATGCAGGGACACAGCAGTGCTGACAGCAATCATTGACTTGATCACCACGCAGGAGAACGAGGGCGTCCGCAACTTCGCGCCCAACTTCCAGGGCAAGCGCTACCCCTGACACCTTCCCCAGCCCAGCAGCTTCCTTTTTATAGCAGTTCTTTAGCTAGAGGAACAACTTCTGCAGGGTAAGCTGGGAATTCCTCATCCTGAGGAGCAGTTACTCGGGGGTAGTTTCAGTGTGTGTACGTGCATGTGTTCTGTGCTCGGTGTAGCTTTGGGAGGGAGAGAAAGGCACTTGTTGGATGATGTATGGTTCTTGTTCTGCTGTAGCTGTTTTCTTTGGGTTTTTTACCCATCAGGTAATGGATATTTAAAAAACCTGAGAAAATACTGCTTAGTAATACTTAAACTGCTTTTTTTTTTTTAATGGGGTATGGTGAGTAATTGCACTTGCTGTGTTATTCCAGCTGTGCAGCAGTCAGCTCACCAGCACTTCCACAGGAGGTAATTACAGCTTAATTAAACTAAACTTGAAAACACTTGTTGAATTTGTACTGTGGGAGGAAAAAATCTTCAGAAATTCTTCTCATTTTCTGCATTTCATCCCATTCAATTAATCTTTGCTTTCTGTCCCCATCCATCATCACTACTGACTGAAATTGCAGATTACAGAAAGCGTGGTTTAGATAGAAGTCACGTTGGGTTATGTGTTAAAGTTTCATTGCATTTGAATTGGGTTTTTTTTTTAAGAAGTTCATGTATGGGTTATAGTATTCCATTAAAAGTCTCTTTTTGCAAGTCTTATTTCAGCTGTTCTCAATGTTTTGAATGTTGTTCTCTTTTGAATGATTTCCAGCTATGGAAGAATATTTGAATAACAAAGTTTGTTAAGGATTTTGAGTTTTATCCTCGAGAATGAGAGCTCTTGAGTCTCCCTTTGTTTGCCTGGAAATACAAGTTTTCTCCCTTCTTTTGTGTTTTGTTGGGTTTTTTTCTTTGCTAAAATGACCTTGACTGTCAAGTTCAGGAGGATTTTTGCGCTTTATCCTGAAGAAAGCAGAGCAGCTCAGGTGAAACTTATTTCTTATACAGGAATATGTCGAAGTTACTGGCTTTGCGGTGCTTTCCATTGGGTTAACAAAGGCTCCTCATTGTCACTGCCAGCTGCACAAAACCTCGTTTAACGTCCCTCCTCACCACCCATTGATTGTTTGACCCGCAGGTGTTTTAAATGAGGAGGCGGTGGAGGAGAACCGACCCTGCCCAGGGGGTTGGGGCTGCCGGAGGGAGTCTGAGGAAGGGGAAAAGAGGTACCCGGAGCTGCGGGGAGGGAGGAGCAGGGCTGGGGGCGTTCTCTGGGCGGGAGAGCCTGGCTGTGAGGGCCCCGACGCTGCAGGAGATGCGGCTGCAATGCAATGGCTGCAGGAAGGAACTCAGCTCAGCGCAGGCCAGGCCGCTCCGAGGAGGCAGCAGCAGGCACAGCGTTGCTGGAGGTAAGCCCCGGACTCAAAGGGGAGAGAAAAGGGGACTAAATGAGTGATGTGTGTGGAAATGGGAACGAAGTGATTTGTAGTGGAGAATTTCTGTGCTACAAACAAAGGGCATTGCTGGGGCAGGAGGGAACAAAATGGCGCCCACCTCCATTTAAAAAGGAGAGTGTCTGTCTGTGTCCAGAGCACACAGGGGCTGATGAAGGTGTTGGGTTTTTTAGATGATTTCATTTGCAATAGCAGTGTTAATAGAGAAGTCAGTGTTAAAAATTACTTTTTTTTTTTTTGCTAATGAAAATAGTGTGGCTTGGCTAGAGGGAGCGGCTGAGCTCCCCTGCCTGGGCTCCAGGGCCAGGGTGCTGGGGAGTCACAGGTAGAGCTGAGGTTCAGACTGGGCCTCACTGAAGGAAGGGACAGAGCCTGAAAGAACAGGTGCCCTGCCCTGGAGAGTTGATGGTGCCCAGCTCTGAGGGGGTCCCTCAGGAACAGGATTTAACACCGGGTCAGGGTTGGACTGCACAGGGCTGCAGGTCCCTGCCAGCTGAACTGTGCCAAATACAGGAGCAGAGGGAACTGAAGACTTTTTCCACCTCCCTCTTAATGGTGTCTCAGCTATGAGATGCTGTCCCAGGCCATTGCTCCAAGTCCAGCAGGTAAATGGGACCTACGAGAGATGAGGTGGGACACAGGATGGTGCTAGTTTACCTTTACAGAACAGGAAATCTAAAATGCCAACTGTTTACTGAAGAGACTTAATTTCTCTGACAAAAATGACATTAACAAGTGGCAGCTTTATGGCATTTAAATAAAAATTCAAAAGTTTTTTTAGCAAGGATTTAAAAGCATTTTATTGATTGTTGTCCTATAAAATCATAGCAGTCTTTTAATTCCTGAAGAACTGTGTCCAACAATAGGAAAAATGAAAAATGTCTTTACAAAACATTACAGCATTTTTTGAAAAACTAGGTATGAAAAATATATACAGTGTATTAAAAAAATCTGAATAAAATTAATGCCTGGATTTATACATTCAGTTAAGTGTTAAACATCCGTATGTGTACAATAAAATTTGTTAAAACAGTAGCAGTATTTTTACTATGTTAAATAAGTCTGTTCAATTTACAGTTTCTCTCATTACTATTTTATCAGTCCACTTATAAATTAATTTGCAAGGCTGTATAACCACTGTCACACTGTCCAGGTAAGTATTTTTGTACAAAATTACTGCCTTACTAATGTAGTTTAAAGTGTTAGAGCTACACATCTTTACAAATACCCAATTCACTCACCACTCAAAACCCAGCATCCATCCCCTCTGCAGAGGCTGTGGAAGGTAACAAGAAGAAAGCCTTGGTACTACAAGTTGTCCCCTCATTCCTAGTGAGCAATTCCACACTGCTGAGGCAGCAGCTGGTCCATAAAAGGAGGGTTTTTATCATAGAGCCTCTCAGACCTCTCTGCAGACACCTGCCCTGAACTCTGCTCACCCTTGAGTACATCTCATGTTCCCCTCATCACACCCCTGCTCTGAAGCACTGAGGGAAGTGCAAGACTTCATCAGACACCTGAGGAAACCAGGCACAACTGCCCCCAGTTGCAGCAGCTGCAACTCTGCAGTAAAATCCCTGTGCTAAGATAGCTCAGCAGCAGCTGCTCTGCAGAGTGTGGTACCTTTTTCTGGCTTTCAGAAATCCTTTGCCCACAGCAGAACCTGGAGCCAGTCTGAGCAGCCTCATGGTGTTGGAGACCATCCCCACCAGAGCCACAGCTCTGGAGTCTAGTCCAAGGTTGTGCCAGCACTGCCTGTGCCAGGCTGGGGACATTCCTGGATTTGCCCTGGAGAGGTAGGTCAGCCTTTACAAAGTCCAGAGCTGCTCACTGAAGTTCAGGTGCCACAGAGGTGCTGACACGAGGGGCAGTGTCCCCTAACACAGGGGCTGGGGCTGTAGCACTGCAGCTCCTTAGGAGCAGGACACCCCAGCACTGCTGTTCACTGCCAGCTCTGGGGCCCAGTCCCCTGCAGAGTTCTGCTGCTGAAAACAAGTTCAGATGCTCCAAAACAGATGCAGCAGGAGTTAACAGGAGCCAGCAATGGAGGGGCTCAAAAGAGTGCCCAAGGTACAGCTGGGTGTGCTCGTGGTGGAGCTCTCGGAGCCAGCAGAGCAGGGATCCTGAGTCTCCCACGTGCTGCAGCTGGGCTGTGGCTCTGCTGTCCCCTGTCCCAGCCGGAGTTGATGGCAGCTGGCACAGCCCCAGGCTGTGGGGCCAGGACAAGGCTACACGTTGGTTTCCAGCCCCAGCAGGCGGCCCATGCGCTCCATGTTCTTGTCCAGGGTGGCCCTGCAGGTGATCTCCTTGGCACACTCCGAGGGGAACCAGCCCCTCTGGCCGTCCCGCAGCCGCTCCCCCTCGTACCAGCCTGTGGGGAAGGACAGCAGTGACACCTCTGCAGCTGAGCCCACCCCTGCCTGGTGGCACTGAGGTGACCCAGCCAATGGTCATCACATATATTCTGCATTTGCCTTGCTGGGAACCAAGTACCAGTTTAGGACAGCTTTGGCAGATTTTTTTAATACAGCCAGACTAGGAAGGAAATAGTATGTGCCAAGAATTGCACCATTTCACTACTTTTCTAATACTGCCATTCAAATATAGTTTGAAGTAATGCTTTAGTACCACTGTAATCTGAAGAGAGCAATGCAGCACCAGTGACAGGATCTCTGATTTGACAGGTAATTAAACAACAGCAGGTTAGAATTTAGTCCCTCAAGTCCTGACAGTGTCCTGCATCCCTGAGCCAGCACTTGGTGCTATCAGTGCAGTTGTGGGAAGGTTGAGGCAAAAAATCACTGATCTTGGGATACTTGATCCTGTGGAAAACCTCAGCAACCACCCTGTGCCAGAGCTGTGGCAGGAAAGCCCAGGCCATGGCACGACAGACTGAGGATGTTTCTCTTGGACAAGCGTGGCACTCACTAGAATGTCTGAGCTCTGTGTTTTTAGACAAATTCAATTTCCTATTTGTGGACACCTCCCATGCCCAAACTGGCCAGCAGTCACGTTCTGCAGCTGGTTATATCTGCTGCTTCCTTTAGAAACCTGAACTCAAATGCTCACGTTTTCCTTGGAAGCTGAACCACTTCTCAGTGCAGCCCTGTGCTATTAGGAAACAAGTTTTTGTAGCTGGATGCCCCTGCAGAGGTGCCAAATGGTTACGGATGCAAAAACCTCACTTACCATCGTTCACTTTTTGATAAACCAAAACAACATCAGCGACTTGGAGCGAGAGTTCATCGGCCTGCTTGGCTGTGTATGTTCTGATGATCTCCACCTGAGCCAGGGCTGGGGAAAGAGCAAGCCAGGCTCAGTTAAACCAGACACAGGGCAGGAGTTCTTACTACAACGTATCACCATTTATTTAAAAATTCCCACTTTACACTTCCCCCCGTCCCAGCCCAAGCCCCACTGAGGGCAGTGCTGCTCCCTGCAGAGCCCTCACGAGTCCCAGCAGTTGTGACTTACTGGTCCTGTCCGTGTGGTGGCCCTCGCTGTCCTGGCCCAGGGCCGTGATCCAGCGGGCTCTGTCACTCCTGCAAAGCAGAACCCAGTGTCCCAACTCGTGTCCTGGATAATAATGGTCAGCACTGACACTGCCCTTACTTTCTCCACTGCCAGCATCTCTCTCTCCAGCACCTGGGAGCAACCCCTGTGTATCATCACCTCTGTATTCTGTGTCTTCTTCACAGGGCCAGAGAAAGTTCTCTCCTAACATTGGTACTTTTGTCCTTGGGACCCACACGCCTCCAAAACTAGATCCAACTGTGCTGGAAATCTTTGTGTCAGAGAAAACATTTCAGTTTTACCTGCACAAAACTATTCCGAAGGCATGCTCAACTCTCTGAACTGTTTGGCCTTGGAAATTCCCTTCGCATCCTTCTCAAAGGATGACTATAAAAATAGGTAACTTAAAATACAGGAATTCTTTTCAGACTCTTGCTCTGAGTGACAATCAGCTGGACGGCTATTTATACTGCAAAGAGCATAGAACAAATCAATAATAAGTCTGCAGAACAAAATGTCTTTTCATACGAAGCCCAGACAACTAAAAATGTCCTGCATTTTTTCCCTAATAAAATTGCATTTCCAAACAAGTCTGAATCATCTCCTGCCTTCATAATGAGATCTTTAATAGAAAGCACTGATGATCTTCAGTTCCTTTCATGGTTATTCTAAACTCTGAAAGCCAACCTAAAACTATCGATTTTTCCAGGCAGGGACATGTCTGGAGCCCTCCCTTCCATGTCTCTGTCCTGCCTGCAGCTTCCCCCAGAACAAATGAACTCTTTCAGGGCTGGGAGGTCGCGTGGAAGTTGCTGGCACGTGTGCACCCCAGAGCAGGCTCTGGCTGCTGCTGGTTCCTAAGGCAGGACACCCCTCACAGTGCCCAGGAGAGCAAGGAGCAGGGCTCCTCCTGCATTCACCTGCTCTGCTGCCACTGCTGCACCTTCCAGCCATCCCCACCAACCATCATCACCCTCACAGTGCCCTTCTCCCGGCCCAGAGCACTGCAGGTGTGTCTGGGGACACTCCTGTGCCACATCCTGATGCTGTGACACCCACCTAGTATCACCCAGCACAGGAACCTGCATCGAGGCCTTACCCAGTGGTTTCAATTAATAAACTAGAATAAGTAATACAAATAAATAAATATTTACTACTTCGGTCAGGGCAGGAGGGGCAGCCCATGGAGACAATCAGGTGAAGAAATCCCTGCAGTAACTGTACTCACTGAGTGTCTGCTCCTAGGAGCATCTCCATCCTGTCCCCAGCGTGGTTGCTGAGGAGCACGAGCCTGAAGAGGTGGGAGGCAGAATTGCGGCCGGAGTGCAGCATCCCTGCCGTGTTCTTCCCGGGAGAGGAGCAGGGCTCCTCCCCGTCACAGGGCAGCACCAGCAGCTGCTCCCGCAGCGAGTACTCGGTGACATTGTAGCTCTCCTCACTGCAGGGCATAGCGGGAAGGAGGAAAGCACCAGTTAAGGTTTAGTTTCCCATTGGGTTTGTCTGGAAGCAGCTGCAGTCACAGTCACCTCTAACACCATGGTACGGACAGTTCTTGCAGCACCCCCAGCTCCACACGGGGGTCACCAGCTTCACCAGGGAGTCTGGTGTAACACAGAGCCCTAGTTCAGCTCGGGAGGGTACATTTTCACTGGTGTTCTGTGAAATAGACACTGAGATGGCTTTGGGTTCTTTCTGCAGCCTTGAGCACTCCCAAACAATGGACACAGAACGTGCTTCTAATGGAACCAATCCTGCTCAGATGGTCTGAACCAGGGAAAGGGTTGGTTGGGGCTTGGTTTTTTTGAGAGAGGTGCATTTTGGTTTTTTTGGGTAAGTTTGGGGGTTTTGGGGGGTGTGGTTTCTTTTTTTTTAAAGAAGTCCATTCAGTATTTTAGTCTGAATAACTCCTCAGCCAAGGGAAGAACTGGCAATCCCAGCTGGGAGTGCTGCCATCACTACCTGGGAATTTTGTGTCTGAAAAATAAATGTTTCTATGCATTTGTGCAATGAATAACAAATGCATTTCTTATGAATTAATCAACTAGTCTGTACATGTGCACAGCAAATCATAACAGCATTTCTTACAATCAAACAAATCCTCTACAAATCCTTCCTACTCCTCACCTCCATCTCACAAACCCGTTGGATCAGAGTCCTGCTGAAGGCAAAGCAAACACATGTAAAAGTCCTCTGGAGTCAATACTGCACTGATTTCCCCCACCTTCACCCCAAGCCCCATGACTGCAGAGTGCTTTGGCTCCCTCCCCTGCAGGGTCTGCAGCAGGTCAGAGCCACAGGTCAGAGCCACAGCTCCCGAGCAGTTCCAGCACAGGGAGCCGGGCAGAGCCGGGGCCGAGCTGGGCAGGGGCTGCTGAGCCAGGGCTGGAGATGAACTCTGGGTAAAGCCCCAAGTGCAGCCTCAGAAATGGCCATTTTTGGCACATAGTGAGGAGAAATGTCTTAGTGCAATGTTAAGAATCTTCTGAAATTCAGCTGCTCAAGGAAAACCACAAACATTCAACCCGAACTAGCAACAAACATTTCTGTCCACTGCTGTGATGCCGTGGCAACACCATGGGTGGGAGCACGGATCACCCAGAGCTCCAGCACTGTTAACCAGCTCTGGCACTTGGGCAGAGGGAGCTTCAAGCTCCTGGAATCGTGGGAAGTGTGTAGGGGAAAGGATATTCCCAATACTTTATCCTTCCCAAATTTCTGTCTTTGCTAGGACATCAAGAATGAACTTTTTAATCCGTCTGACAATTTGGAATCCTAATTGCGTTTGCCAAAAGTAAATCCTGCTTAACAAGCAGTTACTTGTTATTTGTAACCCATGACAGAGACTCAAATAACTCCTGAACTCATTCCACAGCCAGGATCATGTTAAAAGTCCCTGTGATTCAAGGACTGAACACAAAAGCAGTTTTATACTGGTGAAGCTCTTACCTCTTCTTCTTGGTGATGATGAGGACATCATTGAAGAGAAAGAAGTACACCTGCTGCTTAGAGGTTCTTTTGGAAAAAAGTCCAGTGTCTTCTACATACGCCGTTAACTCCCCCCTCTTCACCAACCACCGTGAAGAGGAAACCAATGGAAATGGCTGCAAGGCAAGAAAATCCCATTGTAATCCTTCAAAAATAGAGAATTTTTAAAAAATAGAGAACAGAGTATGATCTATTCAGGAAAAATGCTTGAATAAAGTCAAAGCTCAGAGATTACAAACACAAAGAGGTTACCCAAGTTTAAGGGACTCCATCACTGCTACAACACAGAGGCAGCAGCTGCAAATACCTGGGAATCACTTGGGCACCTGTCAGCACTGCTCATCCAAAACAGAAATGAGCAGACCTGACTGGCCACACTGGGGGGATGGAACAGCCTGTGAGACCTCCCGAGGGCACAGAGCAAAGCCTGACTTCAGGAATGTGTCTGCAGGGTGACACAGGCTCCTGAAGCACCTGGGGACACAGGACTGTCCTCGGTACCTCATGGCTCTTCTCAGAGCAGAGGTGACACTCCCTGTCCAGTGTCACCTGGGAAAGGCAAGCAGGGCTGCACAAACCTTCCTGCCCCTGGAGGTGCAGGTACAACCTCCTCCCTTGCACACCTCAGACGTGCTCTCCCTCAGCAGCACAAGGGGAAGGTTTCCATGGCCTTGCTGTTCTCACCAGGGGCTCCTGACGTGTCTCCTGACCTGTCAGGCTTTACTGAGGATGGATTATTAGGGATCCTACAGCTCCTCTCTTTATCCAGCTCATGCGCATGGAGCAGGAGCTCCCTTTCTCTCTAGGGTGAGGACCAACACCTGCAGCAGCTGCAGCAAAGCCCCAGAGGATCTGAGCTGCCTGATGTGCAGACTTGTCTTTATTCATCCAAATTATTTATTCCCAGCTGCAGGAGACACAGAGCCCACAGGAGCAGCTTTTGTTCCTCTGGGCCAGGAAGATGGAGGGAGATGTGGGACTGTCCTGGTGACACAGATCCCTCTGAGGCTGCCCTGAGACAGATGCTCCAGGCAGACCCAGGCCCACACTAATGAACACAACTGCCTGTTTTCCCCTCATTTAAGCACCTTTCACATGCTTTTAAAAACATCCCTTCATGCAGTTTGTCAGCTGCCTTCCCCATTCTGCACGAGTTGGTTTTTTGTATCTGTTAATCCCTTGGCTGAGCCAACTGCAGCCTTCCTGTACCTGCTGAGCCAAACCCAAACCTGGGACTGAGACCTCACTGCTGGAAGAACAAACACTGACTCCCTAAAACAAAACCCCACAACTTCTCTGGTGCAAAAGATGCAAAATTTAAGAACAAAAACTGCTGAAACTTAATTAAAAATTTAATTCTACAGTTGAGCCATGTACGCAAGCAATATGAGATTTGAGTCACTTCCCTTGGGCTCCCATGAAATTCTCCACAGTTACATCTAACAAAATAATAAACAAATCCCTGAAACTCTGTGAGGCTGGACAAGAACAGAAATACTTTAACTAATTTATAATGGCTATAAAACTGAATTACAGTCCCATGATGATTGGTTTACAAGCAAAAAATACTTTAAAAAGTTCTATTTGAGGATGAACCAAAAATTCCTCTAATCTGTACTCCAAATGAGTTCATCCCATTTTCCTAATTGACTCTCTTCCAGAGGCAGCTTGGTTTTACTTTAATTTTTCCTTAATTGCCAAAGGAGCACATCACATGCACCATGTCCCTGCTGCAGAAAAGAGGCCCTCAGAAGTGAAAAATGCATTTAACCAGAGCAGGGCTTCCCTGCCCCACTGCAGGGCTGGGCTTGGATGCTCAGAGGGAAACATCACAAAAAAGCAGGGAAAGACAAAGCCCCCAAAGCTGCTGCTGCTGTCACAGGACAGGGTGGGGTCACCCAGGAGCCACAGAGCCCCGAGGGACAGGGACAGGGAGGGATGGACAGGGATGGACAGCCAGCACATCCTCTCCTGGGGAAAGGTGAGGGACTCCAGGCCCTGCAGGCCCAGATCCCGAGGGGCTCCTGGGATCTGAGTGGAACCACAGAGCAGCTCAGCCCTGACACTGGGCTGGACTCACTGAAGACTTGAGTCTGTTACCACCCCTCAGGAAATGCTCTGGAGTCACAGTGTTGTATTTGTTGCTGCTGTTGCTATAAGCAAACATTATTACTGTCAATTTTTAGACAAAGTTTGAGAATAAAAATACTTCCAGCAAGTTGAAAACGTCTTTCTGGAGGCAGCATTTGCCCCAAGCCTGACCCAGAGCCTTTCAAGAACTGTGCTTTTAAAACCATGAACCTCCACTCACTACAGGCCTGATAATGAGCCAATCTTCTCCCAAAAGAATCCTCATTGTGTAACAGAGTCAGACATCAATTACAGAAATGGGATTGTAGCAAACACTGAATAGAAACAAATGTACTTGAAGAAAGTCCCTTACATATGACTGGGTCTGCTGTTGTTTCCTACAAAAGACTGATTGTACAGGATGTGATATCCAGGACGAACACCTCCGGATCCTTCCCTGGCCTGGAAGTGTTTTTCCAGGCACAACTTTCCCACCAGGTACATAAGCAAATCTCAGCACTGAGCAGCAGCCTTTGGCCTCTCTCCTAATGCCAAAATCTTTACCTGTACAGCAAAGAATACTCTTCATTCAGTATTTGTTCAAAATCCTTTGTGCTGCAGCATCACCTTCTACTAAAATGAAAACACTTGACCAAAAGTTTTAATTTGTGGTGCCACAACAGGTCACTTCTTTGCAAGCATCACTGTGGGACATGACCATGCTGGGGAAGTTCCACTGTTCACTGTCCTGACTGGTCAGGAATATCACCCTCATCCTACCTTGATTTTGAATTCCAGCTGGGAGTTAATGGTGTACATCATCTCCGTCCTCTCCATCTTGCGCGCGCCCTCGTTGCACAGACGCACGAGCTGCAAACGAGACAGGGCTGAGCAGGGCCTGGAGCCTCCTGCACCAACTGCTGCTCCCCTGGAGGGGCACAAACCCTCCAGAAGGGACACAAACCCCCAGAGGGGGCACATCCACCTCCATGTGGTGTTTGCAGAGCCCCAGTGAGCAGGGCTGGCCTCGCTGCTGCACTGCTCCCAGATCCCACTCACCCCAGGGCCCCAATAATTCAGGTTTCTCCAGGGGGAGCAAAGGTTCAGCCCAAGTTCTGGCTAAGCAGGGCCACCTCTCTGATCCAAGCTGATGATCAGCTCCAAACTCACCCCAGCTGGATTAACTTCCCACACTGCTCCCACACACAAACCTGGAACCACCATAAACTCATCCAGTTTAAGAACTCTTCCCAAATAAGAATCAGAAATTCTGCACAAACCCAAGTGCCCTTCCTTAAATACAACAATGTAGAGCTTTTATGCTTCAGTGCTCTTCCCACCTGCATTATTTATGCATGGAAAGCATCCATTTCTCCCTGGAAGTACACAAGAATAACACGAGAACGTACCTTGCTGACTTCTTTCAGAGCCTGCTTGCAGTTCTCGTATTTTGCTGAATCCTTGGGGGTTTTCTGGCAAATAGTCTGAAACAAAACATCAGTTACTTGAGAACCAAGCAGCACAGACTGCAACCCACAGAGACTTCACATCTTAACTGAAATCCAGGAGCTGAATCACAGCTGTGGACTGGGATAAAGAGGGAACAGTGGTCACTTGGTCACACTAAGGAATGCCTCTCTGGAAAGCTTTTGGGAGCACAGTGATGCTTTGCACCACTCAAGACAAGGTTTACACAACCATCTCCAAACAAAAAACAAAACTGAAAGAGTGGGAAATAAAATGCTTGATGTGCTTGTTTAGATTATTTCAGCCAAAGAGGGGAAGGAGGTGTAGGAAAGAAAAACCCCAGAAGGGGAAGGCACTCCCTGAGACACATTGCAGAAATACTGGATCATTATTCCATTTTTTAGCTAGAAATGTACTGCAGAGAAGAGAGAATTCCACGTCCATGACTGAACTAACTGTCCAGGTGATCAAATTCATCAGTGCTCAATTTAAGAATACACTGAACAAAATGATCAGTTCTGTTTCTGGCTCCTACCAGTGCTGGAATCTGAGCCTGATCACAATCTGCACTCCTGCTGGTGGTCCAGCTCCTCACTGAACTGAAATACCCCAACTCCTGGTGTGAGTTCTGCCTGACCAACACTGCCTGGCACTTCCATCACTCCCTTCGAGTCCCTGGTCACTGCACAGGGAGGGACAGCTCAGTGCCACTCACACACAGCTCCCCTGGGAATGGAGTCCATCCTTTGGATTCCCAAGAGCATTCCCTGCCAAAGGGCCCTCACCCAACCTACACAACAGCAGCTCTTGCTTTCCAGCTGCACGGTTCATTTCAGTCCTAGCACTACACACGATTCCTGTGCTGGCTCCTCCTGAGTTTCAGAACCATTTTGACCCTTTACTGTACCATTTTCCTACTCGAACATCCAAGTATTTAACTTGTGAATGGGGGAGAGGAGGGCCCAGTCCCAGTCAGCAAGCAGAGGCAGCAGGAGTCCACAATCCAAGGCCAGGAATGGTGTAAGGGAGAAGGCATGGAGAGACTGGAGTGAACCAGAACTACACATGTTAAGAGACAGTGTTAACACTGCAAGAACACACAGCAAGGAAAGAGGGAAACAGGTGTTCTCACATCCATCAGTAAGGGGAGACGAGTGACTCTCTGCATGGGGAGGATGAGGAAGGAGATCATGGGCAAATTCCTGCAATCCTCGTGGGACTCGATCCGGGACAGCACCTCCTTGAACGCTGGGTTTGTGGCTCTGGGGAGAAAGAGGAGGAGAGAATGAAATGGTTTTACCAACCGATTGTGCAAGTTGCTAAATTTTAAATGAACCATTATTTTATAAAAAAGGAAGCGTGATTTGCAGGAGTCAGACCCCCCAAGCCTTCAGCTTTATTCCCTCAGATCCCTCAGCACTGACATTAAACCTCAGCCGCTGCTACCCCTATGAGGGCAGACCCAGGTGTGCCACACAGGGTCACTGTCACACTGTGTGACACTGAACTGATGGAGGAAAGGGAATGTGAGCCATGACCTCCGGCAGGATGGGGATGTGCAGCCAGGAGAGCTCCCAGTCCCCCCAGAGGAAGGTGCCCATCAGGGACAGCCCAGGGTGTGGTGCCAGCCCCCACTGCCCAGCCCAGTGGTGCCTGCCCTGGGGG
>VZTZ01042024.1:1485018-1588272 GCA_013400955.1 Drymodes brunneopygia | reverse complement strand
CCTATATCCTCCCATTCCCCACAAACCCCTCAAACAGAGGCAGGTCTCTGCCATCCCCTGGCCCCAGAGCAGTCCCTTTGTGTTGCTCTGCAGTGTCACAGCTGCTGCAGCCTGAAGGGTGGATGAGTAAATTTCTTCTGCTTTCAGAGCACATCAAAGTACAATGGGTGAATGGAAGATTAACTATGAAAACATGAAATGTCTTTGTTGGGACACATTGTGTTAGAGCTCGTGGTGTGGAGTGCTCTGTTTCTTGATGTTTTAAACAGATGGGTAGTTTGGTTGCAAGAAGAATATTTGTAGTGTTTGTACAATTGTCTGCTAATTTTTTCCTTAAGTTTTGGAAGCATATTAAGGGTGATACTCAACAATTTTGCCTTCAATTCCTGCTTGGACAGGTATTTCTGATACAGAGCACCTGAGCACAGCTTTGGCTGGCTCCTATTTCTCCTATTATAAACTTGATTTCTCCCTCCTATAAAAATATGCTTGTATATCCCTTTGGGATCTGGCATTTTCTTTTTAAACAAGTTAAGGTTAGCAAATGAATTCAGTCTGACGTCGCTCTGTCAGTTTTATGTTGTTTGGCTGCTCTGTGCCTGCATGTCTATGGCATGCCTTTGGTAGTTGCTAATGGCAATATGCAGGTTAAGCTTCCGTACTGGACCAAAAAAAACTTCCCAAGTGTGCAGGACTGTTGGAAGGAGATTATTATCTACTTCCCACTGCACATTTTTCTGAAGCTTCCTTTTTTTTCTTTTTTTTTTAGTCTTCTGTTGCTGCCACACGCGCTAATGGATTTCTGCACAGGAAGCACGGAATCTTTCAAAAGGCTGGATTCAGCAATTTTGCAAGGCCTGTAGTCCATTAAGCTGAGGGGACCAGTTGAATCAAAGAGGCTGCACAGCCCCTAGTTTCAGTTTTGAAAGCAGTGGCCCCCAGGAATGAAACGTTATAAAAGACGACAGACCCAACCTTTTATTTTTCTACCTTGGACTGAGTTCTATTTAGCAGCAACACGAAATTTCTATCAGGTTCCCTCCATACGGTCCTTTCAAGGCTCCAATAAAGGAATGAATGCCAGAGCAGAGCCTTTACCCATTCAGATTTCAGCTCTGTTAGCTTTCAATACCAGAAATGTATTTAAAAGTGGGTAAGGTTTGTTAACTCTAATATACCACTGTCACTCATCCTGCTCCAAAAGAATCAAACTATATATATGTTGGGATTTGCAATTCAAATGAAACCATTTTACTTCTTGAAAATGGGCTACTGTGGAGGAAGAAAAGGCTGTATAAAGGATCACATTAACCTACAGCAATAATATTATAACAGCACTGTTCGTGATACTATAGTCAGGATTGTGCCAACTGGTTAATTTATGAGCCTTCTCCTTCCCGTTCTGAAATGCCCAGCTGCTTTTCCCCCAGCTTTACAAATTTCTGGTTAAAAGTCTCAAATAAAAGCGCTCTGCTCATCAGAAAACAAAATTCCATAGGCTCAGCCATCATCAGGTTTATTTCAAAATAGTTGTGAGGTTTATCTCCTTTATTTATTTATTTTTAAAGAGAAATATAGCACCCTTTTTTTTCCTCATACATTGCATATGCACGATCACACTGCTATACTTTTTAACTGCCTAATATCCTGAGAAATTTTGTTATTTAGCTTATTGCCTTCTTCTAGGGACTGAAAGGAGCAGTAAGGGCATGTTTCGAAAGTTAGTAAACACAGACTTGAAGAAAACAGGACATTTTATCCATCTTACAGAAATTGTCACCAGTGACTGATTGATAAAGTGTCTGGGCTACATTTTATGGTAAAGTAATTGTAGGAAAGGTTCTCTGCTGTTATCAGTCAATGATAATTAAATAAGAGGACGTTTGGAAAGGTATTGCCTTTTAGGCTAGTAGTCAGTAGAACTGTATATAACTGAGAGTTAAAAATCTTGCTCATAAAATAGCAGCATGGTGGGCTCAGTAAGAATGAAGCCAGAGGTATTAATCTTAACATTAATGGTTAATGTTTTCACTGACATTAATGTTAAGGCTTTCAATACCAACACTGCTGTGAGTATGACAGTTGGAGTTCAGGATGTATGAAGAGAGGAGAACAGATCTTAGAGCAGTGGACCCAAACTTTTTAAGCTAGACTTTCACCTGAAGGGAAAGGAATTGGTTTCAATGTCCTTGTAGCAATTGTGCTACAGGGTACCAAAGTGTGTGTGATCAAAGGAAAGGAAAGTATTTCCAATGCTAACCTGGTAGCAGGGGAGATGGTATTTAAGAGATAGAAACTTCCAGAAAAGCAATATGCTGCTGAATTCATCTGTATAAAATATGAAGTATATTGGAAGTTGTATCTGGAAGCCTATTTCCAGCCTATCTAGAAATAAAAGCCTAAAGAAAAGGTCAGCTTTAAAAAAATGGATACTGTCGAACAAAGCAGGAAAGTCTTGAGATTAGGTACGTTCTTTTCAATTCTTGTATTTTCTGAATATGTGACTGAGGGCTGGAGAAGGTGGTTACCTGACTCGATGTTCTACTTTTTAGTCTGTGCAAGTTTTTATTTATAAAAATCCAATTAGAATAAAATTCTTCATGTTAGCTAAGTGGTTATTCTGTCACTCACGAAAATGACCGAAAACCTGCTCTGTTTTTGCTGAAATGCTTATAAAGGGTGCTTCTGCATCAAAGCTCACATTGGCTTTTGTGGGAGTTTTTGTGTGTGTATGTACATGTGTGTGATACAGGCTACTACAGGGAAAAAGGAGATCAGGCCAGCACTTGTGGGCACTTTTCTAGCAAATTGCTCTTCCAGTTCCATCCTTTGGAGTACCTTGGCCAAAATATTTCAGGATGTATGTCATGAACTGCTCCCCAGCCAGTATTTAATGTATTTTATCTGCATTGCGTATGTGCATGTGAGCATATGTCTAAACAAACTTAAAGAAATACTCCTATGTAATTAGATATTTATACTCAGCAAATGTTTAAGAAATTGGGTAGATATAAGTAGGCCTGTTGTGTAAATGTATTAATAGATGTCTATATGTGTGTATTGGTATTTATGGAAATTTTTGTGTGCACGTGTGTTTCTGCATCTATATTTTGCCAGTGGTGTAAATATGGGGAGAAATAGGTTCAACTCCAGGGCTAAGGATCTCTGACTAATTCCTGTTACCACTCCTGTATTTCAGTTCATGACTGAAGTCACTGAGGACTGATTTAACCCCTATGGGCAAGAGAAAATGCTGTTTATGGGGCCCTGTCAATGTTGTCTTCAAGTTTTTGAATCTCAGTTTTTCACAGAAGGATTGAAAAAGAAAAGAGCATTTAGCAGTCCGTGTATTATGGAAAAAAAAAAACCCATTAGCTCATTGTCAAAGAGGGATGTTTTGAACACACGTTTTAGTGTGAGCACATCAGCTCAGGATGTGGGAACAGCGAGTTCCTGGAGCTGGGAGCGCTGTCTGTCCTCGCAGCAACGCAGAACTGCTTGTGTGGGGAGAGCCAAAGGGCTCCAGGGGTGGACAGAGCTTCACTCCCCCTGCTTACCCACCCACCCCTTGTGAGCAAAAAGCTGGGCCAACATTAACACATGATGTTGTCCCAGTTTCTCTGGCTGCTTCTGCAGGATTTGTGCTCTGCTCCTGTGGCCAACTGGCCCGGCCCAGCTTGTGTAAATACAGCAAAGTCACCCTCACCAGACAGAGGGACTACATCCAAAGCACCCCTGGGGAAAGTGCTCCTTGTTCAGGCTCACACCTGTCCTCACAGCCCTGTCCTGCAGAGTGCTCAGCCCAAACTGGGGGCACTGCTGGGATTTGAGCATCCTGGTGGATAGATCAGAGCTTGGGCCCGCTCCCCAGCTCTGTTTCCTCACACAGACATTCTCTGTCTGCAGAGACCTGGCTGTTGAATTGGTGGTTTCTTCGAGCACGTGCTCAAAAGGGATGCAGTGAAAATGCTGGGTGAATCTCATCTTTAGAAATGCCCAGATATTTGCTTAATTCATATTCCTCTCTATCTCTACCCCAGCCTGATCTCATTATATACTAGGCCTGATTCCTTAGAAGTCAAACTCTTTGTCCATATGTACAATTTCATGTTATTGTCCAAAAAGTTCAGAATCTGCTGGTGAATTCAGTTACATTTGGCAAGAGTTCATGGTTTAGAAGTTTTAAATTGCTGGATGCGTGGTGAAAAAAGCAGTATCTGGTGAGGACGTGGACTCCAAATGAATTCTTCCACCAACAGAAGGCAGGAAATCCTGGATTCTCATGATGGAAGCAGTCATAAGATAAATATATCCTGGCTCATAGCACAGCTACAGTGATGAGCAGCTGCTGCTTGCCCATCTGATAAAATACTGGGAGGACTGACTGGAAGAGGAGAGAAGCTGTAGGGAACAAGAGACAGCAGAAAAAGACAGAAGATGCAAATCCAGAGGAAAACTTACTTCCAGAGCCTGGCTGCTAAAAAAGTGCATGTTGGTTTTATTTTCTGGAGGGTGCAAAAAATGTGGCAGACATCTGCTATAGAGGTGAGCATTGTAACCTTTGAGCATTTGGTTGCAAATTGGAATCCAGAATCCAAATGTTGAGTGCCTTGGTGTCCATGGGGAGGTACGCAGTGGAGGTGTCTCACAATGGGGACGTGTTGAGAGAGGAGATGCTTCAAGATAGTTAATAATAGGTGCAGAAGACAAAAATAAAGAAGATTGTGTCCAGTTCTAATCACCCTCAGATTTAGACACCTTGCTCAGGAGGAAACCTGTGACTTGTGTAGGTGCACATCCTCAGAATATTTCTGAAAATACCTTTTCTTTTAAAGAACTGAACAGAAATAATTGTTTTCTTTTGAAGGAAGAGGGATGGAAGGTATTGAGGTAGTGTTAGTTTGCTTTATGCAATGATGGGGATTACAGGCATAGTCTTGGAACTAAAACTGAGACTGTCCTTTCTTAGTAAGTGACATAACTACTAGACTTCAGAAATGTGGTCTCTTGCATGTTTTTTCTTTCCTGTATCAGTGAGACTTATATTTTGCAGGAAAACACAGCACTGATTCAGCTGAAAGGCTGAATAATGCCCTCTCTGCAGGTCATTCTCATGGACAGTGGCAGGATCCTTGGGTCTCCCACATGGTAAGTGCCTGACAGTTACATTCGTGCATGAAAGCACAGCTTGACAACCTAAAGCAAAGCAGTTGTTACAGCTCTGTTTTGCAAGAAGCTTTATCCCCCTGACTAGATACATGGCTTTATATATTTACAAATTAAGTATATCAGTTAGATCAACCCTTTGAGGAGTGACAGTTTCATTTCTACTTTCTAAATCCTGATTAATTTCATGTAAGCTAGGCTTTGACCTGCTTGACTTTGTGAAGAGCATGGCTGCTGTCAGACAGTGATGGTCTGTAGCTGTGCAAAAGACAACAGAGAAATGGTGAAGATCCTCAATAAATGTTGGTGCAATTCAAGTGAGGCAGAGCAACAGCCAAAGGTTCCCCTTTTTGCTCTGTGCCTCTGAGCATGTTACAGAGGATTAGCTCAATTCTCACAGCTCTGCTTCCTGAGCTGAGATGCTCATGAGGTTTTGCTCTAGTTACCAAGGTATTTGCAAAGCAAAAGAAATTGCACCTGAAAATGTTAATGTGCGATCTGATTGCCAAACATGTGTGCATTTTAAAAGATATTAATTTGGCTTGCTCTGCCTACCATTCCCAGGCTGTGGCTCTGCTTTCCTCCATGTGCTATTAAACTCTGCTTCCCACAGCAGATTACTCCCAGCACACCGCATGGAAGGGTACATAGGGATGAGATGTGAATGATCTAATGGAGATCCATCATTGTTGAATAATTAATCTAAATTATTAGGGATTGTACTCCCTAAGTATTGAGCAACTGGTCCTGCCTGGAGCTCTGTTGCTACATGGTTTTTCATCAGATTTCAATTTTCAGATCTTTAAGTATTTCTTAGTGGAGTTGGAGTATGGATCCTGTGGACCGAGTTCAAACCTACTGGCAACATCCATCTTGTGACTGAGTATTTTATAATCAGGGGGACAGCAAACCTTAGGTTGATTCATAGAAGAGAAAAAGCAAGAGAAGCCAACAAGGTACAGATAGATCTGAATGGTTCTGCCCTACTGTGCTATGATTGGCTTTAGTGTTCCTTATGCAGCCTCAGCCCAGCTGGTTTATTTTACAGAGGCAAAAACTGCTTGCTTTTCTGAGTAAAGAACCATTATAAGAAGCACTGTTGAAAGCGTGTCCAAAACCCCTTTCTTAGAGAAAATGGCTCAGTTGAGCCTTTAATTCAGTGGCTGCTTTCTGCAACACATCTGAGGCTTTTCTCTTCTTTAGAATATGAATATTAAATAGAGGTTACCACCATTTGGCAAATGTCATTGTAATTTTTAATAGTTTTATGAAACAGGTTTCTAAGACTAGAGATTTATAATTGGCAAAATGAGCTCTGTACCTGGTAGCTATTTTGGGTGATGTAAGTAAATACAACATTTCTCTCAATTTCACTGCATTTCTGCTGGCTTAGGACCTGAATAATATATGCAGCACTTTTAGATTCCAGCATGATGGTGAAAGGGGTTGCCAGGGACTAAAGGTTATGTGATTGCCTTGAGACTGGTTTACATCCAAGTGTTCTTTTAAACCTGATGATAAATCCTTTATTCTGCTGTAAGTCAGAAAAAATTAAGTTGAATACAGCAAAATTAGACTTGTTTCAGGAAATAAGGATAGGAATTTGGGCAATCTCAACCCAGCAGCCTGAACATTGATGATGTGGGTCCTGAGTTCTCCCATGACTCTCAGGAACAGCTCCAGGTCAGTGTTTTAAGTGGTACTCCTCATCTTGTATTTCTTTATTTCACCTTCATTTCTATCCTGGTGACTTTGGCTCCTTTCATTCACAGAAGAAATACTTGGGCTTATGAAGGTAACACATTTTAACTTGGAACTTATATGATTGTGTAGTGAGAACATAACTAGTGTGTTCTTCCATGAGGATATGGGAAATAAAAAGTAAGGGAAAAAAAGGGCTGTTTGTTTGGTATCTTGAAATGAGAGAATAAGGTAAATTAATGTCTCTGCATAATTCCACGAGTTTTTTGTCTAAAATAATGTATGGATTATTATAAATACAACAAAAAGTCAGACTTATGCGAATGATGCTTAGCAGCTGTTGAGAAAAACCTGACAAACAAAGGATTTGGCTGCATTTACACATGGCCAACTACGTGGTAGTGTTGCCTCATTGAACCAAACAGGACTTCTCAGATCTATAAAGTTGTTTAGATTCATATGTTATGTTGTAATATCCATATTTTGTTATTAATTTGTCAATACTTTTCCTTCTGTTTCTTGATTTTTTTTAAGAAAAGAAGAGGTCAAACTGTTGCAATAATTCTGGTTAACTTAAAGCAAAAATGCTCATCAAAATATTTTCGCATTTGAAATAAGATGAGGAGTCGTGTGGAAGGGTTTTGCTCAAGTATGCATTCAAATTCAGGACAGAAAATGAGCTTGTAAACAGGAAGTTCTCTTTTGCAGACTGCAGTGCCAAACACATCTTGATACATACAGAAACAATCATAAAATGCTTTTTGTTTACAGAGCTATTATTGCTCTAATAGATTAAATTTTGGAAGAGCTGAGTGCAGGTTAGTGGGGGGACATCAGGCTGGTGACCTCATGGACATTTTAGTGTGTTGGGAGTCTTTAGTCTGGAGGGTGCATATCTGAAATAAAACTATACTTTGAGTGAGGTCAATCCTTTAAAAATTATATTTAAGACAATATTTGAATTAATGGCTGAAACAGAATCTGGTTCAGGTAATTCACGAGATATCTAAAAAACCAAAGGTCTTGGAAAGAGCTTTCACCTTTTACTTTCTTTAACTAGCATAATGTATTCAGCTGGGAGGTTTTCTTCTGTCATTGTTTATTCTTTCTTGACCTAAAACTTATGCCAAAGCAAGATTTTCATGCCAGATTGTGTTAATATTTACCCTGCTGAACAGCTCTTTCTTTCAAATAAGGTAATTTCCATGCGTGCTGCCCAGCAGGGTGTTTCAGATGAAGAATTGATATGATGTTGGGTATTTAATTTGGAGGTTCATATAACAGGTTTGCTATCCATGCAAGTTTTGTAATTATCTGGAAGAAAAGTTTTGACATCTGTAATTGTCCACCCACCAGTGAAACAGTCAGCCACGCTTTATGGTTATGTGGAGAAACCCTATGGGCTCAGCTGCAAAATTGACTGTCCAAAGCAAATAATGGAGGCTTGGCTGCAGAACACATTCCCCTCCTCAAATAAGACATGATCAGAGACAGAAAAGAATAAGACTCCTGCATGAAAAAGTGCTGTGGCATTTAATAGAATAGGATAATCTTTCTGCATGAATTATGTACCAGTCTGTTAAAATGAACAAGAAAAGATATTCGGCTTCTCCAATTCTATGTGACAATTAAAAAGTTATTTAGAACAGATGCTTGCTTTCTAATTCTATGAATTTTTACAGCAATTATTTTAGAATTCTAGTAAATTATCTATTCCTAAAGATTGCTTCATAACAAGTTTTAAGGGACTTAAGCTTTATTCTCCCTGATGAAATTCTAAAAGGTTTTTCCATATGAATATAAAGGCTGTGGTTGGCAGGCCTGTTTTTCTTGAAAATCAAAGGAAAACACTGATTTCACGGGGAGACAGTGATTTTGGTGGTCTCTGTATATGAATTTCAAGTTTCCCAGTCAGTTGAGCTGCTGTTTTATAGAGACCTCAGGGACAAACTAAGTGAGGGAGGCTTGAGTTGTCCCTTTGAACTGTTAGGTTTGTCAGTGTAGCTGCTATGAGGAGATTCAGAAATCAGTGACAGTAGGTTTTGAACCACTACCTTTGAGTTGTAGCTTTGTGGATTCCTGTAATGTATAAAGGGATAGGCAGGAAGTTTTAGGGCCATCATATGATATTATAATATACAATGTGGTTATAATATGATATTATAAATTACATTATAAATGTTTCAGTAATGTTCTTAATAGTGTGGGGTCTGAACATATATATGTTTATTCCTAAATCCAGTACTTGCTGGTAAAAGCTACAGGAGAACAGAAAGCTTGTTTTCTCTTAGAAAGTAATATATTTTTGTCTGCTTTTTGGGGTAAAATTGTACTTTTAATTAGAATTTCCCAGCAACCTGCACTGCTGCTTGCCTGTATCCCTCAGCTGAGCCCTGTTGTCATGCATGACAACAATCTTCCATTCTTCTTTTACCTCAGTTTGTGAACAAATATCTTGTGAAGATGATTTTCCTTTCTGTCTTTGCAGATCTGGCATTTTTTAGTGGTAAGAATCCAGTTTTACTCAGCACACAGTAGCTGTGCTCTGTGAAAAATTTGCTTTGGTTATTCCAACATGTGTAGTTACAAATGGTAATTGGAGCTTGTAGAAATTTATACAGGGGAATAAGTGCAAGTCTGTGTCTGGAGCTGAGGGTACATTGGTCTGTGTAAAACCTCAGCTGAATAAAGACTAAGTTTCCAACTTTGTAAACTAAACAAGCACTTCTCTGAGTCCCAGTTTCCCTCAGTTTTTATTGTGTATACATAGCAGGATGTCTCAGACAGCTTGTCATGTGGAGGGAGGTTTCATGTGATGGGTGAGTTCATCACATGATACACATTTATGTGTTGCTTTTTTCCTTTTTTTAAGGCTGAGATTGAGCCACTGTTGCAAATTGAGCTTTTGGAAGAAAGCAGCAGTGACAATATTCATATAAATTAACTGCATTAAAAAAAGGGAACCTTTTGTGGTGGTTCACTGTTTGATTGTTGCCAAAGTCATACAGCTGCCTCTCTGCATCCCTCTAGAAAAGCCTCGGCAATAGCTAAGCATCATTTCTGACAGACCAGCGAGGTTTGGGACTTCTTGGAAACTCACAGGGATTGGTTTGATGGAGGGATTTTCCACATCAGCCTCCCTGGAGTATCTGTGCTTTCAAAGATAAGGGTTTCACTTCACAGCCTGCCAGGCAGGGACGTGTGCTGCTCTTCTCTCTTCAGGGGAAGGAGCACAACTTGCTCCCCTGCAGATTTTAGTGAAACCTGCCAGAACCCATCTCCTCCCTGCACTGCTTAGGCAGCATCTCTGCCAGATTCAGTGGCCTCTTGTGTCTCTGTAATGCTTTTCCATACAGGAGTCAGTGTGGGTTTCAATTAAAGGAAACATTTTCCTTGCAGCCCCTCAAATCCACAGCTGACCTGCCTCGGGCTGCCGCTGTAAGTTGTTGCCTCCAAACCTATAACCATTTACATGAAAACTTAAATTTGTTGAATTTTGTGAAGAAACCCAATGCCAAAATACGTGGAGCACACAAAGCCAGTTTGCCTGCAGCAAAAGAAATTCTGTTCTCCTCCATCCCCTTTTGTCGAGGCAGGGCGTGGGAAAGGAGGCTTGTAATTCTGAAAGACTCCTGACAGAAGTTTGCTTGGTGAAAAATCACCATAAAGAACTTTTATTACAATCAGAGGCAAGGATTTATGTCAGAATAAGTCCATACAGGATAAATCCCTCTACCCAAAAAATAAGGTATAATTCTCTCTATCAGATGCTAGGCACTGAGAGCAGGGAATTGCGTTCTGGCCAAGAACAAAGGCTTCAGTCACACTTCAAGATGTTGGTGAGTTTTGGTATTTTACCTCCTAACCTTTGCATTATACTGATGGCATTAGTGGACAGCCTGGCTGATAATGTCTAAAATGGGGGCCCATGGAGCACCCCACTTCCTTGGAGAACAGCAGCTCCTTTTTCCCAAAGGTGTCTATCTCCTGGTTTCCACTGCAAAGGAGCCTTGGATGAAGGCTTAGGGAGTGAGGTATCCTGTTCTCTGCCTTTCTCACAGCCTTGGGACAGCAAAACCTCTGGCCTGTGATGTGCACCATGAGGAACAGCAGAGCTGCAGCTTGGAGACAGCCACTGCTACTGGTCACACCTGGAATCTCAACTATTTGCAATTTCATCCCAGCTTTACACTTGGCTTTCTGCAGGAACTTGAGGAATTCACATAAGAAATGTAGTGTAATGTAAAAGTAATGCTTAAACCTGATGCATAAACCTGTACAATGTTCCAGCGAGCCATGGCATGGAGAGATATCTGGGAATCAGAGTGGATTGGAGGCTGAGCCATAGTCAGAACTGTCATGTGGTGGCAGAGGAGGAACCTTGTCCTCAGAAGTATTTGAGAAAAGAACTTGTGGGCAGTCATTGCCATGGTCATCAGCAGTAGCGTTGCAGCCATGTTTTAATGACCTAATTTGGGAAAAAGAAAAAGGAAAACAGATACATGGGAGAATAAGAGAGAGAACTGTGAGGATAGCAACAGGTATAAGAGGTTTGGAAAGCGTGATCTACGTGGAAAAACTAAAGGAAAGCTTTTTTAAGGAGTAGACTGGAGGCTGTGGGCCAGGCAAAACTTTTCAGCCAGCTCTTGCCTACCCACTTTCTGAGCCATTAACTCATGGACAAGAGCCAGGCTGTGGTGCCCATTTTCCCAATTTTTTTCCAGTGTGTGCCCCGTGGACCATTGAGGAATCTGCAAGGCAGTCATTTGGTGAGCCATGTATGGACACGTTAGAGGAGGTTCCTGCCATGGATCCAATAAGGTGGGGGAAGTGCCAGCATGGTCTACCTGCGTGGAGCCTTGGAGGTTGTTTTGGGACAGAGAACACTTCTGGATTAGACAAACATCTGAAATGCATTGCAGAGTGATGTTTAGTCCTCCTTTGGAACAAGAGAAAGGTGTCGTGTAATAGTCCTGAGATCCCCAACTGATGATATTTTCCTATACTCTATTTCATGTTTTAGGAAATACAGTGTGAAATGGGAGGGAAAAAAAGAATGAAGCATATGGACAGTGAAAGTGGGAAGGATAGAAAGAGCATGGTCAGACTCCACAAGCTGTGAAATATTGCTAATAAGTTCTTTTTGATAACTCCCTGTTACCAGCAAATTCTGCACTGGAGTGGCCCCACCTTGAATCCTGTGTGCAGTTTTGGGCACCACAAAATAAAAAAAGATATTAAGCTACTAGAGACTGTCCAAAGGAGAGCTATGAAGACGGTGGAGGGTCTGGAGGTGAGGAGCAGCTGAGATCACTTGATCTGTTCAGCATGGAGAAGAGGAGACTCACGGGAGATGTCTTTGCAGTCTTCAGCATCCTCACGAGGGGAAGAGGAGGGGAAGACACTGACCCCTTTGCTCTCATGACCAGGGACAGGGCTTGAAGAAATGGCCTGAAGCTGAACCAGGGAGGTTTGGGTTGGATATCAGGAAAAGCTTCTTCACCCAGAGGGTATTTGGGCACTGGCACAGGCTCCCCAGGGCAGTGGTCACAGCACCAATCTGACAGAGTTCATGAAGTGTTGGGAAAAATCTCTCAGGCGCATGGTGTGAGTCTTGGGGATCTGTGCAGGACTAAGAGTTGGACCCAATGATCCTTGTGGGTCCCTCCCAACTCTGGATATTCTGTGATTCTTCCAAATGCAGAGGCTTGTCAGATGCAAGCTAAATACCAACATAGCTGTGCTGCCACCCGCAGAAAATGTCACACATCTTGGCTGGGAGATGCCTAGCTGAGTGGAGTGGGAGTGAAGCCTTCTGGAAATGCAGGAATAGTTATTTCTCCTTATCCAGACCTTTTTCTATTTAGTGTATAGTTCTCTCCCTTTCTTGTTCTTTTTTTTCCCTCCAGTGCTATTTCTAAATACTGATGAGACAGCACAGGGTCCAACAAGGATTCTCTTAAAGCATTTTAAAACTCTCTAAATTAAAATATTTTGGTAGAAGTCATAGGTCAGATTGCTCTTATTCTAGTGAGAGGTCTTGCTAGTACCTCTGTGCAACTGTGCAGCTTGGGGATCTCTGTGTTGGTTCTTTTCTAATTAAATAGTGAGCTGCTGCCTGCTTTCTGGCCTTCGAGCCTTTTACTACCTGAATCTGGAGAACAGGCTGTAAAACATTAAATATGGGAAAGCTGGGAAATGTAACACGCTATAAATGTATGAAGGTAGGAGCTCAAATATGTGTGGACATAAAGATTTTATTTCTTTACATAAGGTTTAAATGAAGAGTCTGCAGTATAAATCTCTGCTTTCAAAGTGAACTATCACTTTTCAGCGAGAAAGAAGGCAAGAATGACTATTAAGAAATAAAATATTACACATTCAGGAAACACCAAGGCAAGCCTTATAAGACCATCTATATATGCAAGTAAATTAAGACCCCCAACCTGCCCCCCAAATATATCCTAGGATTATTTTTTTTTTAATCTGCAGCCTGGACTTGTATTGTTTTTCCTTTTTTTATTTGGTGAATAAGACATGCAAAGGTCACCATTATGCAATGAAACTGTCAGGAGACAGCTGGGAGGTCTTCATTTAATGCCCATTATGCCCCATATTTGATATCTGTATCAGGCTCCTAATGGGTGGTAGGCGGGGGTGGAGGATGATGGTAGTTTGGAGGAAACAAGCTGTAGCAGCTCCCTGGAAATCTCTGGGGGGACAGGGAGGAGGTGATGTTTTTATAAGCAGAATTACTGAAAAGTGTTCCTTAAAACCTAACGTATTAATGTAAGCAGAATTCCTGAATGCGCCGAGAAAACTGTTTTAACACTTACAAATGAAAACTGGGAACTCCTAAGTGTTTTACATCTTCAGGCCAAATCTTATTTGACTTTTCTCGAGCTTTTTGTCCAGCTGGATCAATCACATTACTGACTTTTTAAACAGAACTCTTCATCATGAGCTATGTGATTTCTGAAAGTAATTTTTCTCTGCTGGTTATTGAAGCAGTGGGATCAGCAGCACTCACCAATATGACTGCTCTGAATATTTGTTGTGTAGGTGGACCTTAAAGGAAATCTGGTTCTTTCTAAACCCAGAACAATGGAGCACTCATCAGCTGATTATATGAGGCCTTTAGACTTTCATGCTCCACTGCTCTGCATGGATATATTTCAACTAGTGAGCTTGACTTGTCTGCGCTCAGTTGTGTGGCAATATTTTTGTCTTGTGTACTCAAACAATATTATTTTAAGTCCATTGAAAAGCCACCCCAGTTGAAATAGTAGTAAAATCCATGTTACAGAAAGGGGATATAGTCAATTAGCCAATTATGTGTTTTGTTAAACTAATTTTTGATCTCCTTGCATCCTGTGTAGCGAAGCATCAGAAAGCTCTGTTTGGTCCAGGGTGTGTAGAACAAAACCCATCATTGTGTTACTGAAATGATGAACCCCAGGCAAGGAAGAAACAAGCATTAAGCTGAAGTAAGTTATTATTCAGAGGAAACACGATGCTATCATACTTCATATGAAAACCTCTCATGGCTGGGGGACAGCAGCCTTTTCCTTCTCCCAGCAAGTCTGAAGTTAGTTTTGGCTGGAGGTGGAGGCAGAGGGTGGAGTATCTCCCAAAGACATTTGCTAGCTTCACGTTGCTCAGTCAGCAGTCTGAAATGGATGATTGCACTGAGGTGGCTTTCTGGACGGCACTGATGTTCTGGGTTGTTGGCATGGGGTGGATCTTGAAGAGAGAGCCTGCATCTCATAAAGATTCTATTGATAAAATGTGAATAAATGACCTCTGCATCTAGCTGTTATTGGTATTCTGGGGCATATTAACTGCATCTAAATTATTGCATAGGAAAGACCTATGAAATTTATTTGACTTCAATGGCCTCCTTAGAGAATGGGCTGTGTAATTTGCTGAATAGCTTTTTTTTCTTTTTTTTTTTCCAATATACCTTTATGAGTTTCCCTGTTAGGAACACTCTGATATAGGTTTACTTGATTTTGGCCCTTGCCATGGGCTTGTAAATTACTTTCAGTCACATACAGGACTGTGTGATACCTCCCAGAAATCTAGAGCATAAAAGAAATGAAGACACAGTCTGGCCTGTGGTATTGGGCTATGGCTATTACATTTATTGCTCTTATAAGTTATCAGGCTGCTTCTCAGGTTCTGCCCCTTCTCCCACATCTATCTTTTACTTGTAGAGCTGCCTCTGAAATACTGGGGCCTCTCAGATCCTTGTTAATTCTGGAACAGGGAATTGGTTCTTGTGTGTTATCCTGGGTGCTCAGAGGAGCCAGCACTGGCATTGTGGTGTTCCATGGGACCTCTCCTTTGCAGCTCTGACAGACCCACTCTTAATCATATGGTGGCACAACTTGTCCTTGCATTTCCTAAATCACTGTCATTGCCAGAAGCTTTTCACAACTGAGCCTTCATGGGGAGCTTATCACAAGCAACTGAAAGGAATGCTTGATTATAATATCTGCTCTTGTGCAGGCCATTGAAGCTCATTTAATGCAATGTCAGAGGCAAATAATGAAGTCTGTGGATGTCAATTATGTTTTAATAATATAATTTATTTTCTTCTGCATTAAGTTTGTCTTCACTGGAAAAAAAACCCTTCTCTTTCTAAAAGGTCCATTCTCCAATGGGTTTATAGGTACAGTGATTATGCAAAGTGAATTAATGTTCCATTACTGTGATATGATCACACCTATGCCATTAACTGAAATTTGTTCTTTGCTTTGAAGACCTATACAGTGCAATAGGAGCTGCGAACTGAAATGATCTTTTAGCATTCTGCCGAAGCTGAAATAAAGAGTATAGCCAGGACAGTAGTGACACGGTGACACTGCTGTTGGAGTCCTGTTCTCAGAGACAGGTCACTAGATGGCAGCGATACACAGCAAAGCTGCCTCCCCTTCCTTGCTCCGTAGTTTGCTCCTCAGAAAACTTGCAACAGTTTGAGAGGACAGAAAAACCTCTCAAAAATCCATCTCTGCATGCACTTCAAATGATACATTTTAAATTCAAACTATTGTAATTTTTATTTCCTTAATAGCTTTGACTAAAAAGTGAGGACACGTTCCTACTGGAGAATACAACATACAGCACTCACAAATTACCTTTGTGAAAGGTTTGCGTTTGGAAATGTTTGGAAATAAAGCAAAAAGCCCTTTCATTTTTTTCCAGCATGCACCCTAATTAGCTCAAATTCTTGCTGCTGAAGCAGCCGTGGGTCTTGTGATGGGTAGGATGCAATTACATGGCAGAGCACGGGACCTTAACTGCTCTGGGTAAATTTGGATTTGCAGGGTAATTGTCAGAGAAATGCTGTGGTAAAGCCTCAGAAATGTACTTGAAGCATCTCTCTACAAGTATGCTGACTGCTGCCTGTTTCTCCATTTTCTCTGCAGTGTATTTGAGCTTTCACTTGATTTTGGACAAGTTCTTCTTCTTTGGATTACTTACATTGTGATAGACTAAGTGCAAAGGTTGTCTTTCTCCTCCTGCATTCCTTTGAAGCTATTGGGTTCCAACACATTTCCCTTGCCAATAGAGAAACTGTGTACATCCTTAATATAAAATAAGTTGCTTTCTCCCAGAAAACAGTAGGAAGAAAGCAGAAATGGTAAGTTTCCAAGAGAAATCAAAGTGGGCTTGTCTTACAAATAAAGTAATTCATGGTGAAAGCACTGACTAAGCTGGCTGCAGAAATTATCCCCACAGCTCTGCTTCATCCTTCTCCTGGAGACAGCCATCCCTGGAGCAGAGATAAGCCCATGTCCAGAGCTCAGCTACCTCACTGCTCCGTGTTATTGCCAATGGCACCTCGGGGAGATCCAGCTCCAGTCCTACTGATGGTAACTGGGAGGCAGTTTCCCTTTCAGGATTCAGTTCTGGATCTGACCCACAGTGAGGCACTGACTGACCTTCTCATTTATTGTTTTTTTTACCCAGGGTTTGCCATTTATGTCCATAACATACTTGGAGGTCTCTCTATTTTTTTTTTCATATAATCTGTGTATGTGAGAAGTAGACAGAGTTCCATTTGTTCAAATACTCATTGTAGTTGAGCAGTGGCTTAGTTTTCCTAGAGGTTCTCCTTTCCAGATTTTCATGAAGTTTCTCTTCCAGTCTGTTTTTTTCCCTTTTTTCTTTTTTTTTCTTTTTTTTCTTTAGGGGTTTGTTTGTCTTTTGTTTGTTTGTTTTCTTTTTTTCAAGAAAACTTTCCAGGAAACTCAGAGGAAGATTTTAAAACTGCAGAGTCATTAAACTAACATTTTGATTTTTATCTTCTTTTTATAACAGAAATTCTTCACTCTTAGCATTTTTCCTGAATAAAATTATGGTCTCACAGTTGTACTAAATGGAATTTCTGTGCCCAGGGTTAAACTTGGCCATTACTTTGTGACCAGGTAAGGATCCAGCTGAGGTTGAACTGCCTGTGATTCAGCATTGATAAAGCAGCAGCGATGCTTGCTTTGCTGGGAGAAACATTTGAAGAATGTGCAGATCTGGGGTGTGATTCATCCCTACTGGGAATGGAAGCTGATGCAGCACCTCAGAGGGCACAGGGCTGGGTGCAGCTCAGCAAGCCCTGAGTTAAAGAGTAGATAGTTTGTCCATTTGGAATTTAGATTTGGTTTTGTGCCCAAATCTCTCACTATGGTATTCTGTGGGCTTCAGAAATGCAGGCTGTGAAATCACTTGATACATCCCATAGTAGCAAACCATCTTGTAGGTGTGGGGAAGCCCTGGTGGAACCAGCTGTGTGCACAGCAGCAGGCTGAGGGAAGCCAGGGGATGCTCTCTGATGCTCTCATGGCATTCAGACAGGGTGCCTGCTGAGGGGCATTCTGTCTCCTTCATGGGCTTTACACCTGAGGTTCCCTTGGAACCAGTACATGGGAGACAGGTCTGGGGCACAGAACCTGCCCTGATGTCATTTGGTTGCAATTAGGATGCAGAAGTGGAAATGAAGTATTGCTAAGGGGTTTTTTAGTATAGATATAATCTAAGTGTCCATAAGATGTGGCTCTTGCATTGCTGTAGTCTTTATATTGCATGATAAGATCCTGTGACCATGAATGAGGAAAGAGTTTAAATGCCTGTGGTGCTTTGCCAGAGAGGAATTAGGCCAGCTCAGGCTGATTGTAGGGATTGTCATCCTTCTTATGTCATAATCATTCTTCTCACCATGATGAAGTTTTGCAGCCTTGTCCTTCTTTAAAGTCTGTCACGAGCCTTGCAATCTGGCATAGCAGCAGTGAGCAGCAGTGCCTTTCATCATCCACAGCCAGGCAGGAGACTGGGATCACTCCTGCCGAGGGGGTAATGGCTCTCCATCCCTCTCATGGCAAGGTTAGGCTCTAATTAAAGCCAATCTCTGAGGAATTTACAGCTATTACAGAGCACTCCCATCTGCGAGGTGAGATTCTGAGAGAGGATAACACTCATGCTCATGTTCCTGCACCAGTTTCCTGTACTCATCCAGGTGCAACTCAAGCTGTTGGTGATTATCTCTAAATCCTACCATGTCTGGCACCCGTTATCCAAGACAGGGCCTCTCACCCCATACTGGGATGTGGGGTGTACAACTGGCTGTTTGTTCCTCAGGTGAAGATTTCCATGGGAGGTTGTGGGGTTTTCCTATTAGAAAGCTGCTCATTTCAGGAATTTGCCCCTTACCCTTCCTCCCTTCTCTCCCCTTGACAGCCTGCCAACACACAGGTCTTACGAACTTCCAGCAGACTGTATGGATTAGCTGTTGTCCTTTTTCCCTCTCTTTTAGAACGTGTCTTTTTGTATTTAATATTTGTGTGGCAGTTGCTTTCTTGAGGTACTTTAGGATTTAATAAATTATCAATAATTGGTTTATGAATATCTTTAAATAGTTACATAATTCATCAGTTAGGTTGTTTATAGCTGTCTTACCTTCCAATTTTTAGATTTTAAGCTATTTGCAACACATGTAGCATTTATGTCTACAATGTGTAATGATCCTTTCTCACAGTCTCCTTCCAAGGTATCCATAAAAGCACTAATTAGAAGTAGCACTAAACAAGGATTCCTACTATATATTTGTGGGGGGAGGAAAAAATCAATTTTCCTGTACAGAAAATCATCACTTGCTCTTAGTTGAAGAAAATGAAAGATGTTTGGAATCTGATGGAAAGGCTCCTGAAACTTCTTTTCTCTTGCCCTCACTTTTTTTTTTTCCAATTGGCAGGATCTTCTTGTGACAGAGCACTGTTTCAGTGTCCTCTTAAGGATTCTACAGAAAAAATAATTTCTTCTCTTGTCATATTGAGGTTGGTGGCTGCCTTCCCATTTCCTCTTCTGGAAGCTGTCTGCTCCAATACCACAAGAGTAAAGATTTGGATTCGTTAATAGAGCACCGATTGCTGGTTCCAGCAGGTTTTAATTGCAGTGAAATGGAAAGATGTTTCATGTGATTTGTCCTGGTCTATCCCAACTGCTGAGTAATGGCTGGTATCATATTTGTTCAGCCAATCCTACTGGGCCATTTTGGAGCGTGGATAAATCATGAAAAATGGGTGTGGGCACCCATCCATTTTTTTTTTTCTATAGCTGAATCCAGAACTGCTTAATTATGTATATATTACTGTAAAGGGAAGAATCTTTCTGTCATCATCTATAAAAATGGATGAGGCATCCAATCACATAAACTGCTATACCTCTAGAAACTGTGAAAGGCAGTGAAGGAGATGTGAAAAGCTCTCTTTACTCACAGAGAATTCCCTTACAAAAGGAAAACTGAGCATTGCTATTGCAGTTCTACCAGCTCAGGGTGCTGTAGTAGCTTCCTTTAGCACACAGTTGGTAGGAGAAAGGTGAGAGGATGATGCATGGAGCTAAAAAGGGTTGGAGAGCTATGCAAGGATGTAGCTGATGGGTAGGTAGACCACCAGCCAAACTCTTCTGGGACACTAGATGAGATAAACACCAGCACTGGATCTCTGAAACTCAAGTGAAAAGTGTGTCAGGCATCTCCCTTCAGCCAGAACAGATGTCTGGGTTTTCCATACCTGTTTTGCCTTGTGTGCAGGTTCAGGAGAGAAGCTTGAAGCTGTCTGGCTCAGTGGAAGTTGCTTGGATTGTAAAGTGCCATTCAAAGCTTCACCCAGAACAGCCTCTGTTTGCTCCTGGTTTATCCTGACACAGCTGGTCTTGCCTCAGCTAGGCAGGACTTAATGAAAAAAGGAATTAACCACGACTCTTCAGCAGCATCATCTCCCACATTGTTATGCTTGTAAAAGGCAAGTAAAGCAGCAGTGTTAGCCACAGTTTTTTGAGAGCTGTGAGCCCTGAGACAGCTGTGTCTTGTGAGGCTACACTGAGTCCCCTCTATCTGGATTTTACTTAAGCAGTTTGTACATGAGAATGGATCCTTTGTGCTGTTGTAAGCTGCCTTACAACAGGGCTGAGCAAATAGAAATGAAGATAGCTTTTGTGTGAAAAATGAATCACGGTCAAAAGGCATATCCCCACCTTCAAAGTGCCAGAACAAACCAAAAAAAGTCCTTACAGCTTTTAAGAGCCCTTCCTGAATCTCAAATATACTTGAAAGTTTTTCTCAGATCTTTTAGGACTGGAGCTATAACTGGGGCTATTGCTGTATGAACATTAATGGGTTTGGTTACTCAAGAATGCCCTCACTCTACAAGTTCAAGAGCACGTGACTTGTGGCTTCCTTCCCAGGGTCACAGTGAAAATTCCTTTTGCATTCTTTTCCCCACACAGCATACAGAGTGGCAATGAGCATTTTCAGTATTTGTCATGCCCAAGGGGATAACCCAAAACCATCAGAATTTTCTTATGGTTGTTGTTATCTCTAGAATAATTTCTGTTTCATGAAGATAAGCTCACCAAGGATGAATATGCGATAGGATAGATTTCTTCCAGCACTAATATGCAGTTAAGTACATAAGATGAATGACAACCACAGAGGGCCAAAAATGTAATCACCAAATGACTGCAGAAAAATTGCTCAAGAATGGCCTCAAGCCTTTGAATAACTATGAAGAATGCATCTTATGCTTTTGATTAATTCCCAGATATTCTTACCTGATCTCTCCATCTCTCCCTTTTCTGTATTGTCATCACCAAAACCCAGATGGAGACTCCTGCAGATGTGCTCTCCATTTCAAATCCAGGATGGCTTCAACTTCAGGGAGTGCAAGTGGGAGAAGAACGTGGCTGTCCACAGGTACAGTTCAAAGTTTAAGAAACAAATGCTGTGGTAAAACCCTGACTACTCAAGGAACAAGAGAGACCTGTGATAACTAGAAGGTTGGAAGGGTTAGGGAAAGTGACCAGGAGACTTCAGAGGTGAGTGAGAGCCTCCACAGGTTGCCCTCAGTCAGGTGGGTCCCCAGGTGTGGTCCCAGGGAGCAGCTGTGCTCCAGCACAGAGTCTTTATGCAGTGCTCAGGCCTCAGCACATGAAACTGGTTCTCAGCGTTCACACTTTTCGCTCAGGCCATCAGCAGCTGTAGGAAGAACTAGGAAATTATGTCAGGTAGAGATTTCTTATAATTTGAGCTGTCAGTAACAGAGAATTTACAAACTCTGCCATATGCAGCTGTAATGAGCCTTCCTCTAACTGGGAAACTGCAAATATCTCCAAACCAGCAATAAATATCTACAAGTTTCTATAACAACAACAACAACAACAGTGCTCAAACACCACTGCAAGAAGACACTTATTAAGGCCTAGGTATGCTCAAAATAGAGTGTTAAAGAGGCTTCAGTAACCATTTTTTTGGGGGGCTGAACTTGCCAGAGCTGATTCAGTCCTCCTGAAATTGCTTGATATTGCTCAGCCAGAGGACTCCCCTTCTCAGGGTATGAAAGTATTGCTTTAAAACTATGTGTTTAAAATGTAACAGCCTGTAATACTAAACGCGCATGGCTCCAGGACTCTAATTTACAAACCTTTTCAGAAACTTCATTTTCTGGGCCAGAGGTTTCTTACACTCCTTGGGAGGGAAAGCAGTGATCCCATCTCACTTTATACTCCTTATTTACAGTGGGAATTAATTCAAGGAGCACAGCAATCGACAGCATTCAGAGAACAGCAAACAGTGGCACGAGGCTGAGCCTGTGGGGAGAGCTTCTGATTCTGCTTTACTTCTGAAAACACATTGGGTGAGCACAGCCAGAAATGTCTGAGGTTGAACTCGGAGCTTACTGCCTCCCCATGTTTCTTTTGCTGGGGTTAGATGCAGTATTTGGGATGTAGGTAATTACAAGGAGATCCTGAAAGAGTGGGACACTAGTTGAAGTTGGCAATCTATGAAATGTTTACAGGAGGGCTTCTGTTAGTTTTAAGTGGTCTTCAGAGACAAGGAATTTCAGCTGCCTCTTACACGGAGATGGCCTTTAAATATTCACTTGATTTGTAATCTCAAAATGTGTATTTCATTGCAATACTTGTTTTAACAAAATCATGATGGAGTAATGAATCAGACTAATGAGGTCTCAAAGCTTTATTTCTTTTTCAGGAAGTAGAGGAAGTCCCGTGTAGCTTCTGAGAGATTGTTTTATCACTGTGTATCTTGCTAATTAGAGGAGGATAAAGAGAATAATTTCCATTTTAAAGCTGAAGGACTGAGGCACAAAGAGGGCAGACTTATTGAAATTCGCCCTAAAAGAACTGGTATCCCAAATGCCAACTTGGCAGAGGATGACATCTCTAAATACTTAATAAATAATCATGTGGATTATGCTGTGGGTGCAATGTGTGCTGTCTGAGAGATGAGTGAGCTGAGAAACACAGCCTTTAGAATGCTTGTCTCAAAGGAAGTCTCAGGAAATGAATCCTTTTTCTCCAGGGAGTGTTTTGTCCTTGGTCACTTAAATGTCCTTTTAATGCTGGATTTATGAAACTGTTTATGGAAAAAGCCAGTGGTATGAGAGCACAATTCCAGAAGGCAGTGAGCTGGCACACACAGGTCAGCCACGTGTGCTACTGTGGAGTGTGAGGGCAGTGAGAATTGCTAGAAAAACATATAATGTATGAATTTAAATTTGGGTGAGAAAATAAATCATTCTGCCTTAGATCCTTAATGGACATGATTTTCATATGTGTGTTCTGAACTTTCAGAGATAGACAAGAGTAAAAAGAAAATTGAAGAGACTTCAAATCTCAGTGGATATCAGGGGCTGAAAGCTAAAAAGGAAATGCATCTATACATATTTTTTTAAAAAAGGAAATACATCTGTACATACATATACCTAGGTAGTGAACAGTAGCAAGTGGGAGTTTTTTGTATGAGATTGTATTAGCATCTGCAAGTACATGGCTTGCATGTTGAAAACCTCAAATTATTAGTAAAGGTGTAATTTATTGCATGTTGTAAAACCTTTTCTATTATTAATTGGACTTTTAATGCTGTTTGTGCCCAGGGAAAGCTATAATCACTTTATGGGCATGGACATTAGGCAGACATTAAAGTGATACATTAAAAGTTACATGGAGTGGAATTTTCACAAAGCTGTAGAGTTTTCTTGGTAACTTAAATCTTTTAAACCAGAAGTGGAGTGCTTTCTGAAGAACGTAATTTAGGTGGACTCTATAACCCTGAGTAAGAATTTGGGATCATATTCAGTGGTCTGTCATTTGGAGAAGGTCGTGTTGGGAAGACAAACTGGTTCCTTTCAGCTGTAGGAATGAAAGAACCCTTGACTTTTTGTCTTGTAACTTAAAGTCTAAACATGTCTACAAGCAAAGATATGTGCAGATGTGTGTTACGAAACAGAGAAGATCTGGGATAAAAAAAAAAGGTTGCTATGATGGGCAGTAAAAGACAGATCTTTCCTCTATTTTCCCCAAAATTCCAGGCTGGTGCAACGTAGAAGGAATCTGCAGGAAAAGTTATGGATGTTTTCAGGAAGTCACTGAAGTTAGGTACAAAATCTCTTCCAGTGGAAGTTCTGTTCCTGGACCAAGGATGATGAATGGATTGAGAGGGCTCACCTCTGTGCTCGGCATCTTTTGGCAGGAGCTTGATTGAATGCTTGTCTGGAGGCAAAACAAAACAAAAAGCTCCCCCATAAATAGCCCAGATAATACTTGTGGCTTGAAAAACAGCTTTTCTCAGGTAGATGAAAGGCATAGGGGCAAATAAGAAACATGAAATAATGGCCTGAATGGTGAAAGATCAGGTGGATGACTTGCCCTGAGTGTTCAGGAGAAAATGGGTTAATCAAAAATGGGAGAAACCACAACATCTCTATCACACCACCAGTGATAGAGAATGTAAATCAGTGGTGAAAATAGTATGCAGAGCTCCAGGGCTTGCTTAAATACTTTCTGTAAGAAAAATAAAAAAGAGAGGAAGGATTGCAGTGTACATTTGATTCCTACAGTGCGTTTCAAAAGATGTTTTGTGAGCACTCATCCAGGAAGTAGAGTCAAGTCTGGCCCAAACAATATCTGTTTTGATTGTGATGTTATTGAATAGTCCTTTGCTGCAATTCTGCCTGTGTGCAGCTCAATAGGTCCCAGAAATAATACGGAAATACAGTGATACTGTAGAAATTCCTTGGTTAAATTAGCATATGAGACAGGAATACAGTGCATGTTCTAAAGGCTCTATCCTAGCTTATGTGGGATAACTTGAACATTGCTTTTGAGAGAGGGCTGTGGAAGACTCTTGCCAGCAAAAGGTCTGGTGTGTCAGGTGTGTGTAGAAGATGATTGTATAAAGGCTGTGGCTGAATAACACAATATTTGATATTCTGGCCTGCAGAACTGTGATGGGGTATGTGAATGCAGGAAACAGATGGGTGTTTAAACACACAGATCATCTTAGGCAAGAAGAGATTTACCTGCCCTAAATTAGATGGCTCAGTCTAAGTTAGTCAGCCTAAGCTCACCTCATGGGCACTGGGGTCTCAGGGGCAAGTCATTTTAGCCTGAGACAGGCTCTGCAGCAGCACAGGTGAGTTTATTTTTGTAAGTGCCATGCTGTCTGTGACTTCATTATTTTGTCCCCTGTTTATTTTAAAGTTATCCTTTTAAATTTCACAAGTAGAAAACACAAGGATACCATTACTTTTAGCATATTTAAGAACTGGAAAGCAGAAGGAAATATTTCACTGTAAGTCCTGCCCATTTTTTTCTGTGTCTTATTCTAAGCCTTCTAGAGAATGAAAATGTAATTTTATTCAAAGAACTCCCATGGAAAGATTCTCCGAATTTTCTAACAGATACAGATTTATTTTTTTAAAAGCAACTCCAAGTAGCAGTGAGAAAGGAGAACAGAGTGCCTTGCAACTTCATCCCTCATGGGGTGCTCCTGAATCAGAGTATTTTATAGGAAAAAATGAAACTCAGATATTTTTCTGATAGGTTTATCAGATGAAAAGATATGTAACTTGTAATAGCACAGCAGAACAAACAAGATATTGTTTTAGTCAGGATAGATAAACATAGGGCAGATACTTCACCATGTTCTTGCTGTTGTTGCTTGGCATGTTTTCCATTTACTAACTGTGGATCAGGCTCCTAGTTTGGAATAAAAAAATCCTGGGTACTGGCAATTGCAGCTGAAAAATTCAATTTAAAGAAAATCAGGCAACTCAATCTCAAGACGAATGAGGGTAATAATTTAGGGAGTAACTGTGAAGTTGGTTCTGTTAACTCTGGCAAAACCAGGTTCATTTCCAGCTAGCCAGGGTATTTCAGTAGGGCTCACTTAGGCCTTGTTATCCAGATCAAGTAGCAGAAATGGAAAATTCCACTGGTACAAACTTCAGAGAGCTTCATGAAGAGTAGTTTTGAAGGGACTTTTTTTTACCCCTCTCACTGAGCAAGGAGAAATGATAAGCACAGTTCTCATTGGCTGCAGGTTAATGAGAGCTCTACAGTTTTATAGCCAATTAACACCAAGCAAGTGAGAACACTTCACATCCCTCTGAGTGTAACCACAGCTCTGTGCAGGGTGACACTAGTTTTCTTCCAGAACATGTCATTCATGCATCTCTGGGTCTTTTCTGTTATGGCATAGCCACCCTTCTTTCCTTTCAGAGATATTTCACTTAAGCACATGACTGCTTTCTTAATTTTTTTTTTTTAGATTAGGGCAGTTCCATGGTTTCTCTAGTTGTGAGCTGGTGCTAAGGGAGACTTCTATAGAATATTCTGTTAAACAACACCATAAGAAGCCTTGTGAAAAACCCATTCAAGTGGTGAATTTTGGGAAGGTACTTCTCTAGAAAAGAGTGTGATGTTGGAACAGTCATAAAGAGAAGAGTTTTCAAAGATTTGGTTCCTCAAAAGACAAATCTAATGCATCTCAACTGCCCATCTTTACTCTTTTCTGAGTTTCCTAAATTAGTTTAATGCCATTTCTTTTTTATCCTGCTGCATTGCTGCTTTAATATTCCTCTCCGATTGAAAAAAAAACAACCCAAGTTTAATACCTTACCTTGTTCACCACACATTGTTCCTTAGTTTTGCAATACATTTATCTGACTCAATTTAAGGACTATATGTTAGCTAAGAAAAGGTTCTCAGGCTATGTTAACATATTGCCCTTAAGTGGCATCTCAGGAAGTGCTTAAGGATGTCTTTATGTCATGCAGAAATAAAAATTAGAGAGGTGAAAACTCAGTTTGAACTTAATCTGACCACTTCTGTCAAGGATAATATATAAAGAAAAATTTATAAATACATTAATGGCAAAAAGAGGGGCATGGAGAATCTCCATTCTTTATTGGATGTGTCAGGGACAAGGAAAAGTCTGAGGCACGCAATGTCTTCTTTGCCTCAGTTTTCAGCAATAAAACTGGTTGTCCTCAGGACAACAAGCCTCCAACAACAAGGTAGATGGGGACAGGGAGCAGAAGAGACCCCCTGAAATCCAGGAGGAAGCAGTCAGAGACCTGCTGAGCCACTTTCCTTTCAAACTGAATTAATTTATCGTGCCTTAATCCTAATCTTTGTTGAACCAACTTTTGCCGTAAGAAAACAGCAGTGTAAAGAAAATGGTCAGCTGCACAAGAATGGAAACTGAGCCATGCTAATAGGATTTTGGTAGTTGTAATTCCAACGTGGAGTTACTGGTGGGTAAAGCACCATCTGAGCATTTTCCTCTGAGTTGAAAGATGAGAGAAAAATAAGAGAACACAATGTTTTCAAATTTGTTGGAATAAAACCAGTGAGTTTTCTAGCCCTTAGAATGCTGTTGCTCCCCTGGAGTACTTTTGTTTTTTATAATTGCATCCTGGAGCATCTTGATGCGAGTCACACCTTTTATGTTTCCCACTGTACCACAGGGATGGGGAATTGCCTTGTTTCACCTTTCCACTCTCTGTTTTCTCCTTGCATTCCTTTTGGGTGGCACAAGAAGTTGAGAGCACACCCTATTTTTTTCTTTATTATTTAGAAATGCTACTGACACACACAAATCTTTTTGGAGAAAACAAATCTTATCACTCTCTACTGCTTATGCTCCCAATCTCTGCCTTTGCTCCTGCCTTTCTTCCCTCAGTTCCTTCTGCAGACCCTGTAAAATGTCTGCAGTGATGCTCCTGAGTGTTGGTGATGAGATGAAGGTTTCACAGTGTTGCAGCCAGATCTCTTGGCTGAACTGCAGGCCAGGTGAAGTTATGACAGGGGAGTTTGTGATACACTTTTCCACTCTGCCCTGCCAGGATAGTGCATGCATTTTCCATGCTCATTTTCCTATACGGACTCTGGATTTTTGTTCATTGAACCCTCCCCACAGAAAGTGGTTTAGATGAGACATTTTCATTTTGCTCACAAAAGCAAAGATTATTTTTAATGCATTTCTTCCAGTAGTTTTCTGGAACCATCTGTTGAGCAAAAAAAGAAAAAAAAAAAGAGCAGAATGTTTCTTTTCTCATTATTTAATATTATATTTTATATAAAACTCCAGAGGATTTATGAAACTGAATCATTTCACTGCCTTTTTTTTAATGAGAAAAGTTTATTAGTGAACACTGAGGATCATAAAGACTTTTCCTATAAACATCTTAATTGATCCATTTGAGCTTCAGTCTGCTCTTTCCAACCCTTCAAACATGATCACCTCATGCACTCCTGAGGATGAGTGAGGATACAGCGTGGCCCTCCTGGACTGATTTTAGCTAAACAACCCAAACATGACCTTCAAAATCGATCTGTGGTGAAGAACTGGAGTATTTTGCTTCTTCTGTTGGCTCTTGTGTTCCTTGGAATTCAGTTGAATTCCAGATTTTTATCTCGACAATTGGTAAAACCTGGCCATGGAAGGGTCATCATGAATTTTAAATACAACGATTTTACTGAAATGGTTAAGAAATTTTGTAATTTTCAAAGGAAAGGGTCTGGAGTAAAGTATTGTTTAGGTCTGTTGCCCAGGGAATCCACACATTTGTTATGTACACAGAAATCTGTCACTTGTGCTCCCCATAGGCTTGAAGGATGCACTCACACCATGTTTTTCTCTGTTTTATTACTGATACAGCTGTATCCATCACTGAAAAGTTGGAGTACACGTGCCCTTCTGCTGCATGATTAAAAGAGAATTATATTGTTTCATGTCTCAAAACGTCCTTTGGCAACTATATCATCTTATTAATTTATTGAAATTGGCAAGCTGACTGTGTGGGAAGGGGTTCAAGAGTTGCATCAGTTCTATCTGGATTGGTTCCTGACTGGATGTGAGATATTTCTGTTGTAGGCAGCTCACACTCAGCTTGAAATGCTACCTGCCCATGTTTGGAGCTGTCTGCCATCTGAAACTCTCAGAAGAATAGCTGCAACTGGAGCTCAGTTTATGGCATAGAATTGCTGTAGAAATGCAGTGTTGAACAGATCACGTGTGCTTTTTAGGAAAGATACTTGTTAAGGTAAACTCCAAGAGGTCTGGTCAGGCCTTAAAGGTTGAAAAAAAAAAAAAAAGAAATCAAGAGAAGAGGGAGAGAAGTAAGAAACAAATAAGTGATGAAGAAAATTTGATTTTGCTTTAAAGACTAATTAAAATGCTTTTTAACTGACTATCAAGAAAGATAAAGTGTAAAAGGTGATGAATTATGGAAGATAGTTGCAACAAATCTAAACGCTTATATATGAATTGGTTTAGTGAATGTACAGGAGACTTTCTAATGATACATTATACATGTAAACCTTAATTACATGGTAATAAGGGGAAATCAAGTTATTTTTTGGAACAATTTTGTAATGTAAGGAAACAAAAAAGTCCTAAACAGAAATGAAATCTCCATTGGCCTTTCTTTCCCTTTTTGACTGTAATACTAATGATAGTGTCTATTCTTTGAAATTATGACAGTAAAACATTTGAATAGACTTGGGTTATGGAATGATTTGTAAGTGTTGTGAAGCAAGTGTTAGTTTATTACACTGACTTCTGCAAATATAGAGGTAAGTAGATTTGTGGGGGTTTTTGGAGGGTTTGTTTTTTGTTTGTTTTTTTCTTTTTGTACTCTAAATATCACAGTGTCATATCTGTTTTCTAACTGGATAAAGCAGCATCTGAAAAAAATCATTGAGTATAAACTATCCTAGGATGAGAGTGTGTGACACACCAAAAACAACGAGAGGGGAAAATCTTTAGAACCTATAAAACCTTTTCCTGTCTTCTTCTCCAGCAGAAATAGCATTCTGTTTTGGCTATGTACCTGGACACCAGACTTAGAAATATCTGGGCTCCTTCCTGCCTGAGGAAGAGAGAAAGACACAAGCCAGATTTATTGGCTGACCTACAGGCTTTACATTTAATGTCTTTCTGGTCAAATTTCTTGAAGACAGGGCTTGCTTTACAGACAGGGTGGTCAGAGCAGCAGTTCCACTGCTGATTCACATTCATTTAGATACTTACAGACATATATACAAAGCAATTTATTCAGGTGCTGCATTCAGAGGAACACTTGCTCCCTCAGAAAAATTGATGTACACGAAAATGCCTTGCACAAGTATTCCCAGAAAAGCAAACCAAAATGAATGCTTGCTAAATAATACAGGAGGGAATTCCCAAAGTGCTTAGCATTGCTTGGGTTATGCTCCTGGATGTTTGTGAGATCTTTCACTGCAGGTAACGATAAAAAAAGAGTCAGAGTTAGCTTGGCCCTTTAGAAAAATTTTGAATTCTTGCTTATTTTCCTCAGAGTCAGTTGGCAGTGTGTGAGAGGTAGACATTCTTCCGATGTTGGATGGAAATACCATCATATGGCTTTCTTGGAATTTCATTGTGAGCTTGGACTCTGAGGCAGCCTCTGGCTAACTGGGGAGATGGTAAGTGGAAGCACAGATACACACTGATTTTTGGCCCTGGCATATTTTTAGTGCATAAGAAGATGAATGATTCCAGAAGAGATGTCCTGTAGCATCTTCAGAGACGTGGCCACAACTGGCTCATGTTTCAGAGGCACTTGAGGAAAGGTAGGAATCATTGTACTCAGAGAAATTTAAGAAACATGTGCCATTAAGTAAAGCTGCCCAAGATGACTGGGCAAAGCCATTTATCCCTTAAAAAAGAAAAAAAAGAAAATCCTAACAACATTTGACTTTCAAATGAAAAATAAAGATACATACATGACCTTAACACTGATCTATGACAATTTATGCAGGGCTGATATAGATTAATCTAAGTTTTGGAACATGATTTACTCATTAGTAATGGTGGCATCCAATCATATGTCTAATATATATGTCTAAAATTGATATAATGACTGATTATGTATGTCTATACAATTGCAGACATACACTCTCTCTATAAATATATATAAATATATATAAATATGCATGGGGTTTTGTGTATCATACCTGTCACTTAAATACACAAAGATCCATGAACTTTACAGAACTTTCCCATTTTGGGAGTTGTTTCCAAGGACTCTCATACCCTCTGGGATGCATTGGCTTCCAGCACCACAGTCAGTGTGACTTGTAATTATAGGAGTAAATCCATGTATAAAACCAGAGGCATTTGGCATGTGCTTGCATCCCTGTCTTAACTCATCCCTCTCAGCATGATAAAATAACAGTGGAGCAGAGATGGCACAAGGTTTCATCTATATCAAACCAGAGTGCAAACCCTTCCCCAGCTGTGGTTATGTGCAGGACTCACAGACTCATAATGCTTTGCACTCACTTGCTGTTGTTACCTGGATTAGTTTAACCTGGGATGTTTACCATCATGTGTGCTGTAGTCACCATTTAAATTCTTTTTTTTCTTTGATTCCATCTAAAGTCACTGTAGAACTTTCAGAAATCCTTTACCACATCACTGAAATAACAGGAAGAAAGAGAGAATACCAACTTTCATCATTTTTCTTAGAGGACAGGTTTTTTTGAGAGCTGGAGGGAAAGTGCTGTGGCTCAGAGCTGCTGATTACATTGCAACTCATGATTTATTAAATAACAAAGTATTTTGCCCTGTAAGCAATTAAAGGTCATATCACCTATTGAGCTGGTGATTCCAGAACCACATTTGTGTCTTTGTGACTGTTCAGGAAGCCACACAAATTTTTGTGTCTGTTCAGATGCCAGGCTTCTTCATTTTCAGCTGGTACACAGGGTGCAGAAATGGCTAGAAAGAACCTGAAGCCTTAGAGAGGATTTCTCAGTTAGTCTGAGGTGTCATCTACTGGCTGTGGTCAGGATGGGGTTTGATGGGGGAAATTGAGTATTGTTCTTTTCCCAGCAGTGAGGAAGATACTGTTTAATGGCCCAAGGCAGGAGCTTCCTAAGTGAGCTTGTGCCTGGATATGATTTAAACAATTTCTTGTGTGAGGAGTAAAATTTATTATCTGAAAAAACTGTAAAATGACTGCATGTTCTGCACACCCGGGTGTTTCGGATCTGTCAAAAGAGGACAGATCTAGTCTGCAGTGAGGTGGAAACCAGAATACTAAAATAGCTGGCTGTTGAAATAAAATAGCAGAAACGGGATGAGATGACAAGCAAAAATCTTTTAAAGTTCCAGAAATAGATTTCCCCCTGAATGGAATAATTTTCTTTACATGTAGGATCAAAACTTTACATAATTGGAGAGCAGATCTGTCTTTCTTCTGATTCCTGGTTTCTTGTTCTCTGGGCACCTGAGAAGTGCCATAGAATGGCTTGGAGCTCTGCATCCCAGGCAGATGAGTTGTTTGCTTTTCCTGTAGTATATGAATAAATTTGCTTTCAGCTGGGAATTCATTCTGGACAAACAAGCTGTTTTACAGCCGAGCAAGATCCACAATCCCGAGGGCGAAACCGCGAGCGCCGGTCCTTTCAGTGCTCGGAACACTCGGAAATTTGGAAGCGACAACAAATTGGTTGTGAAATGAAATCACTCCACCAACATTAGGGGGATTTTGTGAGTAATCCTTGCTTTAGCCACCAGGTTGTTTTAACTGTGGCCCCTCTGCTTCTGATGCAGATATTTCCAGCACTGAAAGGAAACCGTGAGTGGAAGCTTTCAGATGCAGCATGATTAAGTCAAGGGTATAAAAGATATGGATCTCTGAGGAGCGAGGACATGAACCCAGCAGGACTGATTTGCTTTCCAGCTTTTTAAGAGCTCATGTTAAAGCACACAGCTCTGTCAGTAGAGCTCAAGAGGTAGCTTTTACACTGCAGCTACATGGTGTCTGTAATAGGGTTCAGTTATCGTGCTAACGGTAAGTGAGGGATCTGCAAAAATTTTCCAGATTTCTGGGAGAAAAAAAATAAAATTAATGCAGTCTGCTCCACGTAACTGTCTGCAGTGAGCAATAAAATGGCTGTAACAGGGATCATTGCTTCGCATATGGAAAAAAATATAGGTTTTCTATATACTTGTAACGCATTTGCTTAAAATTTATTGCAGGTGTATTTAAAATATATATCCCCTGTATAAAATGCTGTCTGTTTAAAATGGGATAACCTTGCCAATTTTCATAATATTTCAAATATGGGGTATAACAAAATGCATTCAAAGTATCATAAAAAACTGATACTTTTGGAACTTTTAAATGTGGTTATTTGTTGTCTTGAGTGTCTTTACAGAAGCATTTGTGCAGAGCATTTTTCAGGTATAGAACTGAGAAGAACAACATGGAGATTTCCCCTCCCCTTCTGGGCAACCTGTGGCAATATTTAATCCAAAATAATAGTGTACAGAAGGCTGAAGGTGCCTTTGTGTTTTATCTGCCTGTGCTTTGTGTAGTAGCAGTAAAATATTTTCTACTGGCCAGATTCAGTATAAAATCCTGCCTTTTCCCTACTCTGATGATGCAAAGTATCCATGGGCTTGGCTAAACCCAGATAAACCAGCTTTACAGCTGTTTGCTGCTGCCAAAGGAGTGCAAAGCAGCTGGAACTTATTGGTGAATCTGGTCTTATATCTTTTCAGTGTGTTGAGAAACCCATGTGTTTGGTTGGTTTTTTTTTTTTGTTAAAATACACAGCAGGTTGCTGTGGGAAAGGCTGGTTTGTCTCCTGAAATGAGGAGCCAACAAGGTTCAGAGCACAGAGCTCCTGGATGTGCAGTGCTTGGGCCAAGCTCTGCCTTCTGAGGTTGAATATAAGTTACAGGGAGCACTGCACTTGCCTTGACAGACACAATTTATCCCTGGAAGTTACTCGAAAATACACCTGGAGTGCTAATTCCCTGATGGCAGCTTTAGGAGAGGGGAGAGAATAACTGAAGGTACAGAAAGTCCTACGATAGCCAAATGGTGTGGGGGCGACTAAGTTGTGCCTAAAGCTGAACAGGAAATAGATTTCCCAGCCCATAGGGAAAAAAAAAATAAAATAAGGATGTAGAACTTTTCTTACTTTGTATCTTGATAATAATAGCAATTTAGAAAAAAAATAAAATTTAACGAGACCATTTTATCCTTTGGTTAAGGTTATAGATGACTTCTGCTTTGCATCACACAGGTTCAAGACCTCTTATCTCTGAGTCAAACCAGGACTTAAATCTGCATTCCTGAGATGAATCTCTTACCTTTAAGATATAGGAGAGGTGGGTAGTAATAAAAAATCTTGGGGTTACAACACAATTTGTGTTTTGGACATGGAGCACTTTAAGTTTAAATTGATACATTCCTACAAACGGTTTGGTTTTGACAAATTTATGCTATTTGAAGAAAGACCACTTTTCAATAATAATAGTCATAATAATAATAATTTAAAAATCTGAACAGCTGGGAAGGTGCCTGATGATTTCACACACTCTTTTCTTCTCTGCTGACTATTTAATTATTCCACGTGAAACATTTATCAGAAAGGACTAAGCCTATTTCTCAACAAGCTGTAGAATAATTTGGAATGTAAAAACATTTTGTGGCTATTAGGGCACAGGAAAGTTAATGACCTTCTTTAAAGTTCCACCCAAGAGGTCCTGGCAGCTGGAAATGGAACAGGCACCTTTTGATGCTTCTTTCTGCATTTCATCCATGAACTGTTTTCTAGGTCCTTGATAGTGCTGTAGGCATTTTGAGCTGATATTTTCCCATGAACTGAACATTTTCTTTTCTCCTTTCCTCCTGGATGTGACCTGGCACTAGGTGTGTGACTGTGATCATCAATCAAGTGCCTTATTTAGCAGGAAGAAAAGATAGAAGGGGTGAAGCATTTTATGACTTGCTGCATATTGGGCACAGCCATTCTCATGATTTCTGGATCCTCACCTGCCTCCCCTGCTTGTCAAGGTAATTCATTTTTGCAGCCCTGTACCCTGTTGCTCACCCCAGAAATTCTTATTCCCTACTCTCCTTTCACGCAGAAGTACTTTTTCTTTTGGAGAAGGTGATGGACAGGCAGTTTTCCCTTTTGAGATGCTTGACTTCTGTAGGTACCTTCTGGTCAAGTAGGGTTCTCCTCTGGTTTCCTTGACAGAATCACCCAGAACCTGCATGAAAAACACTGAGCCCAAGTGGCAGAGTATTTCTGGGGAGAGGGGAGGTGTGCTGAATGGATTTGGGGAGCTGCCTCAGGTTATTTTCCCTTCAGGATACTGAGCAGTGCCTGTGGCTTCACAGCTATTGAATTCTGGTGGGCTTCACACTGTAGAGCTCCAGTGGCAAGGGACAAACATGGCTTTGTTCTTAGTTTCCTACAAATGTAATTATTTCTAGGGGTTTGCAAATCGATTGTGAGCGTACTTTGACATATGTTCTTTGTTGATTTCTGCATTTCCAGTCTGTTCAATGGTTTGACATTGAAAAAGCCAACCAGGGAAATCATAATCTACTGTAACTAAATACATAAAAATCCAATAATAAAATTATTGAGAAAAACCCTGAAGACATTTATAAAGTATCATAGAAAAATGTAAATCGTTCAAAGAAACACCAAAGCATGGTGTAATTCACGATTATGTTAGTCAAATAACCATGAGTTGTTTTCAATAGGAAAAAAAGTGCCAAATTTTATCCTATAGACTAAGCAAGCAGTCGAAAACACTGTCTTCAGAGATCTCCATCATGTGCAGAAGCACTGAGAGCAGAACCCCTCATAAAGAGGGTTTCCTTCTTTAACTTTCTTGCAAGAGAAAGGAGCAAGAGTAGGTACAGCTTTTTCTCAGGGAATAAAATCTAGGTGTGGAATTGTTTTGAGGGAAGGAGTTAGAAACAGACATTTGGACTTGTTGACTGAAATTTCGTGTTCTTAAGAAAAGTTTGTTAAAGACAACAAAAGACCTAAGCAATGTATGACACTCTGTATCAAATAGTTTAGACGGTTTCTGAAAATTATTTGGAGCTTTAGTAATCTCTTTTATTGTTTTCTGTTTTGTACAGTGTTTTTTAAGTTCACATTTTCATTTTTCTCCCTGCAAAACTGAATGGGTCATGTAAATGTTCCTTAATATTGAATGCTATCTAATGAAGATGCAACTTTAAGGATTTAAGATGCAACTTTGCTTGCTATTAAGACTACCACTAACTAACTACAGGTTCAATTAATTGGAAGTTAAACTTGGAGTAATTTTTCTAGCTGGCCAACAATACATGCTCCTTGAAAACCTTGCTTGAGTAACATAACGAGCAAAGCATTTGAACAGAATTATAAACAATCCCATCAGTTCTAATCCTTTTCAAGCAAATAGGATTCGAATACTTTTTGGCAAACTTCCAATGAAATTATTTACTTTATAAGGGGAAAAAGATATGTGCACCTTAACTGTATGATTATGATTAAACATAAAATTCCACAATTATTAAGAGAGTAATCTGACAGATATTTCTATCCATCAAAATCTTGGAATGCTATAAATCAGGAGCAATCCTCTTTTCACAAGAGTTATTAGAACAATTCTACATCAGCTGTTGGCCAAAATGAGTCTCTAAAGCTTTAGAAGTTCATAAAATGATAAGTCCATCTTTCTTAGGCAGTTCCCAGTCGTTCTGGAGGACAGTTTAATCTGTCCCCTTGTCAACATTGGTTTCTGCCCCTCAGGGGAATATTCTACAAAATGTTTTCTTTGACATTCAATATGCCTTCAGTCCACCATAATCTCTTGCAAGATGATAGCATGAATTATGTAGAAGAATTGTTTTGCAGCAAGATTTTGGTTATTTCAGGAGAAGTTAACTGTTAGGTCTAGAGACTAAAACTGGTAAAATTCCTGAAGGCTGGCTGGACTAGTGAGTGCAGGGTGCTTTTTATGCCGTTTGAGCTTCCAGAAAGCAAGAGCAGAAACCTGAATGGAATGCTGAAATGATTATTCGAGCTCATACGGATGAAGAGCCGCTGCAAGACCCATCTCAGTTTTAACTCTATTTTGTAAAACTATATATAGATTAGGCACAGTCATGTCCATTAGTAATTTCTGTCTTCCTCTCATGTAAGCATAAAACTGGTTTAACAGAGTTTCCTGGGAAGAGCATGATGAATCCAAAGCACACAAGACCTCATCCAGCTTCCTGTCTGTAGGTAATGCTGCAGTCATTTTGGATTAGCGATAAACGGTCGTGAAATTGGAAACAGGTTCTCCCAGCTTTACACAAGAATCTGCAAAAACATGAATACTTGTACCCAGAAAGCATGATTCCAATCCAAACACCATAAAATAATATACAGTGCATGCTTAACTGCATGCAGGGCCATAAGAACGTATTAAATGACATTGCCAGGTGCCAAAGACAAATATGGTTTCAGCATTCAGATGTGCTGGAACCTGGAGGAGATGATGGCTTTGCTTGCACTGTTGTCAGGGCTGTATTTCTGCAAAATTATTTTCTTACCCTATCACTTTTTGTCCTTAGTTTCTGCTATCATTCCCCTCATCCTTTTGCATGCATTCTGTGACATTCTGTTGGGTGTCTGAAAAAGCTCTGGTACCATCTGAGCACTGTCCAGTGCTGGCTGGGTGACATCACCATTCCTTGAAGTTCTTGAGGGTGCAAGGCTCCTCCTGGAAGTGCACAGTGATGAAAATGTATGGGTTTTGGTGTAAAATGTATGGGGTTTTTATCCCAGACGGTGAAAGTGAAGTGCCACCCATGTCCTTTCACCTGAACAGGTTTCATTTTTGCAGCCAAGGTATTTATTCAAGGTCAGAGATCTAAGAGAGGAGATGGAGGACACAGCCATCTTCAGTCCCTCATACAGCCACTTGAGTTTCTTCAGGGTACAACTGGGATCACAAATACCCTCATTAGAAATGTTGATCTGAACACCAGCCCTGTGCAATTTGAGAGATAAATGCAGAACCAATGAGTAATTCATATTAATCAATATTCTAAGGACTTGGAGGGTGAAACTTCCAAGTTTAGAATTCAAATTTAGAATCCAAACTAAAGACATTTATCATGATTAAATCATGCAAGTTGGGAGGCAATAATCTGAGAAAGCACTTACTCTGGGTATCTCATTAAAAAAATAAAATTAGAGTGGAGTGGGGCATCTGCCAGCACATAATTCTAAATTTGGAGCTCAGCTGAAGCCATCCAATGTGAAAAATCAATGTCATTTTGCTCATGCTTCCTGAAATGTTTAGGCTGCAGAAGATGAAAAGCAAACTAAATTTTTTCAACCATAAGATAAAGTAATAATAAAAGAAGGCTACAAGGAAGATCTGTAAAAAATGACAGGCTGAAAATGTTTTCACATATGTGTGAAATGAATTAGGGATTTCCCTAAGCTTTCAAAATAACCTTGAATTATAGCAGTGGTGCTAGATGACAGCATCTCTCCAAGTGGAAACTGAACCAGAACAATGATGTTCAGTGACAACAGAAAATCCCCATACTTGCCATTACAAATATGGGTTAAAATCTCACGACTTTGAAATTTATTTTTTTTAATCACTATCGCTGATGTTGTTGCCTCTGTATGAGAATTGTGGACCAGTTTGAGACCATCCACTCGAAGTATCCAAGTATGGTGATCATTCACCATATTTCCTGGAATATCCCAGATTCACAGAATGGTTTGGGTCGGAAGGGACCTCAAAGACCATTTTGTTCCAACCCTCCTGCCATGGGCAGGGACATGTTCCCCCAGACCAGGTTACTTAGAGCCCCATCCAGCCTGGCCTTTGACACTTCCAGGGATGGGGAATCCACCATTATATGCTTCTCCTGCAGGACTAGGGCAAATATTCCAGCTGTGTCAGCAGCCTGAGCTGAAACTGAAAAGTCTTCCAGTCAGAGTTCTTGCCAGGGACGTGGATAAGCAGCACTTGGATCCCTGCTCCAGCCTCGTGCCCCTCAGAACTGCAGCCACCTGCCAAGCACTCTTACTGGAAGTGGGTCACTCCTGCAACCTGGTCATCCATCAGCCATTTGCTTTTCCCTCAGAATCTGCAGCTAGAGCTCTTTTAGTTTTCAGCAGAACTTTGAAATTTCTTGCCAAAATCTTTCAATATGAATGGAAATGTCAGTTGCCTGGGAATAGACTCATATTTTGTCTTGGACCCTCCTCCTTTATAAATGCAATTTGTCTCAAAAAGTTACAGTTACCACAGAAATCTCCAAAGGTTTGCATTGCAAAGCACGTCCCTGGTGGTTTTTTTACAAAGCATGAGAAATGATAACAAACCAAACCCTTACCACTGTGCACTAGAACGCTGTGAGATGGATTTTCTGTACTGTTTGGATAATCCAGTTTCTTCTACAATATCTAATTTCACAGATAGATGTGATAAGGGAGGATTATAGAAGACTTACAGATTGACTGGTAAAACTCCATCTCTCAAATATAGCTATAATGGTACTTGGGAGAACCATCCTACTGCTGTTATGTTTTCTTTCACATGCAGCAGCAGCAGCAGTGGCAGAAGTACATAATGTTATTTCACAGTTCCAGTTCAGATTTACTTCCAGAATCTCAAAATAAGTGTGACCTGCTGGACAATCCTTCCCACAGATAACGCCTTCATGTCTGCCTGATCTCAGATATTTGTCTTTAAAATGTTCTTTTTACCAACAGGCAAGCTAAAGCTTTGTGGGGTCAACAAAAATGTCATTTTATCCCATGTTTCTGTTGTAGGTATCTTTGTGTTTTTGCCCTTTTTACTATTTCAGACCAGTTCTTTTCAGCTGCCTTGTCCTCCCTTACCTGCAAGCAAAGCAACTCAGTTTTGCAAGAATAACAGAGACCTTTCTCTAGGATTTCGTTACTCAGATTTTCAGGTTCCATTCTCAGAGAAATTAGTCTGAATGAGATAACTGTTAATATAATTATCATCATAATTTCTGGTTCCAATGACAGCCAACTATCATCTATACACTGAATTAGAGCAGTATTACTGAAGGATTAATTTTATCTGAGGTTTTTGGGGCTTTTTTTTTAACCAGAAAACTAAAATAGAAATCCAACACAACCAAAACCAAGAAAAACCCTAGCCTCCAGTTGCAGGTAAGCTCTGAGGGGGCCAGCTTGCATTAGCAAAGTTAAATAAATAAACAGAGGAACTGCTGGCTTGATTCAATGAGCCATACTTAGACTCTCACAAAGCCACTGTTGAAGGGCTGTTTTTGCAGAACTGCCACACTCTGCAGGTCATAAGGACAAGCTAGGTCCATAAGGGAAAGTATTTTAGGTTTAAAAAACAGGAAAAAAAAAGGAAAAAAGTGCTGATTTGGGCATGCATAATCTCCATGGCACTGCAAACACAAAATGCAGTAGCTCAGGCAGCATGGTTTGTGTCAGACTGCTGGCCTGCTTTTCCTTGGGGGATGTGGAGAGGTAGGGAGCTGTGCAAAAGGAATTCCTCATATCCAAAGCTTTCCATCCTCACAGCTCTGCTGATGTGGCTTGTTCTGCCCTGGTATCACCTGGAGGCTGAATGGACAGATCTGAGGGTGGAACTGGGGTGAGCTGGGACTTGCCCTGCAGTACCAGGTGCTGGCTCTCCGTAGAAACTGCCCAAATTTCTTATCTATTATAAATTCCAAGTCCTTAATTAGTGACACCCAAACCACCAGGAGATGGGCTCAGCCTAGGTCTTGGTCTGAGCTGTAATAATGATTTGTGAAGGATCAGGAGAGCAAGGTCAGTGAATCTCTTGTGAGACTTTTGTGGGCTTCTGTCACTATTCCTGCATCTTCAGCCATAGTGGCATTTCTCTTGAAAATCAGAGTGATGGCAGGAGGTAAGGATGACCCAAACTGTCACGGGTACCATATCAATTGTTCTGGTTTTGAGGTCTCTGCAGCATTCCTTCCTCACAGGAGATGTCACTAAAAGAGGATAATAAAGTATTTCAGACATCCAGTTTAAAAAGGAGAGAGAGAGAGACAAAGATATTTCTTCATTGTGCATTTCTCCCCCTTCCTGAGGGACTGGTGTAATTAACATTGATTTCTTTTGCTTTCCATCTGTAATTGCTGGAGAAGCTCTGGTGCTGGAATTTTAACCCTTCCATCTTTCTACAGCCTTAACACTGACCTTAAGGTTTCCCATGAGAAATGAGGGAATTTGCTTAATCTCTTTGTGTGGGGCTAGCCATGGGTTATTGAAAATGACCTGTAGTTATTGTGCCAATGAATAAAATGTCACAAGCAATTTTGGCAAAACTAAAGAGCAAACTAATCGAAGGACTTGTCAGTGAAAGTCAGAAAGATTTCATCTGTTTTTAATATCTACCAGGGCTCAAATTCAGCTTTTATTTCACATATAAAGATATTAACTCTGAAGCATACCCACCCCTTTCTAGAACTACTTAAGGTACAATTTTTCAGAAAATGGCATTAAACAATCTGATCAGTAATCAAAGTTATCCAGATTAAAACTTACAAATAGCTTTGCTAGTTGCTGCTTTGAAAGGAATTTTGAACTTTTGAACTGAACAGGCTTTTCTTTAAAAGATTATTTTTAGGGGGTATCTTGGAAAAAAAGATTAGAAAACCCATTGTGCAACTGGTGATGTAGGATTTATTAATCCCTGGGCCACATGTGCCATGGAGCTGCAGCAGTTCCTTATCCTTAAAGATGGCTGGTCAGAAATTAGGAATGTGTAAATACAGGACAGCCCCTGATTAAATACTGCTGTAAGGAGCCAAGGGATCCATGTGTTTACAATGTTATTGTTGCTGCTTTTGTTTATGGTACCTCTGCATGGACTAGAAGAAAACCAAGATGCAGCAGCTCTACACAGAAATGAACTTCTTGCAATGAGAAAAATTTGCAGAGATTGCATCTGTTTGCTGGTAAATGACTTCATTCTACTACCTACACCATCCCCAGCACCTTTTGCTTTTTTAAAATAACTTTCAACAGGGGCCCGCCTAATGCAGAATTGCAGATTTTCATCTGACATGAGCTTTTCTGACAGTTTATATCGTTTATTCTTTTAATGTGGGTCATGAAAATCAAGCTGTTACCCCCACCAAGATTTCCTGAGGAACAAAGTGTGAGAACAAATTCTTCCCAGCCTTACAGCGAGGCAGTGTGAGTGACTTTCCAAGGCCTGTATGAAGTAAGTGGGAGCAGTTTGGCTTTTGTTGTACAGCATGTGCACATAAATAAGTGTGTGTATATAATAGAGACGAATGTAAAAATGTCAGCAAGGGAATATTTTAGGCTAAGTGTCAGGAATTGTTTCTTTGTAGTGAAATCTTTTATGGTGGAGAATAGTTTCTCCATTGGGAGAGGTGGTGGGAGCTTCTTTACTCGACTGAAAACTGGACAAAGCTCTCGGAACACAGCACGGAGCAGTTTTGTGTTGGCAGAGAGATGAGCTAAGCACCTTTTCCACCCCCAGTTTCCATGGAAGATAGATGGATAGTTTGATAACCCTTGAGGCAGTTTCAGCAGCATAGTGCTAATGTAGCTCTTATACTTGCCAGACCAAGTTTTCAAAAGGCATTTGGACAAACTGTGTCTGAAGTGGTTCATAAATTACACTGCTTTATATCAGCAAAACTCTCTTCAGGGAGGTGACTTCAGCAGCAAGAAGTCAGTACATCCACTGGGATTATTGTTTATACTCCTGGGAAGCTAAATCCATGTGAAAGACTTTCCTGTGCACCAATGGAAGAGAGGTGACCAGGAATTTGTTATACATCACCCAGTCTGAGCCTGCCTGCCACCTTCCCTTGCATTTCCTCTAGAAAGTGCCTGGCTCAGAGAATCCCTTTGGTGAGTGTTAGAACAGTCAGTGTGCCTTGGCCCCACCATCACCTCCACAGGAGACAGCATTTATTTGCTTCCAGGGGAAATGGAGAAATAGAATTAACAGAAATGGGGAGGAAATGGGGAAATGGAATTAACAGAATGACTTGGAAAGGAGTTTACACCTGAGCACAGAGGTAAGGAAGCTTAGAAATTAAATAAGAGCATACAGATGGAAACACTTCCTGTTGCTGATATGGACACTTTTATAGAGTATTTGAGCCACATAATACTTGCTTTCTTGTTATGTTTGCCTTTCACAAATCCTCTAAAAGCAGTTCACAGGTAGTGATGAGAACCAGTGGATGGTGTTCACAAATGGCCATGAGATGAAACAGGAGAGGGCAATTGTTCTGTACAGTGATTTCTCTTTATCAGAAGATGTCTAGATTTTCTATCTTCTCACCTCAGGTTTTTGAAAGTGACAGCTCTAAGTCATGTTTAAGCAGTATGTCTTACAGATAAATTTTGGGCCAGCTGATAGCTGTTTTCAGTGACAGACATTGTCCCAGTTCAGAAGCTCCAGCAACAGGCAAGGAGAGAGTGGAGGGTCTGCATCCCTTTCAGTAGACTTCTCATTTCCACAGGACAATAATTAGTGGGTTATGCTGTGTGATTTTTTTTTAATATTCTTATTAAGATTTTGGATTCTTTCTAAGACTTTCTAAGGCTAATTATCCATCAGGTGTTCTGTGGAATGTTTAAAGTAGATCCTGAGGGGTGTGGGTACACCTGTACAATAATTATCCATCAGAATCCCAACATGAGGTGCTTGAGCACAGGTGTTTCTCATGGTGATTTTTGTTATCTCTTTCAGGTGGAGAAGATATTGGCTGGCGATGTTATTCTCTTACTCTTTCTCTCCTGTTCCACAGCTGATCTGGAGGTCAGGATTTCCAGCCCTGCTAAAACACCAGGTAAAGATGAAATATACTTTATTGTTTAAACTCTGTTTGGCACTGGCAGTTGGGGAAGTGAAAATTAGGTTATTTACTGAAATGTTATGGTGGGATCATACTGTGGTGGAACTAGATATAGCCAGAAAGGTTCTGGTGAAGAGTGTGAGGTGAAGGAGAAAACAAAATTTTTTCTGTGAGATAATTTGATGAATTAATCTTAGAGTAAGGTTTGTTTATTTATTTAAAGAGATAGATATAGTTAATGGTAATTAATTTAAAATGAAACCAAGAGGAGTAAAAAAAGTTACAAGAGGCCCAAGAGAACAAAAGACGTGACTACTTACAACCTTTATTAAAATGTTCACCAAGCCTCTAATTAATCAGCTTCAATGTTTAGAGCCATAATTCAGTTGTAGCAATGTTTCCAAGAAGACCATTTCTGCTCAGTTCTGTCACTCAGGAGGAGCTGAGAGACATCTGCTCGTGTGACTTCATTTAACTCACAGGAGTACTTTTTAGGTAAAAAGAAAAGAAAATTTGAAAGATGAAGCAAAGGTCTTAATGAATAAATATTATTACATAAATACTCAATAGTTATCGTGCATCAGATCTGACAGGACATAAACTCTGCTGAAAAATCTTGTTAGGTAACCTGCCAAAAGCTGAATATATCCTAATATGTCATTTGTCTTCTTACAGTCATTTCAATCCCATGAACAAATATGGGGGGAAGGGGGAAAAATCTTAGCTCAACTATTTTTAGCTGCCAGTGTGTGGCAAGGAGCTTTTTCCAGTGCACTGGGGTAAAGAAATGGACAAGGAGAAGGTAAGCTTGGTATAACTCCAAAAATTCCTTTTGTTTTTTTATGGTACAAGCCATGGGCTGAGGAAGTAGTTGGGAGCAGGAATCACTGTGACTGCAAAAAGGCTTGGAAAAGACTAGCACATGTGAGGAAGGAAGCATCCTTGGAGGCATTGGCATAGCCAGTCACAATTCTTCATGAGGTTATACTGGGAAAGTCATAAATACATGTGTTAAAAAGACTACTCTGTGTAAGGCCTTCTTCAAGCCTCATTCTTGGAGCAGAAATACTTTATATTGAAGGAATTGTCTGAGGCAGCAAAATGAAGTACTTTGAGCCTGTTTTATGAGCCATCTCTCTCCCCCTCTGGCCTCTCTCCATGCATATCTGTGTGTAACCTATTTTAAGATCACAGTGTTTGAGCTCTAACACCATTTGAGAGTGTTACCCTTGGCGTGTCAGGGTTTCCAGCATGCCAGATTAAAGCCTGGGTCCTTTGGAAAGAGGGGATGCCACTAAATCTGGTTTGCAGCAGGGGTTATGTATGTTTTGTGAGTTTTTAATCATATTTCAGAGCTATGAAATGGTGCCCTTTGGTGCTCAGCCTGTTGACTGGCTCTGTTTGAGCACTGGGAAACTGATAATTTGGGTATCATCACTCATTCCTTCCAGGAGGTGCTGGGAATTATGAGAATATGAACAGAGTTTCATGGGTTGGAAATAACTGCAGATTTCAGATGGGCTATGAGGCTTGAGAGGGATCACAATAAGCAGGCAGCAGTGCTGGTGGGCCTGATTCACTCACACAAGGGACTCCAGTGAAAATTGTGAGGCTTTCATGCACTGTGGTAGGAGGTGCCAATTAATCAACTAGAGAGATTGTCAATTAATCAGCTAGAGAATAATCTAAACTAAATATTTGGAAATAATCTAAAATAAAATAAATTGAAAACAAATGGACAATCTTTAGGCTGTTGGGCAGGGAAAGAAAGCTTGCAAACAGGCCTTATTGCTGAGTTAAAAATGACTGCTTGTAGCACTCACTGATTCTAGCATTTATTTATTTTTATTTTTAACCAGAATATGTTTTGCCTTCTTTTAGAGAGGATTTGCAGAGTGCAGAATTAGTCAGTTTTCATAGTGTGGTATTTTAATAAAGGCTGTCTGAACAGCTGGGGACTGTTTGCCCCTCTATGAGGAGGGAAATGATACTGCTGCAAGGAGGAAAGGAAACCTGCACTGAAGAGAAATGTTCTCAGCTGGAGAGCCAACCTGACACCAGCAGAGCACAGCCTCCTCCAGGCTCTGCAGCTGAAGGTATCATTACAGGGAAGGCAGTGATGCCACCATGGCACTGACATCTCTGTTAAATTATTAACAAAGCTTAAATATCAAACAGATAAAGATTTCTTTTTGTTTTTTTAAACAGCTGCTTAAAAGTGGAAGTGCACAGTTTATAGTTTACAGGAGTCCCTGGAATATTTTCATTGTTATCTTCTGACAGGTCTTTGCATTGCTGCTGATCTAGTATTCCTTCCTCTTTATTGCTGTTGAAAAGATCTTTCTTAGGAAATAAAGACATACTCTGGGATTTCTGCTGGCAAAAGTAAATACGCAGTGTCCTCATGAAGTAATAAGTGAATAGGATCCTATTGTAAATATTTTGCGAGAGAGAGTGGGGTAGGGACTGAGACACAAGGAGCAAAAATGTTTCCTGAGGTCAGCCTAATTTAGTACAATAAAAAGCTACCAAATACCTAATGATAGATTTCTTCCATACCATAGTGTATTTATAAAGAGACTCCTGATACTTAAGAGTTTAATGTAAAATAAGAAAAAAAAATCTTTTTTTTCTAACTTTTTCCTTAGAAGATTGTATTTTTAAGTCAGCATTAAACTATCTTGATCTAATTCTTAACTGAATCACTCTACAGTAATGCTTATCACCACAAAGAAAGCTTTTAGTGTTTTATAAAGTGGTTCTTTTGAAAGAGAAGCTATTTTTCCAAAATAACAGTTCAGCTTCTTGCAATGTAGCTGTCTCAATTTTGGAGAAAATCAGGGACTTTGATATACATAAGAAATATTTAACGAAAAGTAGTTTTAGGGTAACCCTGACATGCCCACAAAAACTCCTGAATTTGATTCCCTTTTTGAACAAGCAAAATGTGAGTAAATTTAAATTCTGGGCTTTGAAACAAAATGAGAGTTATGCTTAGAAAGACACAGGAGCTGCTGAGGTTGGCAGGAAAGGATCTTAGGTAGGCAAGGGAAAGGTGCTGCTTTGGAAGGCTTTTCTTTAGAGTTATTAATGGAGCTTTAATTGCAGCAGAGGGGGTGGAAAAAGAAGCCAGGACAAAATGGGATGAGAATCTCAGGCAGGCACTCTTTAACTGAATAGTATTTCCAACATGTCTATAAGGATCATATGAATATTAATTTGGTGTTGTGTTATTTTGTAAATATTTTCTGTCTTATGAAGTGCCCTGAAAAATTATGTTATCACTTCTATATAATGGCAGGCTTTTTACCCCTGAAGTTTCTTCATGGTCTAAAACGTGCTAACTTTGACTTAGGCCTGACAGTAAGAAAGAAATAACTCTAATAATACAAAAAAAAAAAAAAAAGGTAAAACTTTGATTAGATTTGCCACAAAATGACACTTGGTTCGTTTAGCTATTTCTCATGTGAAGTATCAGTGTGGGGCTTGTTTTTTAATACTGCTGGCAAATAGCCAAGTTTTCCCCAAGGCTGGCATCCAGCTTTTGGAGATCAAGAGCTCTCAGATCACAGGAGATAGATGGTATTATCACCCCTGCAGAGGCTATTGAGAGGGGAAGTGACAAGGTCACTCAGTGGGTTACAAATCAAACTGGAGGTGCTGGATAAGAGACGGTAAAATTTAGTCAGAATAAATTATCACGATTGTACCTCCGGTCCTAAAATCTTTTTAGCAATGAAACTATAAAAATATCCCTAGAAAATCCTCCCTAGCCTAACTCCCTTCAGTTTCTTTCTTCTTTGGATTTACTGGGCTTTCTTTTTGCTCTTTTTCCCCTAAGGAAACACAGCGCTACCGAATTACTCTCAGTAAATCCTAAATCTGCCGTGGGAGCTGGGAGAGCCAGCAGAGCCCCGGATGAGGTGCACTGATAATGGCTCCAGCAGAGCAGCAAAGGACAAGGATGACACCATTTAGCACGGAACAAAGCAGCATCAAGGCTTCAAGCATGGTTGTTGCAAGCCTCTTTGGGATTCTAACTCTTTTATTTTCTTGTGCAGTGAATCTGTGTCAGCCTTTGATGTTTTTGGTTAGTAGGTCTCAATTCTCCTTCTGCGTCAGCAAAGGCATTTATGTCAGAAGTTTCAAGCAGCACTACCTGGAGTGGAGGGGGAAACCTACAAAAGACTAAAACAGAGAAAGAATTCCACATATCCACCTACGTTTTTCTCATTCCCCAAGGCTCTCTCTTTTCCTTCTCTTGGTGCTGAGAATAATCTTTCTTTTCACTGTATTCTTGAGCAGCTCTCACCTAATACATTTTATCTTGCTAATACATTAGTTTTCTGGTGGTTTGAATTTTAAGTGTGTTTGTGACACTACCTGGGTCTTAAAATTGGTAATAAATGACCACAGTTCATAAAACTTAATCTTAGAAAATGAGAAATTGATTCTCATCTTGTTTAAGTGCTCAGATACCATGGTGTGTAAAATAGATAATAATTGTGTGTGATTCTTAGTCCTGTGCTCTTACCTACCTAGGGACACATTCTTTAATATTTTAATGAGTAAAACTAGAAAGCTTCAGTTTGAATCCACTTTCAATTGTGAGAATCAGGTAAGACTTTTGAGTGAATCCTACAGAGCTGAGGGATTTCAGTGCTGGTTGAAAATGGCATAAGGATGCTGGTTTTGAGACCTCTCCAGAGTGAAGCATAAACAGAAAACGTTGCCACTTCTCACTGTGAAGAACTGTATTAAAATTTTCACTTTTATTCTGGAAAGTTTTGTAAGGACAGTCAAGTATTTCCATTTCTCTCTGAAACTGGGCAAGTTTATGCCCCTCATTACCATAGAGAACTTTTCCTTTGGCAGGAGAAAATGCAGATAAATTTAATCAATCTTCACATCCCCGTGGAAACTTTTGATTAATTTCCTTTCTGAGGGGACAGGAGCAGCTAGGAGCTTAACCAGGCCAGAGCTCTTAGCCAGAATCCTGTCTTTGGGGCCAGAGGTAGCTGCTTGTAGGAAAATGTAAGAGTTTGAACAGTGACAATTATGTAAAGAGTGACTGATGTTCACCTGTTGGTAACAGTCAAGATTCTGTGTAAGGAAAAGAGGAGCAGCAGCTCTGTCTTCACTAGTAAATCTAGAATGATTTTCAGGTTTTTGCAAGTATGTTTCTGGAACAAATTTTGAGGGGAAAGAGATTGCATTCTTTTCTCAGGATGTCCAGTACCATGCTGGCTTAGTGAGACTGCTCCTTGGAATTTTGTTTTGTTTTGGTGTTTTTTTTAAAGCTCCTGAGCTCATTCTCATGGCAGTGTATATGATGGCTCCAAAGGTTTCAGTTTCTGGCTAGTAATCACCACTTTAGAGTCCATTTTTCATGAACAATTAAGATAGAATAACATTAATGTGGATAAATGTGGAATATAGCACACAGAGAAAAAACTGTCATCTTATTCCCCATTATTTAGGCTTACAACTTGGCCCTCCATAGTTGGAGCTCATCTTTATTATCTTGGATAGCAGTCTCATGTCCTCATATCATTTTCCATGATAAGCTAAAAATGTATTTGGGAACAGAAAGACCTGTTTGTTCTGGAATAGGAATTTGAGTCTGTCTTCACTCAGCTGCAACTTACCCTCATGGCAAGCATAGCCAGAATATGGGAAACAGTGGTGTCCCTGAATCTAACCCCTCTGTTTGATTTTACTGGGGTCTGGTATTATCCCCCCAGTATCCAAGTGCCAGGATTCAAAATAAATACTGGTGAGGGGATGAAAAGGAAAGAAAATAATCCAGAGAGTCTAAATTTGTTCAACACCCACATTGGAAAGTCAGAGCAACAAGTGAAGTTAAACAATAGAGATTTCAATACTGATGTGGAGGGCAGGAGAGGAGGTGGGTACAATTTAGGACCTGCAGCACAGTTAAATCCTATTTTGTTAGGAGACACAAGCAAGCCTGTTATTTTATGCTGAAACAGGGGAAGAAAATGTGCGTTTTTTCTTGTTTGGCTAAACATTTCCAAGAGTAATGAAGAAAGATGGACAACTATTAGAGGGCTTTATGTATTTTAATGTTACAAGTGGGAGCTGCAGGATTAAAACAAAGACATCAAAATGCCATATGCTGGTTTTTGTCTGTTACAGAACCAATTCAGCTGCTTGTAACTTTAGGTTCTTATTACTGCAGAGGTGAAAAATGCAGCCTTTGCGGGCCTTGTAATCAGTTCCAAAACCTTGGATCCCAAGCCACGAGGCACTTAAATGCTCTGGGATCTTGCTCTTTATCTTCTTGGAGGTAAAAGTAAATCCACAAAGAAAGTGCAGTAATTCTTCCACATGTTTGGCCGTGCTCATTCCCCCCCTGCTCACGAAAGTTCCTTATTGTTTTCCCTGCTCTGGGTTTCCTTTAGCCCTGTGCTTGTACCTGATGGATGATGGACGTCCTGGAACCTCTGTTCTCTTGGGCTCCCAGCCTAACCTTGAAGCCTTCAGGTGTCACATCTATTCAGTGCCTTGGAATTTTTTTTTTCCCCATCCATTTTAATCCTCTATCATCAATCTGTTAACAATGACTGCATGTTTTGTTTCATCTCAGGAAACATCTGGAATAGCCATACATATTTAGTGGTTTTTTGTTGAAAGGATCTTTTTTTATTTGGTTTCATATGTCATTTTTCTTCTTTCATATACCTTGCTCAGCTACCTATTTTCACTTATATATATGTTGGGTCATGAATTTGTAAAGTGGCTCCTTGGCCTGCCATCAAATAATGTGTATGAGCAATTGCTTATTTATGCAGCTTTTTAAGAGTAAGTCTTCTGTAATATTCTGTTATATTTGACATAACTTTTCAAAACCAGTAAATAAACCAAAAATTCAGATTCTTTCAGAAATGACCAACTAATGTGACTAGGTACAAAATTAGCAGTGCAAATGCTAAAGAATAAAATGAAAAAATAGCTGCTAGATAAAAAGCTGACTGAAGACAGAAATGCAGAGCTTATCTAAGTGCATCATAGCCATACTAATTTTAATACAAAATTTTGTAAAACAGCCTGTTGTATAGAGCACTTTGCTGGGGAAAAAATAAAATTAAAGAAAAAAAGAAGTAGATTCAGGGTTCATCTCTGTTCTCAGGTCTTCAACCCATGTTCTGGAGGACAGTGCTTTGAGAACTAAGCTAAAATAGAGTAACAAAACAGAGGTAAATGAACTGAGAGGGGGAAGGTGTTAATCTTTTCCTTGAAGTTATGCCACACACAACCACTTCAGTGCAGGAATCTCAAGAAGGGCCAAAAAGGGAACAAAAATTAGATGAGCTCTTTAAAAATTAAATGAGCTCTGGATTAGGGCATCCTTCTGAAACAGGAGGTCCTGGTTCACACATAGTTTGCCCTGAGGGGAGCAGAGGGCCATGTCAGCAGCATCTGGCTCTCTATCTGTATCTCTATCAGCTATCATAGGCTGGAGAGACAGAAATACCCCTGAGCACCACAATTACATAGACTCCCTGCGAGTTGCAGGCACATTATCTTAACTCTGTGTCCCTGCCTGTGCTGCTGACATCGTGGATGTACATCTTCTACAGAAATGCTGGCCTTGTGTTTAAAACTATCTGAAAGCTCTGTTTGTTGTGCACCTGCCATGCAGTTGTTTTTTCCCCACAGCTCCTTAGAGGAGAGATGATTTTGTGATTTGAACCACAAGCAAATTAGCTATCACTCTTGGCCAGTGCATTTATGGACTTTGCTTTCCAACCTGGTTTTAAAAGTTGCTCATCTGTCTCGCTGGCTCTTATGTTTTAGGGGGATCTAAAGTCCCTATAACCATTAAGATTTGGCCACGTTCTGTTCCAATAGAACAGCTCCTCGGAGCTGCAGGAAGTTTTATTTCTGTTGCACATCTGCAGTGAGAGGCAGGCATTTGAAACCTGAGCCCCTTCAGGGCCCGTGTCTCAGAGATATTGATCATCTCCTGCAACTTTTCGTCTGCTTTCAATTCCCATCGCAGCCGGTGGGAGACGAGGCTCTCTGCACCTTGCAGGATCAGGCTCACAGAGGTTGCTCTTGGAGGAGGTTGTCTGCCTCTGCCTTCACTGGCTGGGCTGATCTCTCATCAGATGGCTCCATGTGTTATTGAACATCCCAGATACTCCTGCTGTCAGCTGGAGGTAGAACAATGTCTGCATTGTCTGGGCTCGAGCTGAAACGCTGCTAAGTGAGAGCAAGTTGGAATCGTGGATTTCTGCTCTTTTGAAAACTTGCACGTAGGGCTTCATTTTAGAATATTGCCTGCATTGAGAAGGGGCTTATTTTCCAGGAATTTTGGTGCCCTAGTAATATTTTCTATTTAATAATTTATTAGTTAAAGCAGCTTAATAAATAAAGGCGGGATTAATTTCCAGGTGGGGCTTCTATTGTGCTCAGAGTAGCAATGAAACAGGGAGGTGGCTTGAGAACTCCAGCTCTCTGACATGATGGAGACAGTTCATGTGTGATGAGGTCCTGAAAGAATCTTCAAAAATATTTCTGGACATTTACTATGACTGGAAATAAGAACTACATCTGAACCAATGGGAGGTGAGGAGGAAAAAAAGCTCACCTGAGCACAGCTTTTTTTAGAGGAGGGCTAAACAAAAGATTTCTTGAAGCAGGGCCCCAAATTCTAACACTTTGGAGGATTTGAACAGTCCCTTTTAGCTGCTTCTCATAGAATTTATGAATAAAGAAAATTATTGACATTAACACAGGAGCATTTTTGCAGGAGGTGACCATGGATAAATGTGGACAAGTTCACGGATATTTTTTCCTTACGTTCTGTGAATAAAAGTTTTCTGAAAGGAGACTATACTAAAGTATAAACCAAGCTCTACTTTCTGCAGAATTCTAACACTTAAATAGTGAGGAAAAAAAAAGATTATTTAAGGTACAGAAAGAGCTTATTTTTAGCAATTCCAGGCACCTGTCAAAGTCAAACGGAAATTGCACAGAACCTCAAAAAAGCAAACCCAAACTACCCTAAATTAGCCAATAAAAGCAGAAGGAATTATTAAAATGTTGATCTTAACACTTTACTGAGTAAACCCCTTTTTCTCCCCTACTTTCACACAGCTATTTTGAGTGCACTCAGCACACACTTTGTACTCCAGGCCTCCATTCCCAAATGGGACAGGACATTCTTAGTTGCCTTCCCAGATCAGAGCTTTGGTCTTGAGTTTTTCTGTTTTCACTGGAGTCAGCTTAGGCTCTATTTAGCCAAAGTGCACAGAGTGCTGGACAGGTGAAAACTGGCAATTTGAAAGCATGATGCCTTTTCCAGAGACTGGATCTATCCTCATCCTAGGCAATTATTTTGGCAGTGCAATTTCCGTTTTCCAAGCAGCAACGCTGCCAAACATTTTGGTCAGTCAGGGGCAAAAAATTTCACCTGAAAAAAGTTAAAGCTAAAGCAGCAGCACGTTGAAATCAATAGGTGGATGTGGGAGAGTAAACACAGGAAAGCAGAAATGTTTCTGCTACATCTTCCCAAGATTTTGTTCTTTTGGTGCAAATATCTGCTGTGCCTGTGCAGATTCAATGTTGATAGTTTCAAAGGGCAATGACTTTTCTGTGCAATAGTTACCTGCGGCCTGATGCACGTGTTGTCATTAAGTAGCCCTTGTAAAGATCTTTGCATCTGACCAGCATTTTTCTGAATGAGTTAAAGAACTGTTGCACATTTACTGGATTTTCTGATGCTGAAGCTTTTCTCTCAGAGCAAAAATTATTCATTAAGGAAACCTCCTAAACCTAATCTGAGTTTTCTTGATGGGAAGAGTGGAAAGGGGGAATGGTGCATGGCAGGCTCCCTGTTTCAAAGTTAGGGCACTGCCAGGATGTGCATCTGAAGCCAAGGATGCTCCTGGATGCCATGATCTGGTTTTAGTTACAGCTGCCCCTGGTGTGGGGGTCATGTCCTAGCTATCAGAGCTTCAGAGCTCTTTCTTCAGCAATAATTTTCACAGTGATTTTACGACTGGCTCACTCTCTGAAACAGTTATTCTAGACTCTCTGAGGAAAAATTTATTTGTGCTTTTATATAAAGAAAATATCTGAAAGCCTAGGTACAGCTTGGTCTTGCTTTTCCCCATATGGGAAGAAATATCCCTGCTTTTAAACAGTTTCAACAGCTGCAAGAAAGCCATGGTTGTATTTGATCTGTCAGTGAAATTAGTTCTTGTTGTTAATAAAACCTGATCTCTTGGACTGGATGCTTAAGAAATTACTGTGCAGCAAATGTAACCATCAACGTGGGCATTAAACTTCTGTGTTTATCAGAACAGATACTGAACCTAAACACGTGGAGGAAAAAATGACTTTATTGATGGGAATGTGGGCACTCCAAGGATTAGAGATGAGTTTTCTGGATATCTCTGTGATCCATTAGGTTCCTGTCTTGTTTTAGGCTGTATTTAACTGAATTCATGTGTCTGTCTGGTGTCCCTGTGACTATTTACTTGGATTATTCATGCCCTTAAATATATCAAGGAGTCCTCAGTGAGATGTATCAATAACATGACAATGAAATGGATTTGAAATAAACTTAATGAATTAAGATTTTTTAATTTCATTACATTGTATTGATGTAAATCAGATACTGGACAGAAGTAGAAACAAAATGATAGAGATAGTGGCATTTCCTGTAAGATTTCTGCTATGGTACTTGTCATCAGATAAGGAGGATCAGAAGTTTAGCTTGCCTATGTAGATATTTTAATATTTGCAAGATAATTCCAGAAAAATATGCAGAGGAAAAATGAGATAGCAGCTTATGTAAGGAATCTTCTCAGTATTGCATCCAGAGAGAAAATATAACAGAGAGTTGTATTTGGGAAGTACAAGAGCTGTTTTGATTTTGCAAAGTTATGTAGTACTTAACCTGGTATTTCCAGAAGAATACAAATGCTTTTGTTCGGGCAGTGGAATCCCAGCGTAGCAGAATTTGGGTTTGAGTCCTGACTCTTAAATCTGTAAAAGTCAGGCTGAAGGATGCTCCTATCATTTTGTTCATTTTATTGGAAAAATAGGAGCCTAAGAAAAGGCCAAGTATTTATGTGTTGTGATTAATCTGGGCCAGGGAAGGAACTCCATCCCACACCACACCTAAGGACAGCTGTGCTCCATCCAGCCTTCCTGGGAACACTGATCTTGGAGAAAGCACCTTCATTGCATGGGAGAAAACAAGAGAATTAGGAATTTGGCTGGATTGCAACTGGGGGCACAGATCCACTGAATGCAGGTGTGCTTTTGTATGTCATGGGAAGCTTTGGTTTTGCTTGCACCCTTGGTCTTGTCTCCCCAGGAGACACTTGTATTAACTTGTTTTCCATGTCCAGTTGGTCTGACTGCAGAGAAGTGATGCTGGACATGGGCACAATAAGACTTTTTTTGTGTCCAGGATGAGTGACCTCCAATAAAATAAAGAGGGGAAATATGGCATGCAGAAAATGCCAGCTCTTGGACTTGATAAATGTAGGAAACTGAGCGTGCATGTTGATTTACTGTGGGGAGCAGAACTGGAATTACTGTGTGGGTTTTTTTGGAGTTCTTAGTGATGTAATCCTCTAAGTAAAATGACATTACTTTAAAGATCATCTTTGCATTCTTTAATAAATATGTAAGTGTTAAAAAGTAGGAACCTATACAATGGTAATGATATGACAGCATTCATCCTCTGATAATACTGAAGTACAGATCTTTCCTCTATGTCTTTGAAGTTTAGGCTTGCATTACATTCCTGGGTTGTTCATGCTTTTTCTTAAAGAAATCCTGACTGGCTGTTCATCACACTCACATTTTTAATTGTTTGCAGTGTGGATTGAAGGTGCTTTTCTTTGTAGGCTTTATTTGCCTATTTTTCAAGTTTCTTTTTTTTTAAACAAACACTCATTTCCTTCAACTCCACTACTTAAAAGCAAAACAAACTGCAAAAAACCCCCAAGCCACCCCACAAACTGTGAAAGGCTGATTTAAAGCTGGTTTGTTCTGCTTGTATGTGTGATCTTATCAGCCTGGCCTTTTCCTTTCCAGATGCCACAGTTTTATGTGGTGTAAATGATACTCTCATTACCCAGATGGTCTTAGAAGGCAACAGCTTCTGGGAGGTAAATGCTATTTAATTCTCCACATCCAGGGTCTATAAAAAGAGAAACTGGTCAGTAAAGTGTCTGAATATTGCAATATTCACTTGGGAACCAAAGCCTTGAACCTACTGACTGCACACTTGACCAGATGTGGCCTCATCTTTACAGACAGCAACCAGACCACCAATAAAATTATTCAAAATAAGACTCAAGAGTGGCTGCTATTCTCATCACAATGAGTTCAACTGTGCATAAACAGTGAGGGTTTAGTTCTCATTCACACTGAAATACAATGGGTTTGAAGGGAGGAGGTTTTTTCTGTCTTTTTATTTTTTTGGGGTGAGGGGGGTGTTGGTTTTTTTTTTGGTGGATGTTTTTGTTTCTTTTGTTCTTGTGTTTGTTTGTATTTTCCCCGGAGAAATATCTGACAATGAATTTGGTCCTAATTTTCTGTGCAGGTATTTTTGGGGAGAAGAGAGGTAATTCAGCACAGCTGAAGAGAACCAATAATTGGGCACAAAGGGCTTAATTAATTTTGTTCTTGGATGATGGTGTACAGCCTAGAACTCTCACTGAAATTAAAATCACATATCTGAGGGCAGAGCTGACCCATATAAAGTAAGCGTGGCCTCCCTCCTAAATGCCAGAAGCTATTGGACAGCTTTCAGAATGTCTCCTTGGAAATCACTCTAAGTCAGCAAATAACCAGACAGAGAGGTATTTCAAATTACCTTGTTTTTGTAAATGCTATGTTAGTTTTTCTGGAGACAGATCTGCATGCAACAAAGTTTTCTACACAGCTGAATTAAGTTAAAAGTAGACTAAGCTAAGGTAAGCAGGTGCCATCCTGCTGGTGTTCTTGAAATAGCACCAAAATATTCTAATTCTGGGTTTGACTGCCCCCAGTCCAGGTCCCCAGATCTTTTGGTATAAAGTTCTGCCAGAGTTTGCTGCCTCAAAGAGTTGTAGGTGATGGAAAAGTGCTTGTCTTCCCTGGGGAGCCCCAGAGTTGAGGATCTGGGAAGAAGACCCTGTACAGCTGATTGCTTTCTTCCAGTTCTCATTCAAGGAAAAAAAAATTTAAAAATTTAAAAAAAATCTTTTTAAGGTGAAGTATTAAAGAAAAGAAACAATATTTTTGGGTTTTGGGGTGGAGGTTTTGAATATCAAAAATCATTGAAGTTGACATTGAGGCCTGACTGATATGGAATTCTAATGCTTCTCCTGTATTTGATTTTTCTAGCAATCTACTCTCCAGCTGACCTTTCAAACATCTAGCCTCTGGAATATTTTCCTGCTCACCATCTCCATTTTGTAAGTGTAAAAATGTAAGAAAAATTGCCAAGAACTGAACAACAGCAACATGAAACTGAATTTTTTTATTTGGTGTGCTAATCACAACAACAGCCTTTAATGCCGTTAATAGAAACACTGGCAAAGTGTAACTTGAAGATACCCACATTTGAAGGAAACAGTTAATGTTACAGCACAACTGAACAAAAATCCTTTAAAAGCTGTGGAAGAGGTTGTTGATGCTGATATGGGTTGATAGCTAAGGTCTGAAATTAATAAGAAAGTCTAGCAAGGGAAGGCTTCTAAATTACTGAGGAGACAGAAGATGAACAGAGAGAGGAAAGTACTTTTTAAAATCAGCCGTGATCTGCTTTAAAGCCAACCTGAGTACAGAAGGTAGGAACTGCAAATAGGAATGGAAATGTTTGCTAAAGTAATCTGAACAAGCAACTGAGGTTTGGTTGGGTTAGGTCACAAGAAAGAAGTTGAGTCTCTGATGAAATGTCAGGGCATTAGCAAACAGATCAAACTGAGCTTTTGGTTATCCTGTGCAGGGTCAGGACTCGGACTCAGTGATCCTTGTATCCTTCCAAATCAAGACACTCTATATTTTGTTTGGATAAAATGTCCATGGGTGCTGAATGAGTTGGGAATAGTTGGAGAGTGCTGGAAGGTCTGAAATTTTGGGAATAGTTTAGTGCAGTGATAGAAGTAATTGTGACCACCTCACTGAGCTCTGAATTATCTTCTAAGAGGCAAGTGAGCTGTAGGGTCACCCATGCAGGTGTAGCTTGACCAGCAGCTGTGAAAAAAGGGAAAAAGGTACGTGCCAGAAAAATAGAAAGCTACACAGAGAATGTCCAAAACCCAGCTAAACTCACTTCAGAAAGTTTTGTAGTTTCAGATTCACTCTCACTTTGCCCATCACTGGGTGTATTTTGTTTTCTCCTGGTTTCTCGTGGTGCAGTGATGCTCCCATTGCTGGCTGGGAAGATCCCTGTAACAAATCTCAGCTCTTGCCTTCCCTCTGGCTGTTATCTGTGTTCTCTGGTGAGGATATATTCTACCCAAAGGGTTATCTTTCCCCTTGTAATTCAGTGACAGAACAGTAGTCTTCAAGGAAAGATATCACTTTTCCCAGGAAACTAGAAAATCTGCCTCAAGATGATTGTCTAACTTATTGATCTATATATTTATGTATTATTTTATGCTTTTGTTTTGCCTTACTGCAGTATTTAAGTACACTTCTTCATAATTATTCAGTATTCTTTAACCACTAAAAGTAAAGCAAAATGTCTTTATTAACCCTTTTTGTAATTGCAGAATCTTTGGAATGGGATAGGCATAATATAGGTTAAAAATTCTAAAATTAAGATTTTTATGTATTACTCTCCCTTTTGACTGAATCTGCCTGTTATGATGTCAGGAGCTGGAGATCTCATTGGAACTGATAAGCATGAGAGGTCAGTTAGCCAAATGTCAGAAGCACTTTATCTTGCTATTACTTAGGCAGCCTCTGCCTCGCCTGCAAATGCCCAGGGCACCAGGCCACATGAACTCTAGATTCTGAAGTTTTCCCTGGGGTCTGAGTACATACAGGGAATATTCTTAGTGGAGGAGCATGTGTGTACAAGAAAGAGTCAGAAAGTGAGTACAAAAAGAGGAACTGCAGGGCAGTGCACAGAGGGGCCCGTGCTGCAGCTGAAACCAAGCCAAAGAAATGCTGAGAATTGATTCTTCCTTCAGAGGAGAACCAATACACGTGAGAGAGATGCTCAGAGACTGAGGGCATGCAGGGGCAGCGTTTGGGGTAGAAGATCTGATGGAAAAGAGCCTTGGAAGTATAAGCAAACACTTCCTGTCTCTTCCTGAGGGATCTGTGCAGGGCTGAGGGAAGAGGGGGCTTTGTGCACATTTGCTGTAACCTAAGTGGGATTGCATCAAAGAGGAGCCTGATCAGCTTCAGCTCCCAATGCAAACAGCATGAAACTGCAGATAAGAGTGGCTTGATCACCTGGAGCAGTTTTTCAATTTGTATAGTTCAAAATTAAATACAAGTCCTGGTCACACAAGAGTTGTGTATTTTCCTTAGCTCTTGGGGAATCTTGCTGTAGCTCCCCATGTTTTGAATTCCCTTCTCAAAAATCTACCAGTTTTCATGCTGCAGAGCTAATATTCCTCTTTTCAGCCTAATGTTCCCTAGCTGCTTTTTTTTTTCTCCTGATCAACCTACTAAATGCAGTGAGCCTGTTTTGCTTTAGAATGAAGAGTTCTTTAAAATACTAGTTTATTTTTCAGTCATAAATACACCACAGCACTAGAAAGTGCTAAGTCATAATGAAAAAGCACATTGTGGCTGGAACTGATATTTGGTGCATTAATTAGATCCTTCCTCTGATCTCATGACAATGTAACTGAACCATGAAAGAAAGAACACTGCATTAACTCAACTAAAAATACACCAGCTACTCATCAAGGAGAGAATTTGAAACTCCTCTTTTCAATTCTAGGCTCCAACAGTAAAAGTAAATGCAGCAGAGAGCTTGGTATGGGTAGATAGTGCTACTGATTGCTGGTGGGCTCGTGCAGGGAGGGCACTGAACAAGCCTTTAAAATATTAACTTGAGCAATGTTAGAGCCCCTTCTGTTCCCAAACAGGCATTTAACAAAGCTGCTTTAAGGGAGAGAGATAGAGGAAGAATTATCTCCAAATGTGGAGAGAATGAGAAACAAAAACCACTCTGCTGACTGAGAAATTGGAGGGGTGCACTGGAAGATAAAAAGTAAGTAAAAATAGTTGCAGTTAGTAAACAAAAATGACAGAAGAGAGGTGTCAGGGCAGAGGAAAAGCATTTGGGGAGTGCAAACTGGGTTACAACACCGTGGTGTAACCCAGCTGTATTTTGAAGGATTGCTCATAGGCAGTGCTAATCATAGCAAGTGGATATGTCAATGTGCAGCTGATGACTCTGCAGGCAAAGGCAAGAATTGAGATCAAAACCCGTCTCTTGGCAAACACCTGCTTGCCTGGCACCTGATTCAGGAGACCTGTTTTAATTTTAATAATCTATCTAAGAAATAAGTATTTTAATTTTAATAATTTGCTTTTTAGCCTAATGTCTTGATAAAGCTGTGGTCACGTTGGTTTGGGGTTTTTCTTTTTTTGTTTATTTACTGTTTGTAGGTCTCCCACAAAAACAAATATGTAAGAATGCTCTCCCTCCTAGAATTTTAAACCAATTATCTGCACTTGGCAGAGAATTAGGGATCTAGAGATATTATTATACAAAACAAAAGATAGCTGGGGCCAAATATAACACAGATATTGTACTAATTCCCTCCTTGAGGGGAAAAATCAGGAGTAGTTCATCCAGGCATCCCAGAATCAGCGTGAGGGAATAAGCACAGAATGAAATGTTATCCACAGAAAAACTCTTTGTGAACTGTGGCCTATTAGCAGAGAATCCATTCTGGATTCCTGCATATCTAATGAGCAAATTCAACTATCCTGTGGTGCAGTCACAGAAACAGTGGATTGCAGAACAGTCTTGCAAGGAAAAGGTGCCAAAAGCCTGCACCCTCTTAGTTATACCTCACTGCTTGCATGAGCTTAACTGTGGCACATGTCCCAGTGCCCACTTTGTGTAACCCTGAGCCCCCAAACAGGGTGTTCCTGCAGGTCAGGTCTCTGCAAGGCTCTGATCAGTAAGTACTTTCAAAAATACCTCAGGGTTTTTTTCCCTAGAATATTCAGTTGTATAAGTTTCTGTTCGGGTTTCAACTTTAAGTTTTGAATCCTCCATCTGATGATAGAAGAATTAAAGGAGTGAACTCCCTTCCTATGTAGCCATGGGGTAAGGTATCTCTTCTGTAGAGACAGAAAAAGTAAATAAGAGAGTCATCCAAGGGATTAAAGAAGGGATTGGTTCTATAACCCTTGGTTTATAAACTGCCAAGTGCTAACATGAGAGTTGCCTGTAGTTGTAGAAGGACTTTCTATCGCTGCTGTTGGAGTGCCAACAGGAGATGGTATAATTAAAGCATTAGGACCTGATCCCTGAAGTAAAACTTAATAAAAAAAGCAAACTATGTTCTGTTTGTGCAAGCAGGACCTGGGATCTGTCTCCATCATTAATGTTATGCAGACGGTGACACCCTAGGGAAGAAGACCCTTGAACCACGTGTGTCCTAAAGTACCTTTTAACTCAGCAAAAGCCATCATTACCCACTCTGTGTGCCACACTTCCATATCACTGGCTGCCAAGTCCCATTATGGCTAATTGATTTAGTGGGTGCAGATGGAGTGAACTTTTTCATGTCGTTGGGCCAGCTGTTTCTGAACCAGAGGTCAGCTGTGGGACGTGGTGTATCAGTCTGGTTTTGTGTAGCAGTGCAATAAATCAGCTCTGCTGAAGTGCTAGGCACTAGGAGTTCGAATAAACTCGTCAATGTTGGAGAGAAAGAAAATCTCTACCAGTTGTCCTGTTTGTTGTATTTTTCCTCATAACAGCTATGCACCAGAACAGGTTGAGGACCTTGAGTTGTTCAGATGCCTTTGAAATGGAGGAAAAGGTAAATTGGAATCTGGCATTGCTATCTTCTGCACTTTTCTGTGAATTTACAGCTGAGGAAATTCTCTCATGCTGGTTTCAGAGGCAAAATGTCCTCAGGCTTGTTGGAACACACAGATCAGTGTGAGCAGAAAGAGAGTAGATTCAATGTAAGTGCTCCATTTCTAAGGATGCTCATTTTAGGCAGAAAAAAGAATGGAAATCAGTTGTAAGTCCAAGGGGTGACATTCTGCACTTGCAAAGTTCAATGAAAATGTGTCTTCAACTTGTCAGTGAAAATTATTTGTTCAAGTCTTCTTCAGGCTGTTTGAACTGGGAGTGTTAAAATTCTGAGAAGCCTTTGGAGCTTGTCAGTGATATCAAAGGACTAAAGTCTGATGAGACTTTAAACATTTAGGAGAAGATAAATTGATATGAATTGGCTTTTTCAGAAACAAGAAAATGTAAAGCTCTAAGGTGTACCTCGTGCTGACCATCTAGTTTCACATCTGGTATCATGGAAGTCAGCTGGGCCCTTATGTTTCTGTTAGTGAGATAACATTAAAAGTAAGTCAATATCAAATGTTCTTTTATAACCTCGTGGTCTAGATAAATCAGAAAATAAAGGCCTGATGAAGAAATCACTTGGTGAGGGTCCTTACAGGAAGTTATGTGTTCATTATTACGCAGGAACCCAGACTAGATACAGGTACTTCAGGCCTCAAAATGTACAAATCTGTCCAAAGAACATTTTTGGCTGTGTTTGAGTTACCTGGTGGCTCCTTTGAGCTCCCTCAGACAGAGAGTAGGTCTTAGCTGTGTCTAAATCAAATGGGAATCACTGTTTAGATATATGATATTAAAAAATTCTGTGTTTAAGAACAAATAAACATGTATCCATTTACTTTGAAGAGAGGGTTCTTTAAATTTTTCAAGGCACTATTTACAATCATTTTTTTAACTTCAGTGGAATATAGTGCTATAAGAACATATAACATTTATAGAACATAAAACTTCTCTCTTTTATTCCCTTTGTGTGCATGTACAGTAATATAGCTCAAACAGGGTTTAAGGATGAAAGTGACTATAATTTTTAAAAAAGATTATGGCATTTCCAGACAAATGCTAAAGTGAATAACTATGCCCATTTATGTAATTTTTGTTCAGCACCCACAGGCCATTTGTCCAAGATCACAGTCATCATAAACAAGATCATAAGACTTCAGGTATGATTTGACTCATTGATTTTCCTTCTGGGACTGTATCCTGTTAGCCTTAAATAAAGCTACTCAGGAACTGTCCTGCTTTATGTATACACGTGAATCAGATGGAAGCTGGAATGCTACGTTTGTGATCTTGAAATGGTAACTTAAATGGTGACCAAAAGAAAGAAAAAAAAAGTAAAGATGGTACATTTCTTACATATTTTATATTAAATATAAAACAAGATTCTCAGGACTTGAAGCATGTTTTGATCTTAGTTATTTTATTCTTGCAGATATTAACTGATGCAAAATAATTGTCCTCCTTTAAAAAGCAATGTCCTTTTTTCCTTGAAATATGTACTTTTGCATTTGATTTAAAGATACGTATTTTAACTTTGTTTAAGGCTTTCAACAGAACATTAAACAATGAAATAAATAATTGACTCTTTCTTTGTGATTTGGCCTAAAAAATATATATAAATCTGTAGATTTCAGCAAATTTAGCCAAGAGCTAAGCCATCTGAGAAATGCTGCTACTTTAGAACTGAGGAGCTCACTGGCCACTTAATCTTTTTTTTTGTGAATGTAAACTATGTATAAAAAAAGAGAATGTCTGACACAAAAATTATTAAATCCACATTCCTTTTATCTAGCTCTTTCCATTTGGGATTAGAGCTCAAAGAGCTGTGGAAATGCTTTCTAATGAGATTTTGAAATTCTTGCAGCAGGGAAATCCTTGTAGCTCCACAGGGAGCTCTTCTCTGGGAATTTGCTGGGGTATATAACTCTTTCTTGATTTCTAATAATTCTTTAGAAGCATTAAGGATCCTAATATCAGTTCAAGAAATAGTATTCTCAAATCCAACAGTAAAACTGAACAGTAATTTTATCTGACTGCGGTAGCATGTGCTTCCAAAGTAAAAGTTTTTTTGCAACAATCAGAATTTTTTATGATGTCATTAGGAATTCCATCAGACTGAATTGTGTTATCAGCTTTAAGTTTTATGCCCAGAGGTGTAATGTGCTGATACCAAGTTAAACAGTGTTGTTGCCACTCAAGTTAGAACTGACAGTTGTGTGTCAAATCCAATATTTATGATTTTAAAATATTTGCAAACATAACCACCTGAAATACCAGCAGTTAAAGGAATTTAGAATTTGTGTTCAATTATTTGCTAAATTTAACATGTGTGGATATTAGGTCTCCTGCAGTACTTCCAGAACTGCTGTGCTTTCTCAGAATTTGGCTCCTCTGACTTAAATTAAAGAAGAGGAGGAGGAGTTGCCTCTGCTTCCTGAGTAGTGTCCCTTTCAGCCCCAGTCTTCAGGAAATTTTTACTCTTAGAAATTCAATCAGGAAATAAATTACAAAGGTCGTCACACAGAGGTGAATTGGTAATCATCTTCATATAGTGTAAGCTTATGGAAATTCATATCTGTAAGTTTGAAATGGTCTCACTCTGTAAGTCCTTCACATTTTAGTGAGTGGGTATCTTTAGAGGGGAAAGGAAGAGTTGCACATTGATCATTTGTACTCTGGATTTTTTAGACTGATAAATAATGGGAATGTGAACTATTTTGTTTACTGCTTTTACAGAAGGTGCCTCACAATGTGATGTCATAACCTAACAGATTTCACAATTCCCTCCCAATTTTAACCCATCCCCTTTCTCTTGCTGGCTAATCCCATGGTTTATGGATACAAGGAAAGGAAAGCTCACTCCCCTCAGAAAAGCTAGGGAAGAAAAACACTCCTCTGTGACTGTGGTATCTGCATTAATGGTTCTGTTGGTTTTGTCAGACCCTGTGGAAACCCACACTCTCCTTCCACAGCCCCTTTCGGGTGGTGATGGGTTCACATGTCCTCAGACCTGATGATGTTCTCTCCCAGAGGTGGCTTTCTCAGGTCTTCTAAGTATCACCTGCATTTAGGAAAAAGGAAACAGTGCTTCAGGATTTCCCGCATGGATTTGATCTTGTCACATGCTGTTTGCCATAGGCACATAGGTACCATCAACTTCTCTTTGGCTTGCCTCTCAAATTCTGCTAAGTAGTGCAATCAAGGGCAATTACTGCATCATTTGCTTGTGTTTATAACATATTAGAGCTTTCTGGGCTTAAGCACTGCAATCCATCCTGATTGCTACCAAGTAATCCTTTGCAGACTTGTAAATCAAAACTGTGGCTGATTTTCAGCAGTACGATTGCCATGTTTTGAAACTTTGCTAATTAAAACTTTATGAGTGTGCAATTAAAGAGCAGAGAGCGTTTTCCCTGCCTTACAACTGAAAATAAGCCATAGCAGTCTCGACAAAATGGAACTTCCTTTATATTTACTTTTCTTAAAACCCTGACGTTTGGTGGTTTCAGGCTTTCCAAACCATTTATCACATTTGTCTTTGAAGCTCTCTCTTCTGGTTGACTTAGCAACCTGAACTTAGCAAATCAGACTGCTCAGCTCGACCTTCTGACTGTGCCGCAGCTTCAGGTGCAACCTTTGTCAGTGATTTTGTGTGCTTAGTGAAAATAAGGCTTTCAAATAGAAAACTTAGTGCCCTGAGGTATGAAGTACTGCTTATAAAAGGTTTCTGGGATCAAAACACAAATGTGAATGTTAGATTTGTGAAGGCAAGGTTTCTACAAGACTGTGAATGAAACTCAGGATAACAACAATTAAAGTGAATGGAATTAATATGGTTTGTTAGCTCTTAGAATATGTCCCTCTGGCAAGTTTCTTTAAACAATATGAAAAGGAAAAAAAGAGGAAGGGTTCCTCTAGAAGCTATTAGCCTGAGCTTGTATTTTGGGTCACTGGATAAACCCTACAAACAATGCCTGCTCTCGTTTAACTTTCAGATCAGGTCATTTATAAAATGGCAACAGTTACAAATTTTTAGTGAAGACAAATAATTACTTTCACTTTCACACACAACTCCATGGCACTTCCATTCAATCTCAATAAAGATATCAACATAATGCATAGAAAAATATGTTAAGCAGCATAGTTCCTCTTTTACTACACTTAATCAAAATTCTGAAAATAGGATCTTGAATGAGAAGCAAACAAAAGGACTTACTGAAGAGGTGTGGTTGTCTGGAATGTGCAGGATATATAACAGTCTTGTATGTGATGTGATCTGTGTTTAATTCCTACCATAATGAGAATCCCTGTGTGTACTGGAATACCTATTCCTCTAAAAAAAATCCAAATTGAGTAAAGTGAATTAATTTTTTAATGACTTTTCCAGATGAATACTTTGGTTGGTGTCACGCAGGAAATACGTTCATGGAAAAATATAAATTTGATCACAAAAAAGGTGGAAACCAAATCAGAGCAGAAGGCATGCTTTGACATTTATTAACATGCAAATTAAAGATACCATTGAACAGAAGGGATAGTGCCAGAATACTAAGTGGCACTTTCCCAAAATATGTTGTGGGATAACAGTAATAATTATCTGCTCATTCAGTGGGAACCAATCAGTCTGGAACCCTTGAGATTTGTAACTCTTTGGGAAATGTGTGTGCATTACTAAAAAGTGCATTATCCTAGCTATGCCCTTTGGTAGATATTGAAAGACAGGCTTAATTTCCTGACTTCTCTTGTCTTATTTTGCATATTTAATATCTGTGTAATTTTTCCATTGTAGTTTCAAAAGTTTTTAAATGGTTACAAAAGAGGGAAGGATGAAGGAGTAAAGCAAGCAGTACAAGCATAAGTCACTGGCAGGTTTTAAAATTTAGGTTACTGTGTCACCTTAAACGTCACAGGAGTAAAATGCTGACTGATGGGAGGTTTTTTTAAGTGTACCTGCCACTAGAGGGGAATGGATGCACACGTTTTGCCCCTAGAAAAGTGATGTCCTGATTACAGCCTTGGTTCTTGGAAGTGCCTGTTTTCTCACAGTTCTCTCTGTTCCTTCTCTTTCCAGACCATGTATTTTGCCTGACCTTGGTCTCCACTTCTGTCCCAAAGTCTCTGCCATTCCTTTATTGCTCCAACCCACAAATTGTTCTCTTGCATCATCTCTGATGATCATCTCTTCCTTCTGTGTCAATTTATTTTTTTTCCTTCTGTCCTCAAAGCCTGCTTCTGCACTCTTCCCTGCCTTGTGCTCCCAAGGCCTTTCTGTTCTGCATGACCTTCCCTTCCCTTCCCTTTCCCTTTCCCTTTCCCTTTCCCTTTCCCTTTCCCTTTCCCTTTCCCTTTCCCTTTCTTCCCTTCCCTTCCCTTCCACAAGAATTTAAGAGCTCTAAAATTGAGAGCTAATTCCAGGGTAATAGATATATTTAACTTATTTTTTAATTAATGAACTGTGTCTGATATTTCATCATGAGGCAGATAGATATCCAAAACCTTCAGCCCAGTGCCTCATGATTGCTAAACTGATAAGCAAGACCTGAATTTCTGTAGGTCTGTAAATAGGAGGTAGAATTTTCACAACTTAATATATGCTGTTCACTCTTTGTGGGAAAGAAGTTGCTGGATAATTAATGAGGGCAAGAAAGAAAGGTTGAAAATGTATTTGTTAAAGTTTCCTTTGAGTTATGAAGTTCAACATTTGTTAAGATAGAAATGTTAGTGACAGGATCAGCAGTTATTAATCACCTAATGCAGGAATGGTGCCACTATTTACAAATATTTAAATGAGTTTTCAGGACACACCTGTCAGGCTGAGATTACCATCTGGTCAAATTGCATGAATTTAGAAACTGAAACAAGCTTTGTGTTGGATGTGTGTGTTTGATGATTAACAAGTGAGTGATACCCTGAGCATATGTCAGAAAACCCAGGGAAATCAATATTACAATCCAGCCATTCGTCTCCTCCACAGAATTTCTCACAGTGATGTAGTGAGGGATGAGGAATGAAAGGCTTTTTTTACAATGTCTGTAAAAAACATTAATTATCTCTATCATGTATAAATAGACCTGTATTTTTCATAAATTTTCTTGACCAGAGTGATTGACCTAAAACCACTTGATCCCAATTAAGAGTGACGAGAAGGAAGTGAGTAATATTATTCTGTGGCTGACAAGGTCTACTGTGCTTTATCCTGGAAAAAATGCAATGCTCCAAATAAACCTTAGACATTCTCACACCACGGCTATAAAATAGCTGGTTGAGAGTGATTAATCCCACTGATACCCCACAATGATAAAAGAACATGTTTTATAACTGCTGAGACCTTACTGAAGTCATTTCTCCAAAGAATAAGATGATGGACTCTATAGATATGTTGCAGTTAAGAAGGATAACTTTTGCCAAAATCTTGAGTGGAGTGAAATGAAAGAAAAGAGAATCCGAATGCTTTTGTGCTTTTGAAATGTTGCAAAGTATCTCTTGGAGATTAAAATGAGAAAGTATTCTAAATGTCTAAGCAGTGTAAATACCTTGAAAAATAAAAATGTGACAAGGACTAAGTTAATCAGAACCATCTTTTAAAGTGGTCTTTAAAGTATGACAGACATATTTATTTTTTATATGATTGTTTTCTCTTTAACAAGTTAAAATATGAAGAGGGATGAATTCTTCCTACTACTTTGTCCATAAAAGCTTAAGTAACATGCATTAATTAGAAATTACCATCTGTTCTGTCCAAACTCTGCACTTGCAGGGCTGACATGAGCAAGATTTTGTAACTTAACACTAGTGAGAAAGGCATCAGGTATGAAATGAGGTTTCAAATGCTTTATACATGCCTTAATAGATGGGCCATCATTAAAGCAAATTACATAGGGCGGCAGGTTCAACACTTCCATGCGCTTTTGTCTGCAAAAAACCTCAATTTTACCTGCCCTCAGAAGTGTGTAATGCTTTCAGGTGCCAAAGCTTTCTAGGAGAGTCCCAGCAGTCCCTCTGTTTCTGTTCCCAGACACGCTCTCAGCCACCTAGGTCGAAGGCAGCTGCCTCTAATTCCTGCCTAAGTCGTACGGGCCTCTCAGTGTACAGCTCTGGTGCATCACACACCTCACTCACCTTCAGGAGTTCATCTGGCAGGCACGCACAGAGCAAGACTGCATTGCACACAAAGTTTGTGTTTTGGCATTTTGGAGCAGTCGCATGGAAGGAGGAGACCCCAGTTACAGCTCCCAGCCGAAATCTGATCTCTCCCCTTCCAGGAGGGTGCTATAACCATTACAGTATGTGTGTTCTGAGATTGCACTCAATTAGAGTCCTCTGCCTCAAAAAATGAATGCGCAGTGAACAGCAGTGTGAAGTTGGAGTATCCTTGCTGCTCCGAGCCAGCTTCCCACACAGGAATTAATTTACACATTTCATTTTCAGTAAGGTGCCTTTTGCAGAGGCCCTTGCATTGCACACCCCTGCTACACTGAGCCCTTGTTGCCATCTGATCTTTAATTTACTGACCAACACATTCAACTCTGCCTCCCCTTACATTGCCCGTGGAACAAGAGCAAAGCCAGCTAGCAGTGATGAACTTGTGATTCCTCTGTCCTCCAGGTTAGGCAGTAGTAGATGAAAAGATTGTGAACATATGAAAACATGGGTGTGGAAGTTGGTAATTAAGAGGAAGAGAGGTAATAGCTTGTAAAGCTGCCCTTTGGTTTGAAGTGGTCACGTGTGGTTTAAGCAGACCGACTTTTTTCTCTCCCTCACATTTTCCCGCCTTTTTCATCCCGCTCACGTTTTCCCGCCTTTTTCATCCCCTCACGGTTTCCCGCCTTCTTTCTCCCCTCATGTTTTCCTGCCTTTTTCCATTTTGACTTTGCACAGAGCAAGACTGAGAGTTTGCTGAGAGACATTTTCCAAAGCCAGAATGGTACAGTGGGGATGAAGTGTGTGAGCTCTTCTGCCCTCTCTCATTGCAAGGTCAGCTAGGATAATCTGAGCACATTAAAACATAATGTTTGAATCTTGTGGAATGATTTTATTTTCCCTGAGTGAAACTAGTAAAATCAACATTTTACCATGATATTACCAATATAGCAATTTCAATAGAAAAAAAATATATCTTATCTCATCGTGTTGTGCAGATTCTAAGTCTTGGTTATTTTGCAAGTCGTTCATTTATGAATGCAGGTATAAGAGCCATCTGTTACGCATTCAGCCTTCTAATACATTTTGACTTTAAAGACTTATATGCTACTGTGAGAAATTAAAACATTTTAATTGTCTTCTTATGCCTAATCATTGTGCCTTCAGTGAAGTTGCTAAGAATTTTAGCATCTTTAGAACAGGTAGGCAGGAAGGTACACTCCCACTCAGGTATAATCAATAACTTTAATCAATATCCTGAAATTATAACGAAGATATAGAATATAATTGCATCATGGTGTGCAGTTTTGGGATCATTACCATGAGTGGTTTTTAATTTTGCTCAGGCAGTTTGCTCACCTGTTATTCAGCCAGTCACAGTTTTATAGTCTCCTGCCTTTCCTCTTTTTCTTTTCTCACACACTCATATTTTTCTTATAAATACATCTGAAGGAGAATGGATGTGTAGTGTCCCACCTGTCTCAGTGGGAGCCCAACATAATTCAAGGAATTAGTAGTTAAGGCTGCCATATTTTATGCAGAAACTATGTACAGCTTCCTATTTCACTCAGGCCTGAACACATTAGGCCCACTATGATATGGCAGAAAACCCTGCTGATCTCTGCTTTGTGTTCAACAAGGTTGTCTGTTTAAATCTCATGTTTTATGATAGAGAGGATATGTGCTTGTTTTCTCCTCTGTTTTTCATGTCTTTGCCCTTGGAGGGGAGGGGTAACTGTGGGGAAGTCAGAAATCTCTTCCTTAGAACCAATATTGCAGTCACTGGTGAGGCTGCATCTTGAGTGCTGTGTTCAGTCTTGGACCCCTCGCTTCAAAAAGGACACTGAGGTGCTGGATCCTGTCCCAAAACCAGCAGTGAAGGATCTAGAAAACCTGTTTGATGAGTGGCTGAGGGAGCTGGGGGTGTTCATCTTGAGAAAAGGAACCTTGGGGAGAAGTTATGGCTCTCTGCCTCAAAGGAGGATGTGGCCAGATGAGGCTCGGTCTCATCTGCCAGGGTCTCAAGTGAAAGGATGAGTGCTCAGAAGGAATCCAGAAAGGACCTTGTGGGGTTTGGCAAAAGGCACAGAGACCTGTGAGTGTTTATTTGTAAAGGGACCCTCCTGAGGAGTTGTCCTCTTGGGCTTAAATTGGACTGAAGAATTTGGATATTTCCCAGTCTGGGTTACAGAGGCAGGGAAAGGAGTCCTTTTATATGTGTTATCTCATAGTCCATAGAAAATACATGGTTAAGTAAGAACTATGGCCTTCTGTTCACATTAAACTATTTCAGTGCCCTTGTCATCCTTTCTTCTGTTGTCAGAATCAATGTGGGATGAGATGATTTAGGAAATGGCAGCAAACACTGTGGTTAAAATGCTTCAAGACTTCAGTGTAGGCTCTGTAACAGATCATAAATATCATCATCTCATATCGAGTATTCTAAAATAGCAGATTATTTTAGGAAATAATATCAGATCATGCGTTTGGAGATCAGTGCTTGACTAGAAGAAAAAAACCCCACAGTTAATGACTGACCCTCCAAATTCTCGTATATAAATGTCGTATGAATAATGTTCTTCACATGGATAATCTCAAGAATGACTCCTCCATGGTAATTGGCTGCCACACAGTAATGCCAAAATTTATTGTTTGAACTGGGACTCTTTTTGCAGTTAAGCTGAGTTAGTCCCTAGCTCTGCATCACCCCATTTGGCTCCTGGTAGGATTTGTGCCTTGACAGCCCCAGAACTGGAGATCTCCAGGGATTCTGGGGAGGAGGCTGGGCCCAGTAGGGTTGTGTTGCCCCACACAGGCTCCTGAAACTCTGATGGATGTGGCCAACAAAGGCAAATTAAGGGAGAGCAGAATTTTGCCCAAAGCCATGGAAGAGGAGAGTTAGGCCTTGTTGATTTAGCTCAGTGGGAAGCCACAGTGGTACATACAACATGTTAATGTTAGGGTGTTTTATTGTATCACTCCCTCATGCTGTGTTCATTTGTAGGGACAACATGACTCCCATAACATTTATTTTAGGGTCATTTTATTACTTTAATAATGCAGATTTGGATTGTAATTAAAGCCTGTATGATTTGTTTTAATAGCTTGCAGCTTTGTTCAGCATATGTTTAGATATCATAAAACTGCTTCAATAGACAATGAATTCATTTGTCCCTTTCACTTATTAAGATGCATGTGCACTTCATCAGGTTTATTCTTTGTGAATTTTGAGTGGGGAATTTAATCATAAAGTCACATGCAGACACATGCCAAATTTGGGACTTGATGGATTATGACTGGCCTTGTGAAAGAAAGAGCTAAGAAAACAAGAAATCGTAATTGTATTTAATATTAAAATAATAAAATTTTGCCTATTTAACCACATCTTAGCAATTATCCCACTACTCAGTTCCATGGCATTGTTAAAGATGTTTCTGGCGAGAAGAAATTTATGTTATTATGGATTTCATGCTTTTTCCTTACTAGTCTAATAGATGAAATTCTTTCCTTTAAAACTGCACCTTTCAATTAAATTTGATTATTCCTTTTTCTTTTTGTGATTTGGCATGCTTTGTCTTCTGATATAATCCTTAGCATATTTTATACAAAGGAGCAGTTTTGGCTCCCTTTTGTTAATTCCCAGTATTTTATAACAGTGAGCTTATGTCGTCCACATCATCTGCTACAAAGATTATTTTCACTTCCAGTTCCTTTAAACTGTTTCTCTTGTAACAGGACCCAGGCCCAAGAGGTGTTGAACATTTCTGATGAGGAATCAGGTACCTCCAACATCATGTGACTGCAGAGTGTACTCTGAAGCACCTGAAACAATATTTGGTGAGGATTTAATAGACTTTTTTTGTGACACCTAAATGTCATACGCCAACCCAAAGCCCCTTCATCAGTTTTGTTTTTCATCTATATAATAGAGGGAAGAGAACTGGAAAAACATTGAACCAACAGGTTTTTCTCTTTCTCTTCTTCTCTATTACTATTTCCCATCTTTTGGGTTGTTTTTAATTGGTTGGTTGGGGAGTTTTGTTTGTTGGTTTGGATTGAATTTCATGTTTTTTTGCATCAGAGAAAGAGTAAGGGAATTATCTCTCTTTCCTGTTGTTTTTTTAGTAATAATCATTCTAGCACACTCTTTTTTATTAGAATATGAACAGCATGAAAAAGGTGAACATCCAGCAACTACTTTTCTTGCTCTGGACCATCTTACATATCAAAAAGTCTGATGAGATAAACAGGGAATTACCATGACCTTCAAAACTGAGAGTGTAGATACTTGGAAGGGATATCTGCTTATTGGTTGAAAATCCTAAATCAAATTATCTGGAATTTTGGGACTGGTAAAATAAGAATCCGAGGTTGAATCTTATACCGTCAGTACTTTTATCTGTTGCTTATGCTGTCCCCTAAATGTCTTTTTATAGCAAAAAACTAAGAAAATAAAAGGCTTTCTATGGCATTTTGTTTTCTGAGTTAGAACCTGCATTTCTGGGTCGGACACATTTCAACTCTAACTGTATCTCTTGTAGATGTTTCACTATCTAGATGTGTCATATTGATGTAGAATAAACCTGTCTGGTTGTTTTTTAAGTTTTTTTTTCTCTTTTTTTTCTTTTTTCAGAGTGAGGAAACAGTTTAGGCCACTGGATATCAGGCAGTATGGTTGCTGTGCTAATGAAAATTTGGAACACCGTTGCAAACTGGAGTGTTTGGCAGAAGTAGGAATTTCTCTGTGCTGTTTATGAGGTATATAAAAAGGTCAGTGTTATTTTATAGATTTTTAGCCTTAGCAATGCCTTTTTTTTTTTTTTTATGATTTACTTTTTCTTGTTTTGCAACAGCCATGATTTTTTTTGTCCTGGATATGGAATGTAACTTTTTTTATTGCATGGCGAGTTGTGGGAAAATAAATAATGTTTCTAAATTCCAGACACACTTTGACTGTATTATTAAGAAAACATTGCTCCTGGAATAATAAATGGTGGGGTTATTTTAAGCAGTTGTGTTACATTTTCTAAATCTGCAAAAGAATCAGAACAGTAAAAGAATGATCAAGGCTGAGTTTCTTTTGTTTGAACAGGCAGGTCATCAGTTGGCCTATTGGCAAAACTCCATTCATTGTAATGGACCTACATGAATTTCCAGAAGTTGCAGATTTGGGCAATAGCTCCTTAAGTGTTTCAGAATCATTGTCTTTCATCTGGCACTGCCAGCAGTTCCAACTACAAGATCATTTTTGTGATGCTAATCTGCCCCTCCATAGATAAAGGGCAGAAAGTGCTCTTTTAGGCCACTGCAGAAATGGCATTGGCCAATATGAGCTAACATAAGATAGTGAAGTGAGACTCTGAATGCACTAAAAATACACTGTGCCCTATATCAAATACAGGTAGCTTGTTTCTCAACCAAAATTCAGACATTTTAGTGCAATATTCAGTTGTGAAGAGGATGATGTCTCCCATATGGAAAAAATTGAAGTCTCAGAGTTTGGACTCCTCCATTTCTTGTTTATCTTCTTAGTGTTACTTCAGAAAGGAAAAAAGTACTTCCTGAAGTTCCATTTTGCCCTACCAGGTGCTTAGATTTTTGGGAAGCCTTGGTGCATTCTGAAATGTAGAGCCATGTATGCACTATCAAGTATAGACAAAGAACTGCAAAGTGTTGTTGGTTTCTTGAGATTGTATTCTTTTCTTCTCTGACTCCCCCAAAGAAATCTAACTACTCTCCTTTTGCTAGCAGCATATTTTTTTGTCTAGGTAGAGAACCGAGTGTAAAGCAACACAATTAAAGCCTACTGATTTAAGCAACATCTTATTATTTCAATAGTCGAGCGAGCGTGCTCCCCCTGTGTGGCCTGCAGTCCATAGGTAGAACACGGTTCTAGCAGCTGTGAAAACACTCTGCCTTCCCCGTGTTTAGATACCTATCTGTGGCTGGGGAGCAGCAGAGGAAGTCAAAACTCCAAGAATATAACGAGGGTAGAGAATGTAACAGTCGGCGCATTTCTCCCGAATCTTGCTAAGTAAAGCGAGTTTGAAGACTTGTCCTTTTGTGCTGCCAAGTTTACCAGTCTGAACTCTCTCAGACATTGTGTGTGCTTAATTTCATCATTCTAAAGACAGGCCACTCCAGTCCTGTGAGACTGTGGCTCAGGGCTTAAATCTTCCTCCCACAGAGTCTGGTGTGATTTAGCCCATACAGAGGTATAGGTCACAGGGTTAAATACAAAGAACACTGGTGGTTCCTCAAGAAATATATTGAGCTCTAATATTTGGTTTGGAGTTCACTTGAAATGCGCAGTATGTACAGAAAGCAGTTTTCAGACTTAAATTAGGAGTTGGGCTAAAGTTACCCACCTGATTAAGTAGAAATTGGGGAGTTTCCTGGTAGGTGATCAAGTTAATCAAGATTTGAGAAACATAAAATTTAAATTCTCTTTACCATGAAAACATATCCTTTCCAGAAGAACTGTTTCTGGAAAAAGACTTTCCTTTTGTTTTCCCCTCAGTGATATTTTTTTTAGCTTTTTGAAATAAGTGATCAGTCTGGGAAAACGACAAAGCTGAGCACAACTTTGGTAACTGAATTAAGAGATACATTTGAAAGGGCATCCCCTCTTTCTTCTCTGTTTTTGCTGCCCTTTGTAAATCAGGTATCGGAGAAATGCCTTTAAATCATCCTCTGATCTTCAGGCTGAAAAATGTGTGGCACAGAAATCCTGGTGGGATTTCAGCCATCTGATGTGGATGTCAGCACAATATGCAGCCTCCTCTTTGGAGAGGAGCTGTTGTCAGTACCTGCCTGGAGATGAATGAACAGATCATCCAGACATTTTGGCATCTGTCAACCCCTGGGGCTGTTACAGCATGTGTGCATTTGCCATTCCAGCCCTCGAAAGCAGCTACTGCTGTTCTGTAATTCACAGCCTATTTATTGCTAGGGGGCGTTTTCGTTTATTTTAATTTGTTTTCTTTGTGTCATTAAAAGCAGTAGTGAGGTCTATAAAACAAGCAGAAGCTTAGATAAACACCACAGGAGGCTGGTGAACTCTTGTAGGGACCCAGTTTTCATCCACAGATTATAAGTAGCTACTCAAAGTACAGGATTTTGGTATGTTCTATATTATTTTCTCTCTCCAGCTGCAGATGGCCTCAAATCACTATCACCTTTGCAGCTGGACCTATCACATATGCAGTTGATCATTGTAGGTCCTTTCCTACTGAACTATTCTACCCTATCTTCTGTCCATGGAGGTGGAATTCCTTCTCTTGACTCTGACTTTTCTACTCTCAAGTCATGGATTTGATTTTCAGTCACTTTACTCCCTTTTAGTATCCATTTACCAAACACCTTTTAACATAGTTCCAAATTCTCATTGCAACTTTATACTTTGTAATTATTATTTCACAGATTTTCCAGGCTCTGCAGGCTTTGTTTTAAAACAAACACAGGCAAAACACATAGAAGATTACCCAAGCCCTCTTGCTCCTACAGATAGACCTGTTGAGGGAAGTATTTTTTTCCTGTCAGCCAGAGAATGAATAGCCAGAAGCTTTTCTGTGTTATGTTACTGATGAATTAATTCAATTACTTTCAAACCATAGGAATTGGATTCTTACTATGCCAGTCTCACTTGCGTTTTTTGGTGCTTGTTCACTGACTTTTGGAGTTTAGGTACTACTTTTCAACATCTATGTATTTCTCGTGTCCTTATCATTGTAAGGGGATATGGATGTACTTTAAAGGTGGCCACCTAATATGTTGAGAACATGATGAAATGGATAATCTGATGATATTTGCTTCATGCAGCAAAAATTACAGTAACACAGTGTCTTGGAGATCACAAGCTAAGCAGCTGCAGGATGGCCTCAGTGTTTAATGAGTAGCCTGAGCTGGTACTTGAAGGGGTAACACAACACAGAAAAGAGCATCTTGGCCTAAAATAGCAGAGTGCCTGTACCATTCTAGAAAAGATGCCAGGGGCTGAACCGGTTATTTTGTCACTGGGTCTTAAAAATCAGTCTGTTTAGGGGTTTAGTTGTTATTGGCACACATTGTGAAATTGTTTATCTATACAGCAGAAAAAGCTGCTTCAGTTGTGTTGAACACAGAGGTCTGCAAAGGTTTGGAAGATTTCCCATCCCTTCACCTTCCCGCCAGTGTCCACCTTGTTCTTGTCCTTGTGTGCTACCATGAGCAGCGCTCCGTTAGCACAGAGCACAGCCAACGTGTGGCACGTAACGCACACTCTCAGCACATGAAGCAGTCAGCAACATCTCCACTCCCTGCAGCTCTGCTAGCCAAGGCTCCGCTTGGCTCGCTGTGTCCAAGGCAGAATTCCCTCATCCGCTTGGAATCCTTGTTTTGAAAACACAGAAGCTGATTTTAGAAACACTGAAGCCAATGAGAGCTGCGAGAGTGCCGCACCTCTGGGAATCCAGCCCACATCCCTTTTGTTTTGAGTGTAGGATCGAACCTAAATGAGAAACCTTTTGTATTTTGGAAACTAAGAAGGAGCTGAAACAAACTTCTTCATACTTGGCAAAAACAGAATTGCTCTTGATGGAGACCAAGCATGGAAAATTCTGGTCTGAGAGGATTATGTTTGTCAAAGTTATGACAAGTCTGAACAGAGAGTTTTGCATAGAAATCCCTCTCATTTTACTGTCTACAGTGACAGTAGAATATATTTATGCAAAAAAATAAAATATGAGAAGTTAGATTTATACTCACCAAACAATTACTAGTAAGCAAAAACCAAAACCAGATCAGCATAATGATGTTTTTGTCAAGCGCAACAATTTTGGTTTGGCCCAAATACACAGATACAGATTTGGACTTTCTGTCGCAAGTTGCCAAACATTTGTTTTCATTTATATCTCTGTATTTGTGCGTGTGCATATTGACAAAGGGGATTTGACTCCAAGAAGAACAGAGTTATTATCCAAATCCCAACACAAATCCTTCTATTGACTTCACTGGGAGCTGGATCAGCACCTTGGTGGGAATGTTCAAAAGAGAGTGTCCAGAGTTAAACTATCAGTTCTTCATCCAACTCTCATTTAAAACAATTAAGTCTTTCCATTAACTTCAATTACTCTTGGATCTAGCTTTAAAACACAAATTTTGTCTACTAGGACATATGGAGGCTATCCTATTAAGCATGTTTCAATCACACAAGGGCACAAGAATTTAAGGACAGAGGGCTGAAAGCCAATATTAACTGAATATTGGAGGTTAGAAAAATGCAAAATTAGTAACTTTTGAAAGGGCATGGTTGGTGCAATAAATCAGAAGACTTCATTCCCTTTAAACCGTTTTTAGTGTTTAAAGATGACTGAACTGTGGCTGCCTCTTTGTTGATTCTGGTTCAGAAAAGCATTCAGACAGCAGTTAAACAATGCAACTTAAGTGTGAGCATAACTCCTCTCTTAAGGAGGGGAGAAATTAAACACATGCTTTAGTGATTTCCTGACCTGGGGCTTTTATTTTCCTTCTGTGAATATTAGTGAAAGTACCTTTTTGTTCATAAGAACATTCATGAAAAGCACATTTTGAGCCCCTGGCTCAGATATGCTTAATCTAATCAAGGAGGAGAAAGTCACATGATGTATATTAGGTTACCAGTTGCACAATTTGTGGGTGACCATTAAATCATTTCAGATAGTAAAAATTGTAATGACATGCAGCGTGCTCTCAGATAATTCATAAATATAATACAGAGCTGTTTTCTAGTTCTAGATGTTCTCTCAGGGAGGAATACTGGAAGACAAATACAAACTCCTGAAAGAAACTTAAGATGGACTATTTTCTTGTAGGATAAAAACCACCATAATTTCTTCCAAATGCAGAAAGAGCATCCATTATCTGCAGTGCTCTGAAGTTTTTCTGATTGAGTACAATTACATCCAGGCTAAACAGACTTGCAAACAGTTGTGTTTAAAATACACCTGTAGAAATCACAGAAGCTCCAACACCCTTCACAGATACTTCCAGATACCTTTCAGGCAATATTACCAATTTTATTTATGTGAGATCAGAAGAATACAGCTTTTGTGTGAAAAAAGGGGTATATTTGTGAAACACCTTTGAGAACACATGGGAAAGCAATTTTTATGTTTTATGTGTTTCTCTGCCTATTCCATATGTTCTACTTAGGCAAACATTTAAGCAAAGATTTCTGGGTCAAATGACCTCATTTATTGTTTGTAAACTAAGCTATCTAATCTGGCTCAGTGTCTTTTCATCATATGTTGTAAGTCAAATAAACTCATCTGTTGCTCAGGCTTACAATTACAGGGCGTTTTCAACTCCAACTAAACACAAGTTCTGGTCAGGACAGGGCCAAAATGGAGCAGAGACCCTATAGGAGAGTGCTTTGGGCCCCTGAACTCAGTGCCATGAAATTACTCATTTTTCATTCTCCTGGAGGAAATTCTTAGCTCAGTTTACTTCAGCTGGCTATAGCTGATGCCAACCTGCCATCCAGAATCCATAAACACCCTGAAAATGGGGTAAGTCCAGGAGTTGCTAACTGGCCCAAGCATCTCTGTGCATGTCACAGAAAGGTTCTCTTTATCAGTGCAGAAAAGCACTCTGTAGGGTGCTTGTGTTATTATGACAGTAGGTAGAATAGACTGAGGACACAGAAGAGCATAAGATACTGATTTCCTTTTTCTTTTTGCTTCTACCTAGAAATGTCCAAACTGCTTTAGCCTCCTTCTACCCACATGTGAACAGAGAAAAATACTTTCTTATTATTCCCTGTTCAGCAGAAGCCAGTATGCCAGTGTTTTGGAAAAAGGATTTTGTAGGTTACTTGAATCAACAGGTAGGGCACATCTTTTTATGCTGAGGCAGTCTCGAGAGTATGTGATAAATTTTACTTTCTTCACCAGTGGGATGGCAACTCCTGGAACTGGACCAACTGTGGTTACAAACTCAAGTATGATTATTGAAGAGCCTGGCTAGATGTAAACCCCATCCTACACAGGATCTGCTGAAGGGCATTCTGTAGTTTTTCTTCTACTCAGCTGAGCAATTTTTTTTCCAGGGTCTGCAGTTTCATGTTAGTCTGTTACAGCTACAGGGAATATTAGTCAGTATTTCTCTGAAGTTCTGTCTCAGGACAGGAATACTAATCTCCAATTAATCCCTGTCAACTGTGAGGTGTTTTTTGAAGACTTACAGCCTGCCAGTGGAAAATAGCAGGCATTGGGACGTAGTAGATTTCAGGTTTCTGATCCTGGGCCTTTCTTTTCAAATGCTGAGGAACCAGAAATTTACATCCTTGCCTGTTCAGGGAACAGAGTTGCAGATGGAGGCCACACGCTTTACTTTACATTTCTCTTCAGACCTTTTAACTTGTACCCTCTTAAACAGTGTCAGTGGGTTTGATACCATGGTCTATACAGAGCCTGGAATGAGACACAGCTATGCTTGGCCCTTTGCCACACAAGTCTGGTACTGCATAAATGCATAAAAATCACTTGCATGCAAGTCTGGCCTTGGGCTAGACTCCCCCAGGAGTGAAGGAGATTGCAAATCCCAGCACACGGTGGATACTGAGAGTGTTCCTTCAGCCTCCTGCAGCATGCTTCTCCCTCTGGATGGAGTGTGAGGGAGAGGGCCTGCATTGGAATGGCATGGTCGCGTCCTAGAGGGTTTAGGGAGAGACCATGAAGGATAAAAAAGCTAGAAAATCTAGCCCAGGGGAGGGAAATTTCATCTACATTAATACTTCAAGGTTTAAGATAGGAGCCTGTTGCTTTACAGTGCAACAGCGGCAGATCATGATTGGAGACAGGAGGAAATGTCTTATGTTGTGGTACACCTTCACTAAAATGCCTCAATCTGACCCTAAAAATACAGAATGGTGTTATCCAGTAGGTAGAATAAGGACCAGGTTGAACTAACTCCTTCTATACTTGAAAATTGAAACTGATTTCATCCAAAAATACTCATCTGGGGCAGAAACAAAAGTTATTCCTGGGAAAGACAGTTTCATGGCAAAAATGATGTGCTTTTTTAGCTAAAGACATAATGTTTCACAATTAAAGTGACTTAGTGAAGGTCATCTACAGTAGACTGCATCATCATCCTCCTAATTGCAGAGAATGACTAATGGTGTGTCCTCCCTTTTCAATTTGAGAGTTTGCTTTTGAGCCAGTGCAGGTTCAATGCCAGATTTTCCCAATGTTGCAGAGTTCAGAGAGCCAGCATTTATCTCATTTCTTTGTACATCTCACAGTGTAACTTCAGTATAATTTAGCAGCAATGTCATGATGCAGTTGTCTTAAAGAAATTAAAATATGTGGCATTTTGTGTGTTTGGTGTAGCAGACCATGATAGATTTGACTTTTTCTCACTTTATTTTGTATTATGCACAATGATATGTAATTGTCTTTATTAAGATCACGAGGTTTTGCTAGATTCAGTATGCTAAGTGTGCAGTACTCTGTGCAGAGGAAAATTCTTTTCCTTGAAGCATGAAGTGAGCACTAAAAACTACCTCTGTTCATTTACATGCTTATGAAATAAAACAAAGGAAAAGCAAGTTTTTCCTTCATTTAGGAGAGGAAGTTGCAGTTTTGACTCCAGTCTTCTGGAGACTGTCTTTTTGGGGAATGCACCATTGTTTGTGATTCACATTTCCAATTGTCATTAGTATGCATGAGTCTTGCCTTTTCTTTAGTAAAATACAGAGGGATTTGTATAACTGTTTTATTTCAATCACACATATGGTCTTGGATTTAAGGAAAACTGAAGAAAAAGGGAAAAACTTTGAAAAATTCTACAGGTCCAGCTCTATTTGTTATTCTCTCTATCAACATATTGCAAGCAGGAAAAAGTGAAACATCAGGAGCTGAAACTAAGCAAAGAAGAGAGGCCTGGGTCCTTGCAGGTATGGGACAGGTAAATCTCATGGATTTTGTTAAGAGCCTAGCTTATTCTCATTTAAACAAGAAAGCTGAAGATGTGGATTGAAGTTATTCATTTGACATTCTTTTGTATTGCTTTTTTCCATTCTCTGCATTCCATGGGGTCTAACTAGGGCTGGTATTTTCAGTGGGAAATGTAGCAATTATGTCCATGCATATTTAAAATTTAATTTTTTTGAATGTAGTTACTCTAAATACATGGATTTTCTTGCCCTACACATCATATGTGGCGACACTAATTTGAAATCTAAGATTCCACCAACTCCCTAAGATTTGAACTGCTGTTAAGGGAAAACACTCCCTCACAGGAGGTCAACAATTATGAGTTTTAATGAAGGTGTTAATATTCAACAACAGGAAAAAAAAAGATAAATAAAAATCTTTGCTTTGCTTAAGGAAGCAAAGAATGTAAAACAGAATTAATGAAACAGAAGGCCGAACACAATGAGCAAGATTCACAAGTTTTCTTGAAAGCCTTCACATAGCCACACAGATAGAGGTACATGTGACAAGTTATTGAGATTGACACAAATAGCTGATGTGAATGTGGTGATGAAAGCGATGGAGATCAATAACAAGTCGCAATCCCATTATGGAAGTAATGCATTCTGCATGATGTTCAGGCACATCTGTCACCCTAGAGAATGAAAGTTGGTTTAAATCATTAGGCAGAAGCTAGCATCTTGATAATGGCAACACTGCTTTGCTTCCCGGGATAATTATTAAACTGACCAAAGCGTTTTGTGGATTTGATGGTCTGCTGGAGATACAAACATACAAGAGTTTCTGCAAATCATCAGTGAAGTGTTATCCAGCTTCTGCAGCACTCAGCCACCAGCACTGCCAGGAACGCTCATATCAAATTAATTACGGGAATTGTGAAAACACCACCAGCAGGGACCACACGAATGGCTCTCCCTGCAGCGGGAGGCTCCAGTGTGGTGCTTCCGCAAAGCTGAACTCAGTGCAACCCTGAGAAAAGCACTACCAATCCTTGTGGATTTGTCTTCTTTATTTTATAAAAGTGTACGTACTGGTCAGTGTCAGCTCTCCACACATTTCCCATACAGAACTTTTGTCCTAAAAGTTATAATTAGCTTTGAACTTTTCAAATGGTTGAGATGTGCTTGTTGTCCTTCTCTTTGAGGCCTCTCAGATTCAGCTGATCATTGCTGGAGGTGTTGCACACAACTTCTGTGTATTGCTGTGTTGTTAGTCAAACACATTTTGCTGGGTAGGGAAAACATAGCTCACAGTGAGGACTGTGTGCATTTTCCTTGAACAGAGTAATAGTACTTAACAGTGTGTGGGGGACAGATAGGCAAACAGCAAAGGTGCTCTGTGATCAAGGAGAAGTGCACTATCAAAGTCCATCTTGCTTCCTTAGGTTGCCCTGCAATGTGAGATCATTGGCAATGAAGCAATTTTGAAGAAATCCCTTGTTATGGTGTTACCAGACTAAGTTTTACCTTCCCAAAGCAGATGCATATTTTCTGAGGACAGGAGAACAAAGAAGGGGGAAAAGTTACATTTTTAGAACTGACTCACATTTTATAAACCATATTATAAAGGTGTGTTGCAGAATGATTCATGGCATGTGTTGGAGATGGAGCTGAGGAGCTGAGCATGCTGGCAAGCCAGGTGCTGATTCTTGAACAATGCTGTCTATAGTGGCAGGTAAGAAAATGCAATTCTCTTTTATTGTGAAATACCACACTGTAGACAGAAAGTTTAAGAAAAAGAACTCTCCCTGACAAAACGGACATAGATCTTGACCCCTTTTTTCCCCTCAGTGCTCTCTGACACTGGTTTAGGATTATGAGTATTTTTCTCTGAAGGTGATAACTGTGAGGAAGAAACGACACAAACCACTAGGACTTCTCCTAGCAGGGGGAGAAACTTGCATAACGTCATGTCTTGCATTGTGGCCTGTCACTGATGGTTTCATTGGAAGTTTTTATTGGAAGAGGTGTGTAGGGGGAATGAAAACTCCAGCAAACAGTTTGCCTGATACTTTAACTGTAAAGCATACAGAGAACAAATCTCTGACTGGTAAAATCTGTTTCTGAACTCTCACAAGGTGTGTTATGTTTGTAATCTTTGGGTCTAGAAATACCAAATCGTCAAGTCTGGTACCTAACACTCTCCACGCCAACAAAATAGACTTTTAGTCTCAGATGGATTTTTTATGAACAGTTTATAATCCATATCAAAATAAGGATTTATAAAGGAAGCGCTGACACAAATTTAGAACAGGTTCCAATAAAAACCTATGACTTCTGGTGTGCAGAAAATTGCAGAAGGTCACAGCCCTTGTCTGAAGCCCCCAACCCCCCAAAAAACAAACAAACAAAAATTGTCTTATTGGAATATACGTAGATTTTTGTGATGTCAAAGCCAAGCAAAAGAGGGAATAATTGAATTTGGTCCCTAATAACAGCAATGCAAATGTGCTCCTCTGTTTGTTTTACAACCTTTTCTTGTATAATAAGTGACATGATATTACATTCTGGAGTGTAAGAAACACTTTTTGGATACAGAACGTTAAGGAGAGAATTAAGATTTTATGAGTTAAATTCCAGTGAATGACAGATAGAGGAGAAAAAACAATTTTTTTCACGTTATCTGCACTCGAAAAAACCAAAAATTGGGATGTGTTTCCTTGCAGGTTTTTCAACCGAACACAATCTGTAGCAATGGTGCAGTGTGGCAGGAAATTATCTGAAATAATGAACTGGTCAAGTACACTAAAACTGATACCCTTCTCATCAGCATCCAAAATATGAAACCTGCCAAAAAATTCTAATTGCAGTATTCTCTGTCCAAATTATTTTATTACTTGCCAAGAAGGGCTTTGAAATATTTGGCAGAGTCTTCTACCAGGAGAAAAATTAAACAAAAGGGAATGAAGTGGAACACAATAATGAAATATCCCTGCCCCCTTGAAAAATAGCAGGTTTGGGGGTTTAGCCCTTTCATGAAGAGCTGATAACTCTATAACCCAGACTAAGTAACAAATCAGAAATAATTTATCAAGGATAAACAAATCGGACTCAGCTAAAAAGCCTTCCAAACTTAAAGGTGTTTCTTGTTAGAGCAGCTGCTTTAATGCTGTGATAGTCACAAGGTGTGTTGATATTAAACATCAAATAAAGAATCTTGCCATACATTTACCTTGGTACACAGCTATGATCCATGAAGTAATGTGCAGAAATGTCACTGACTAAGCCAAATCTGAATTAAGCAATCATGACACAACTAAAGAAGAGTTTCAAGAGAGTTCCATGAACTTGCATTGCAGCCCCAGGCAACAAAGACCACAGTCCTTGTCTCTTTGTAAGAAGAGTGAGTTAAATTGTTCTTCACCTGGGACTAGCCCACAAGTAAGTAAAATCTAATTTTAATTTTTTTTTTCCATTTCAAGGATTCAAGGCTCTATTTGCTGTAATTGTTCTTTTTGATATAATACAGTATGCTGAAAATAACTTTCAGGCTTTCATATCTGTTCATACCTTGGTTGTATTTAGGGGATACCTTTGACCATAGCATGATGGGTTGAAGGTGCTGTTTCCATAAGGTGATTTTGACATCATTACTGCCTGTGATTCTTGCTTACCAGATAAAATTCATGGCAGGCCTGAGCTGTGCAGATACACTCTTGTCCTCCAAGGAGATGCCTTCCTGGGCTCTGCAGCCTTGGCCACAGCCCTACCATGTCTGCTGTTTCCTCCAACACCTCTTCCTCTGTCAGGGCTGGCAGTGGGAAGCACAAAGTGTTTCTGGATCTGGCAGTCATGTGCCAGTGAGGGCATTCTGCAAGATCCTCCTGCAATGCTGGCCACAGCCAGCTCCCTCCACCTTTGCAGCTCCCAAGGGAGGCAAGAGGGCCAGAAACTGATTAGGGGATCCAGGTCAGAGACTTTTAAACTCTGAATTTGGCAGGCAAATGGAGGAGGAATGGGTTTTGCAGTATTGTGTTTTAAGATGCATTTATTCAAAGCTACGAACGCTGCAGACATATTGTGTTACTGCATCAGGATCTTGAGTAGATGTTTAGATTTTACAGAGAAGGGTGTACGGAGACATTTTCAGTTTTCCTTTAATTTTAAAAGAGTTCATTGTTACCTTTGGTTTTACACAGCAACACCTACAGGGAAACAATCTACTTCATAGTGTCAGGTTGCTTGGATATGAAGATAGCTTTAATTTGGTTTTTTTTCCCTGAATAGGCTAAGTAAATCAAGGCAAATGTATTTTCTCCTGCCATGACACCAGACCATGTGTGCTGTTTGCAAGGAAGATTGAAAGGAAACAGTAGAGGAAACACTTAGAGTAAGATTGCTCAGACTTTTCCATAATGTGATCATACCTTAACAGGATTATGTGACTGATCAGTTTATTTGTTGCATAGTTGCTTGGCTGTCTCTCTAGTTTTCATATACATTTACATAGCAGACCTGATGAAGCCAGACAAATTGATATTTGGAAAAACTGAGCTATAGGGAAGGAGCAAGGTCATCTTAGTTTTCTGGTCATCTGATTTATTAGGGTTTTTTTTAATAAGAAGGTCATATCAATGATGGCATTGTCCCTGTGAAACACTGTGGGCCAGTGATCTCTGCCAGTCTCCACATTGCAAAGCTGATCCACAGGGAACATCTACCTGCATGTTTTAGTCCAGCTCAGGACTTTTGAAGAGAATCTACCAGTTGTCCACACTTACCTTGTTTTGATATGTGTTGGCAAAAGGTCTTGGAGCAGGTGAACGGGATTCCTTTCCAATGAAACTCTGCTGGAAGAGACACTCCAGCATTGCAGCTAATGCACTCCAGCTGCTAGAGGGCTTTCAGGCCATGGAACCTGACTGACCCAAAGTTTAACAAATAACCAGCCAAACAGAAAAATCTGCAAGACTCATAGTCCTACCCATCAAGTGCTTAGTGAGGACTTTGGGTCCTCAGCAGCAAGATTTTACCTTGAGAAGTCTTTCTCTTGGTTGTATGTGCTTATCCTTAGGAAAAGTTTCTTTTAGAGAGGTCCAGTTTCGACTTTGAGATATTTTTTTGAGAAAACTTCTACTCAGGGTTTGGGATCTGTGTTGCCTTCTTTTTTAGTGTGATTTTGGATTATTAAAAAGCTTGAAGCTGTCTTGAAGAGGAAAATCAATCTTAAGGAAAATCCTTCCATTTTATCTGTCTCTATTTTGCCACTGGTTTGCTAGACACAAGAAAGAAACCTGTAGAAAAACATAAAATCAAAGTTATTCTGTTCGCCAATAAATATTTAAATGATATTTTTTGGTACAATCTGATCTAAGATATATATGTACACCTTGATTAGATATTGTTCAGAGAAAAAAACTCTAGGCACTGGAATGTTTTCAAATATTGGAACAATGCACAGTCTCACTAAACTTCATGAGATGCCACACAGGAACAAGAGTCTGCATGGGTAAATTTTGCTGTAAGGTCTGGTCTTTAAATATTGAAGATGCTGATTCAGAGGGTGTGGGTGGGCACTCAGACACAAAATATGTGTCCTTCCATCTGGGCCTATGTCATGGACTGTAATCTCTGCCACTCATGTCACAGTGCAAAGGAATTGCTTTTCTGTGGTTGTTATTCTTTCTGAAATAAAATGTGGTACCATTTCCATGCCTCCATGAGCCACGTTGGCCTTCTCTTGCTGGAGTCAAGTAATGAGAAAATATTCAGGATTGTAAATTAAATGGTTTGAGAGCTAGGATCCCTGTAAATATTTTTTTAATTTCTCCCCATTCTGGCACAAGGCAGATGTGTAGGTTAGTCCAACAAAAACATGGAATATACAAATATTATTTAACATAAGTCATGTGGGTCCCAAATTCCCAACAAGATGCATCAGATGTAATAGTTAGCACTTTATATCCTTACAGTGGAAAATAGCAAAAGCTCTAAAGCTGAGATTATCCTAAATGATGATTATTCAAGCTCTTTAGATCTTTGTCTGTAGAGAAACTTGTAAAGTCTCATTGCTTTTGAAAGCAAATACATTGTATTTTTGTAGCATATATATGGAGTTAGGGGTCTCAGAGCAGGTATCTGAGACTGACAAGTTGGTTTTTTTCTTCTAAAATTTGCCAGTTACAATTTTGGAATAGTGCTATGACTTCTTTTGTTCAAATTCTGTTCAACTGCATTTAAAGAATCTGCACTCTAGTCATGGGAATAATTTGGTTTTAGTGAGCATTTGGCTTGAGTTGTTACTGATGGAGTTTTATGTATGAAAATATAAAGCATCTAGTTTATTATAAATGTACAGTCCAAATGATTTACAGCCAGTGTCTAAAACATGATTTAAGACCTTTTGATTCCTTACCAATTCTGGGATGGTTTGGCAGGTAGTCAAGTCTCTGATTAAAATTTGAGCAATCCTTGTTTTAGCCTATACCTCTCTGTCTATGTCCTAGTGAGAATGGAAAGACCACTGAAGGTAAGAAACTGTCAATAGAGATCTTGTCCTCAGTCCTCCTGAAGGAAGCAAATGGAATAAGAGAAGGCATCGCTGGTTGCTTTTTGCAAGCTTTTTAAGCTGTAAAATAAGAGCATGGTACTGTCCCAACTCCTTCTACTAGGGTAGCTCCTGGAATTCCCTGCAACACCTTCTGTGTCCATTTATCTGGGTTTCTTAAAGGGAGTTCATCCCAGGTGCTGTCTCCCTGTGTGGGAGGTCAGCTCTCCCAGACAAGAGATTTGAGACCTGTGGCTCAGCAAGAACATTTGATTCACTGAAAAGAAATGGGTGTGATGCTGAGGAGTGGGTACTATAGAATAAAATAAATATCTGGACCACGGATTGTAGTTGTATGCATGTTCCAGATGTGTATATATATATATATTTCTGGTGTATTACAGGCACTTAGCCCTTTATTTGTTATCTTTGTTAATTGACCTTTCTGTGCAGTGGGTTTATTCATATTTATCTGAGGTTTTTTTGCAATTAGTACTGGATATCGTGAGAGACAGCACCTTAACCTGGGATTTGGTCCATCATAACACTTTGGATAGACCTGAGAAACTACGAAACGTCACATGAAAACAGGTGCCACGAATGTTGCTGATACATTTGGGCTGATAGGGAACCACCAAGGTTCTTGTTTTCTCTTGTCAAGCTCCCTGTACCTGGGAGAGTTTTAAATGGCAGAATTTTAGGACTCACTTTGTGTGTGTGAAACCATATATTGAGGAGAAATTAGAGGTAACTGCAGCTCAATGAAAATATGTGGTTTGTGTCTGGAATGATAGATGAGCTTGAATCTAACTTTAGGCAAAACAAAGTAATGTTTCAAGAAAAAGAAAACAAAGAGACACCACAATGGACATGCAAGTTTCTTGTGAAACCAATAAAAAGAATTCATTCTTAGATAGCATTTAAAATGCTTCTATTAAGTAAATGGGTGCTTGCCTTTACTCTAGCTGTGACCAGACTAGATAGATGCATTTTAACACACTATGAATATAATTACCCAATTTTGAAAGGGCAATATTTAGCCTATTTTTAGATTTTTGTTTGCATAACATCTCTGAAGAGATGATCATGTAATACTGGTTGCACTGTATGCCAGAGCTATGGAATCATTCCCAGTCCTTTCCTTACATCTTCTTCTGATGCCTAGATTCCTATTTGGAAGAAAAATGTCCCCACATCTTATAAATATATAGCTCTGAAAAAAGGTTAGTGATTCTGTGTAGTCTCCATTTTTATCCTGCAAGGGGTAAGTGGAAATCCGTTGGCTGAGTGTTATGTATGTGAATTCTTTGGACTATTGCTTAGCACTTCAGAACAGTTCCTTGCTCATTTTCTCAAGCCAACTACTTGTACATCTTTGCAGATTTTAGAGCTAAAAAAAGCCTGCAAAACTGTAAACATGTTCAGTCATGTGGGAATCTATCAATCTCGTACATCTTGGAAATGCAAACCATATTTTGAAGGAAAATGATAAATGAGAAGACAGTGTGAAGCTAAACCTAAGATTGCACTTGAGGTTTGCTTAGTCCTTTCTTGGCAAGCACTTAGATCTCTTCTTCTGCTGTTCCATATCCATGGTACCAGCTGTGTGAATCCCTCTTTTCCATGCTGCATATTCCTCCTGTAGGCTGGTATTCTTTAATGAAAAAATCAGGAGAACTAAAAGGGATGGGAGGGAGTTATTGACTTGTCTTCTGATGGCAAGATAGAATTTTGATGCGTGTCTGACCAGTTTGAGAAATGCCTGCTTGGAAATAGGAGGGTGGATAAGAAGTGCTAAAGAAAAGTTCACACATCATGGGGAACATTTTAGGCCATTTCCCCAGGAAAACACAAGTTACACCATCTATCATGTAGTGTCTCCTTCTCAGTTACTCTTTCTTTCTTCCTGAATCTCTCCACTTTAGTTTCTTTGCTCATTTTATTATTAGGTACTTTTACAGGAAACAGGATTTATGGTCTCCTTTAGCTAATAAATGTTAAGGAATATGACTTAAACTGGAGAATACACAGCAGGAGATGATGAGCTCTTAATAAACAAATATCCTGTTTTCATGCAAATATTCTTAGTAACGCAAACAAAACAAAGCAGAGGAGGAAAGGCAGCCAAAGTGTTATACAAGCTGTGTTGTAATTAAATAGGAGGGATTTCAGAATTTTCCGGAAGGCAAGAGGAGTTTCAAGTTATCCTTCAGACTTTTCCAACTCATTCCTTGAGATGGTTTTGTCCCATAATGTTGGATGGAGGGTTGGAAAAGGAGAATTGGAATACTGACAAAGTAACCTGAGAAATTCACAAAATTCTCAGTGCCTTGTCTTGTTCCATATCTTCTCCTCGGTGAGAGACTCTGACCTTAGAACTTGGCAGACTATATTGCTTGAGGATTTTGGAGTTTTAAAGATGTTTCTAAGGTCATGTTGTTGTCCTTAATCTGGTGAAAATACCATCTTCCTCCACAGCCATAAACAGGATCATATCTGCGAAAGGTATTGACTTTCCTAACATTGTGTTTAACACTGATCCATATTAACCTGCTGGAATGAAACTTGAAAGCTTTACTGATGGTGTAATAGTGGCACGAAGTCTGGGGAGTGATTAATGGGAAAGGAAAATCTAGATCATCTGGTCATCTGGATGCAGCAAACAGTGTGTCTGAATATGGCCAAATACCTCTTACATCCACTGGCCAAGGGGACAGCTCTAATTACAGGAGAGGGGTCTCCAACTTGGAAAGAGTAAACAAAGAATTGGGAATCAAAACGGATAATACCTGATTGCTACCTTCTGCACTACTGCTGTGGCCAAAAAAGTTGATATGATCCATACACAAATAAGCAAAGAAATCCAGGGTCTTGATGCAGTGTCTAATGGGTTTTTGTGTGCCCCAATATCACAAATTCAAGTTGGATGGTCAAAAGCTGATCAGAAAACAAATGTCAGGATCCAGGAGGGGTTAGGAAACATGTGTGTTTTATATTTATGTTTATACTGTTTTTCCTGACTAGGAGAAGCTTAATGTGTATTTCAGTCCATGCTGATGCATACTTTTAAGGTGAATAAAACTTGAAAATTTGGGTCACCAGTCTAGCAAAGAAAGCTGTCAGAAGGTCCAATGACTGCAGATTGATACCTGCATAAATTTAGATTAGAAAGGAAATGCACAGTTTTAGTTACCATTGGAGAAATGGTCTAAAGACTTTTGTGGAGCCTGCCACACTGCTAATTTTTAACATGACAACTGTGCACTTTTACAAAAGAGAACTAAATATCTATGTTCGTCCAAAGTATGTTTTTTCTTCTTTGGATTAGCTGCACCAAAGACAAAAATTAGCATTAGTTTTGCGCACTTTGGATCCAGGAAGCTTTTACCCAGACTTTGGGCCCGAATTAATTTCTGAACTTTTGTGGCTAGTCCATATCTTGCTCATGACTTGAACCAAAGCTTAGCTCATGAACATGCTTGAATTTGAGAAACAGTCATTTATATAGCCAAAATTTGCAGCTGGCTCCAAACTTTCTATTGTGTTGAAACAATATCTGGCTTCAGCTATCTTTAAATATAGGCAAAGTCTGGATTTGAACTTTATAGCTTCAAAGCTTCTGTTTTTTTCTGTGTTACCCCCACGGGATTGCAGGCATATACTATGAGTACTGATTTATAAATGCCACCTAATTACTGACTTTGGCAAGGGATAAGGTTTCCTTATTTTGTTGAAATGATGCAATTTAAACATTTTAAGCATTTATCAGTTTATTTCCAAAGCATCCGTACCATCTTTGGAAAGAACATAGGACAGATACAACTCACTGATATTTTTATATCCTTACAACATCATCTTCTTTCTTTTACTAGGTCTTGTTTATACTCAGAGAGGGAACTATCTCTAAAAATAATAATTTCTTGGAATTTTGTGTTTGCAACCAAATTTGTTTCAGTCACTAGTGTGGTAAGAATAATACCTACAAGAGCTTAGTGGTGTGGTCCAGGTAGTTTAAGTGCAGTGGGACTGTTCAGAGGCTTGAAGCTGAGGTACAAACTCAACTAGTCTGGAGCATGGACAATGGATGAACAGCCATCCTGACAGACACATGCACGGATCTGAGCTCTAATTCCTCTGAAATTTGTCATATTTCTAACATGAAGAAAAAAATAATTTCTTGATTATTCTTCATCTCAAGAAAACTACTGAGAATAATAGAGACTGAGTCAACAAGTCCCTAAACAAGTCCCTAAAACTGAGGGCTGAGTATATTTGGAGATGTTTAGTTTAGATGGCTTAAATAACATCTACTGTGAGGTTCCCTTGTCTGTGGGTGCCATGGCCTCAATGAGCTTTGTAGAAGACAGAATGTCACCATCATACTCTCTCTTCTCTGATGTCCTCTTGCCATTTCAGTGGCAGTCAGTGTTTGCCTGATTAACCTACTGGCAGGCATTTTAGCATGAGTTCTTGAAGTGAAGACTGGCACTTGATTAAAAGTTTCTTATACCATCAGGTGCTAATGGCTATTAAAAAACTTCTTGGAAACATTCTTTTGGAAGTTTTGAATTTATCAAAGTGCACTGACCTCGAAAGTTTCAAGACATGGCAACTTGGGAAAAGGTTCATTTTTGAAATCTATGCCATAATAATTTGATATATTTCCTTTAAATTCTGATCAAGAATCCTCATACTAACATCTTCCTTGCTTTCACTTTTTAAAGCTATAAAATCTAATTAATTCCTCTTATCCCATTTAAATTCTTTTCTTGCAGAAAAGAAATATTAATATATTACATATTCCATTATATAGTCCTGATGATTTTATTTTCTTATGATCTGTTATTGATGCATATTGATTTGTATTTTATAATCCCACTTAAAGCATCAATATTGTTTCCTCCATGGCATGAGGAAACACTGAATTTTGATTGCCAGATACCAAAGTACGTCCAGTTGAAAAATGTTGCCATACAGTACATTCAGCTTTGCTCTCTTCCCTATTGGACTGGAAAATATTTTAATGACTTCAATTTTTTAAATACTGCCAGGACAGCTATGGGCATTGCATGCTTTCAAAAATTCAAATAAAACACATAATTTCAAGTTAACCCAAATTTTAGTCATATAAACATTTGATTAGGAATGAGTAAAACCTTAAACAAAAATGAGAAAATGAATATAAAGCATCTGTTACACAGTTTATGTAACTTGATCTGTGGTAGATTTAAGTTCTACGCTGAGGTTTATAGAAAATTGCATGTCTGATTTAAAGGGACATTATGCACTTTAAAATTTCTGTATTAATAGAATTCGTAAGTGCCAGGTGCCAGGGATTGTTAATATTTCACTTCAGTGTGTTCCCTCAGTTCTGCTACATGTTAGTATTCGACTTGCTCTTGTGGAGGAAGATCTCTGCCCATGGTTTGTACGTCCTGCTTTGCACTTTTGTAAGTCATTCCCCAAACACTGGCCTTTGCAGTAAAAACATCAGCCGAAATGCTACATGCACTTTCTTTCATCCACTTTTCTTTCTAAAAGAGTTAAAATAAGTTTGCTTTTGAAATTTCAGATCAGCAGCTTGAGAGGACTGAAATTTCCTTAAGCTGAACTTCATGAACTGTTGGATTTTTTTTCCACAAACACATATACCAGAAAAGATACATTTGGTATTTGCCTTCTATCCTTCCAAAAATGTATTTCTCTTCCGGTAACTTGGAAATATATTCCAGAACACTTTGTCCATATAGATGATGTTAAATTTGGCCCTCAGAATATGCATTCCAGTGTAATTTTTGTGTGACAGCTTTTGTCATTTGGTGTAATGGCTTCTGGACCTGCTCTTGGAACCCCAGACTGATCTCCGTGTCAGCGATGGAAAATGCACGTAACTCTCTTGAAAACAGATGAAGATCTAAACTGGCCCTTTGGTGAAAAGCTGCCTGTTTTGGAGATCATTATTTTTTCAGGGTTGTGAGGTATTCTGCTAACATTTAATTTCTGTTTAGGGAATCTGCAATAATCTTGTTGTTTTGCTTGATCTGCTTTCCCTAAGAACTGTTGTACTGACTCCCTGGAGCCCATTCAAATGCTTTTAGCACTACTTTTTCAAGATTTTTCTTGTTATGATGATGGTCCTGCGTGATCACAAGGGTGATGTGAGGGCTGATGTGCAGGAATGCAGAACAGTTTGAGTATGTTTTGATTCAATGTCTAATACCCCCCTCTTTCTTCATCTTGCTTTTTGAATATGCCAAAAACTCCCCTATTATTTGAAACCTCAATATGTGATGTTGCTGTTTGCTGGATGGTTTGTTACTCTCAAGGTCACTCCAGTATGCTTTTGCCCCATGCCTTGATTGAAGCTAAATATGTTAGGAGAAACACTTGCAGACACAAATTTCTTAGGTTTTTGGAGTCTCATATTCTGTTTTTCAACATTAGTTCTTGTGCCCTTAAGCACACCAAAGTTTTTCTACAATCCACTCTTTATTTATTATCCTGTTAGCTCCTCTGCTATCCCTGACTCCATTTCACCTCCAGAATGAACACAGTTGTTAATCTTTGAGTAATTGTCCTTCCCTCCTCATTGATATTCTCAGTGAGTTTTCTGGCACTAAATTAAAATTTCTTATTCCCCTCCTTGGAGGCTCCATCTGCTTGTTTGTTTCTTTTTTCAAAGCAACCTCTCCCTTTGCTCCCTCACTGTGTGGACCTGGGCAATACATTTAATATCTTCTCTTACTGGAGTATTTCCAGAAGGATACTTTTCTTCTCTTCCCTCAGAAATATTTCTTTTTGAAAGCTCATCTCTAATACCTTGAAATATCTCTAATACCTATGAAAACATTGAATATTGGGCACAGATGACAGCAGCCAATGTTTTCTTACTTATTGAGCATTGTTGATAAAAACAGAAAATCTTGATGTCATATTTGTGCATCGTATCTGTATTTATAGAATTGTTTTTTGATATTGATGGATGTTCTGATCTGCTGTGTCTGCTAAAGAGGATGTGGAAGAGAGAGAGGGAAAGGCAATAAGGAGTCATTTTTTGTATACAAATGATCAAGTCTATTCAGTTCTGCAGATGATTTGGAAAACAGAAGGATAAAGGCCTATAAACTTGCAAATGTGATGGAGAAGGGAGCAAAAGAGGCAGAGATCGCTTGTTCTCTCTTCTAATATAAGAAAGAGGACTTTAAATGCAATGGCCAGCAGCAGGCTCAAAACCATCCACAGGGAGCATGAAGGAGTACTCTGGCCTGGAACACTGTGGATGCTTAAAATTGACTTGGCTTTGAGAGGTAATTAAGTAAACTCAAGGAAGAAAAAGAAAGACTGATCTGACTGTGAGTGCATCAGATAAAACACCACTTCATGCTTTCCTAGATATCTGCTTGTGGCTACAGGAGAACACAAGATGCTGGGCTGGAAGGGAGAATTAGTCTCAGCCAATTTATGCATTGCCCAGAGAAATTTACTTCTCTCACTACTTCAATTGCTGAATTTTAAAATATTCAAGTAGCCTAAGCCCAATTTTGCCAGAAGGCTCTAACTTATCATAGGTAATTCCTGTTGTCTGCAACCACCTTGTGGTTTATGCTGCTTATTTTGGTTGTCCCTGAAGGGGCGTATCAAAATTTTTTTGCCTTCCCTTCTTTGCTCCCACGTGTTTCCATTGGGCAATTTCTCCTGCTTGTTGTATCTGTTTCCATCCTTGGTATCTGGCCAAGAAGGCCCAGTTGCACTCCTGATTTCTCTTACAAAATGTCTTCACTCCTCCCTCTCTAGCTGGTCTCCATCCTCGCTCTTCCAAACTGTGCATCCAGTCACATCTTTTTTCCTTCAGACTCGAGCCAAAGTGTCACAGAGGATAAAAAGTGTCATTACAAGTTCTCTTCTTTAATTGCAGGAAATATTTTGCTCAGCTGCATGTTCCAGTGAGCTGAGGAGTCTTGAGGGAAATTAGCAGTTCAATTCCAACTTCCAGTTCATGTTGGACTTGTTTAAATAGACTTTTCAATTTATTTTAAGGATTCTGGGTGGGCCAAGTATAGGCAAATTTTTACAGGTGTAGTTGAAAGGCTATCCTTGACATAGAACAACTTTCCCGTCTGAAGCAAAGCTTTGTTTCACAACCAATTTAATAAGCAAAGCTTATTGATTTTTTTTTCAGCAGGAGCTAAAATGCTGTGTTTCCCCCTCTCTGTTCCTTAGAAACAGGTAAATGTTTTTGGCTGAATCTTCCAGAAGTCTTGTGAAGCAGGCCCTCTGCTTTGGGAATCATCAGTGCCTAAAAGTCACATTTGGCAGAGTCAAGTGAGAAACGTTGCCGTAGGAAGTACTGAGCTTCTTTAACATTCAGCAGAGCTTCAAGTCTCACAAGTGTCAGCAGTAGTGTATTTCCCAGAGCAATGTAATGTCTGGAGCATTTCTGAAATTCTGGGTGTAGCTTTGAAATTAGGTAGAGCCTCTAGTAAGCTGATTCTGTAGAAAACTTTTTTATTTTTCAGTAGAGTCTTCCTTGAAAATATTAATGACATGAAGGTGTCAGGCACTTGTCCTTCTGGACAGTTTGTCAGCAGGGTGCTTGAAACCCCAAGTTCCAACATTGGTTGCATGCAGAGATTGCACAGGAGGGTTAATCAGTAGACCAAAATAAAGTTGCTAAATTTTTTTTCTTATATTCTGCTATGAATCATGTCCTTATGTCAATTAAAACCATCTGTGCATGTCCATTTTCAAATGATTTATAGACTTGCATCCTCTCCTCAAACATTCCACGGAATCTTAACCTGGTATGTAGATGTTCTTCATTTCTCCATAACTGGAGAAAAAATACTGCATTAACTAAGTATGGCACATTCATCCCAAGGATTTCATGTGGTAGAAGATAATGAGAGCCAGTTGTGAAATCATGTGATACTGTGGTTTAGAATTATAGATGGAACAGTGGCAAGGCCTTTAGCTGAGGTTGCCTGAGTGTGATACAAGAGTGATGGGAGCTTATCAGGCCATCTACACAAATCTCTTTTTTTTCCTTGAAGAATGGATACAAAACTATTTTCTTGAACCTTAACATTTGTGAAACAAGAAATTTCTTGGGAAAAAGGGTGCAATTCATCAATTCCTACAGATTGTCTCTGTGTGGCGTAGAAGGGAACAGAAATCCTTGACCCAGGGTTGGCAATGGCTTTGAGAATGTGTCTGTTTTGAGCAGGAGAATGTATTAGGCTTGCAGGGCAAGATTTTGGGGTGGTTTCTGCAGGGAGCTGCTGGAGGCTTTCCCTGTATCTGATGGGGACAATGACAGCCAGCTCCAAGACACTCCTGCCACAGGCACAGACTGAGCCCACCAGCGGCGGTGGTAGCGCCTCTGGGATAACAGCTTTAAAAAGGGGGAATAAACCTCCCAACAGCAACTTCAGTCAGGGACAGGAGTGGGACTACATGAGAGGAACAGCTCTGCAGACACCAAGGCTGGTGCAAAAGGAGGGGCAGGAGGTGCCCCAGGTGTCAGGGCTGAGATTCCCTTGCAGCCCCTGGTGCGGGCCATGGTGAGGCAGCTGTGCCCTGTGAGCCCATGGAAGCCTCACAATGGAGCAAAGATCCACCTGCAGGAGCAGGAGGCTGCCTGAAAGAGGCTATGATCCCATGAGAAGCCCTCCACCTGTTTTGTTTGGTGGGATTTCTTTGTGATTTTTCTTTTTATAGATCCTCTGTAACCTTCAGAGGCAATAATACATGGCTGACTCGTGAACAGCAGCTGGTATTTCAGTTACTGTCACTGATGCAGTCACAACTTGTGTCAAGTATGACAACTCCTTCACTAAGTGATGCATAGATTGTAGTCACAGCAGCAATAAAACAGGAGCTGTTTCTTTCCTTCCATCCTCTGCCTTTCACTGTGTTGAAGAGGGAAATTCTCTGTGCCTTTCAACTTTCTGACCTTTTAGTGTCTTTCTGAGAACAGGTTCTGTAGGAATCTGATAATATAAGAATCCCTCATTTCAGTTTAAAAGAGGGGAAGAGGATGTGACACTAAGCAGTGTCTCTCTTTTTTTGGTGCAAAGTTTTTACATGTTTTCATAGTTTTTTGGTCACCAGAACAGGACAATCATATAGTTCATAATATCAACAAATAATGTAAAAATTCAGGATCTGGAGCTTGGCCATTATAGTAATTAATAAGGTTTTCCAGCTGAACTGTGTACTTAAACTTATCCATTGATTTAAGTGGAAGCTTACATGCCTCTGGAAAAGTTTCTAATTATTGTTACAACTATTTTCTTTTTTTTTTTAATATATATTCATGCATTTTTACTTTTTAAATATTTCACTTATCTTCATTAAGCATCCCCTTGTGTGTCTTTTGTCAATGTATGCATTCTGCAACAAGAATTTATTCCTAGGAATTTTTCCAGATTCACAATCACACTTAAGTCAGAGCTTTTATCCTTGATTTCTTGAGTCATGTGGTAGGGAACCTTATGTTTGACATCATGGAGCTTAGTGAAACTTGGCCATTGAAACACTGGTTCCATTGAAAAACATCTGGAGGGAAACCAACGGCCCGGTATATCCTGTTAGACTGCACTCAGCATTACCCAGCCTCCTGGTCTTTCTCTTTGAGTTCTGCCTTGCAAAAACTTGGCTGTGCTCACAGAAATGTACAAACATGAGAACAAAATGGATGCACTCCATGTTCCTAAAAATGTCATGTCTTGGCTGTGCTGGAAGTGTGTGTATGTGTGCTTGCTTGGCTGTAGCAGTGACAGGTTTTTATGTTGCTCTTTATCATACTGATGCTGAAGTTAAAGACTGAAAAGCCCGACAAAGACATCTGGTTCTTTTGCCATTACCTCTGCACACTTTTTCCATATAGTGTATTTCTCATGTTTTACTTAAATAGTTCAAATGGTCAAGTTTTTTTGTAATTTCTTTTGGATCTCTCCAATAATGAATGAAATGGCTTGATTAAGACTAACAAATATTATCAAATTAGAGTTTCCTTTTCTGTTCACCAAGTTCCAAGTTAATGATCTGGTAATGTTTACATTCTTTATTTTAAAACAAATCAAGGAGTTGATTGTGGTTGTAGGGTTGTTTTTTTTTTAATTACTTTTTAAGTACAAGAAGAAAATGGGAGATAAAATTGTTCAACAGGGTTTCTGTGTTTAGATTTTTAGTTAGATAAAAACATTGTTTTGTCACTGGTTCTGAAAAACAAATATCTGCCTTTAAAAGTATTTAATAAGGGTTTTGAGTCATACAATATGAAAACAGGGGAGGACACAAGACTAAGCAGTAGTCCATCACTTTTTTATCACTGTGTGGTACATCATAACCAGAAGCTCTTTGGAGATAAATTTCTTTGATCTTTCACAAAAGCTGACAATTACTCAAAGTTCTGGTTTGGGATGCAGAAAACCCCACCAATTTCATGGTTTTCTTTTTCATGTTAAGTTAATATTTATGTTAACATGTCTCTTATTTATTTGATTACCTGTAAATACCCAACCGGGATTAAAGAGGTTTCCTTATTCTGTGCACGACATTTAGCCCATCTCCTCTGTCTGACAAAGTGGATTTGAGCTCTTCCATTCTCTGTTAACAGCTCTCAGCATATTGGTATCTTCCTTAAGAAAGAAAAAAGAGAGACTTTAACAAAAGTTTTTAAACCATTGATTTCGACTTTAGACATTTCCCTTAACTCTACACGATGTACAGAAAAGTTAGCTAAATGCTCCTGATCTGTCCATGTGGGATTCAGTCCAGATCCATCAGGTGTCTCTGACAGAAAAAAGGCTAAAACCAGACATCTTGACTTTGAAGCCAAAAGCAGCTGATGTCTTTTCACATGAGCGAGACAAACATTTCTATTCATCAGTGGCACTGCAATCATGCATATGCATGTGCACGTATTTGGGATTACAGGCACTAGTTCTCATGTAGTGAGTGTTGGTGGGGAGCTGGCAGCAGCCAGCTTTCACTTTCCTGTTTTCTGTGGTCCTGCTTCATCTGCTGCTCCTCAGGCTTCTCTCCTTTCCACTGGGAATAAAAGAGGAAAAGCACCAAAATGTGTTTAGTTTTTTTAACCAAGCAGCAAAGTCAAAAATTTCATGAAGCTCTCAAGAGCAGCTGGAAACATCAGGATGAAATTAAGTGACATTGAAATACCAAAACTGAAAAATTAAAGTAATTAATAGAAGTTTGAAGGGAGAATTGTTGGTCTTTCCACTGGAGCAGTGACAGTTGTGTGGGTGCACTGTGGGCCAGAATTTGTCCTCTGGATTTTGTCAAGTTATCAGTCATATGTCTTCACAGGTCTAAACATTCAGGCTGTTTACTGCTGACTGAAGAGTTCAATCAGCTGTACATTTTGCGTACAGTAATATGTGAGCATTAAATCTAACCATGTTTTTCAGCTTTACCCAGAATATTCTGTAATTAGTTGTTAATAAGCTGGAGACGCGGTTAGAGCAACACACACAGAATTACATCCATTCTGTTACAAAAGCAGAGTTAACTTGAAATGTAAGGGGCTCCTACTTCTATCTGCGGTCTGTCTTGAAAAGTCAGGAGAGACAGTGCATAAAACAGAACAGACAAAAATCTACTGGCGTGGAAATCTGCTTGTTCAATTTATCGATAATCAGCAAGAATGGAAAACTGAGAGAGAGGCGACATGATGAATGCAGCTTGCTGAACCTCAAGTGAGACTTTAATCAAAGATAGCTAAACTATTGTCTGCCCTTCACATTCCTCATCAGTATTCTGCCTTATGCAGTGGGAACATCCATTAATCACAATGGAATCATTACTAGGTAAAAATTGTAACCATGGCTATGGCTGATGCACGGCAGCTTGCAATGCTGCTCGCGCAGCGAAGCCGCACAAAGAGGACCTACCACCACTCGTGCATGTCATCACTGCATTCAGAGCCTGATTCCTGAACTCTGTGATTAAATGCTGCAGAATATCTTCCCCCAGCATTCTTTCTCTCTTGCCTGCTTTTATTTCCTGTGAAGGTTTGGACCTCTGTTCTTTGCATCTCCTGCCACGGCTCCAAATCCTGCTCCTTGGTTCTTTCAACCTGCCACGTCCAATAATCACACACAGAAAATGCTTATACAAGCCAGTTGGCTTAGATTTGTGTCTTAAGGGAAGAGTGCATCTGTTTTTTGGATTAAATCATGCTTATAAAGTCGTGCTTATTCAGTTGACAGAAAAAAAATGCATAATTTAAAGCTTGCATTTGCTCTTGTGCTAAAAGATTTCAGAGCCTCAATTCACCCTCATTTTATCCTTCTAGAGCAATACAAAATTAGAGTTCATTATGGTGATCCAATCTCTCCTTTTGTCTTGATTGCAGACACATTAAGCTCTTTGCCAGAGATGTCGACTTTCCTGAACAAGCCTTTCAAGTCTTGCAAACTATCTGTTGTTTTCCCAGTAGGCTAATTAGGGTGGATTAGCGCCCATCAGATATGCCCTAGGGATGAGCCAAAAGCTGAAGGGGAAGGTAAATTGCAATGCCAAGAACTTCCACCTTTGTAAGGCCTGAGTCACAAGGTAAGAAGCTGAAGGAGAGCAGGGTACAGTTGCAAAAGAGATCGTGTTCCCTGGCAGGACAACACCCTAAATGTGGAACATGATCTTGTGACTAGAGCTGTTGATTTTTTGCTTGGCTCACTCCAGTAGCATTTGTTTTGTGATTAAAATGCAGGCAAATTTCAAAATAAAGTGTGGCTTTGAATGCAAGAAGTTTAGTTAGAAAAACATCAAATGGGAAATGTCCTCTTCAGAGAATAACAGAAAAAGATTTTATTTTCCTGACCAAAAGAATTAATAGAAATCATAATTGTTGTGTGATTGATTGTATATTTCTCAACCAGAGTCTGTGATTTCTTTCAGGACAAGTTTGGCTAAAAAAGATTTCACTCAGATCTCTTCTCAATGAGACAAAAAGGAACTTAATGAAGAGTCCCTCACACAACTCTTATAAGATGTCTGTAGGGATCCTGTTCATTTAGATGGTAGGTTAACCATGAATTCACTGTCATTTTGAGAGTCTTCACGGTCAGCACAGGTAAAAAGGAGCATCTGGCACACAACTAGTCTCTGCTTAAGATAGAAGAGGTCAGATCTGGAAGTGTTTACTCCCCTGTTGGATAAAGGGGCACTTTTAATGACTGGTTCATAACAGACATGTATGCAGTGACATTTGAAATGGTATAAGAACAATCCTTCTTTTAAATCCTTTTGAGGCTTTCTCAGTTTCAGAAACAAGCCAAGTTGTCAAAGGAAAGGCATTAGTATAGATTGGTCCCACGGTCAGGAAAATCCAGTCCTGTTTTGGGGCAAGGGTGTGAGAAACCCCTGTGTTCTGTGAAGAAGTAGAGACTGACAAGATCTGTGCTGCATCTCTGTGCATTTGGTCCAGCAACAAGTTTGGTACCCTGGTTCTCAGAAATAAGAGTGAAAGCTGCATTGTACATAACTGGAGAAAGTATTCAGAGTCCTAGGCTAGATTTCAAATAGAATTAGTAGAATTATTCACTAAGTACTAAGAATTGGCCAGAATTATTACATTATGTTTAATAAACGACAACCAGGAAAAGAGTTGAAGAAAGTTTTCTCCACATTTCTCTCAAATGCCTGTAGTGAATTGAGCTGCCCAAGCGAGTAAGGAAGGTTTTGAGGGGACAAAAGGAAAATTTTCTCTGCTCTGGGAGGTATATTTGTCTTCAGGAAGTAACTTCAACATTGACAGCATCTTGGTTTGTGTATGCTTTTGATGGGTTTGACTGAAACAGGGTGACAGGTAGGTGTGCTCTGGGATTTACCCAAAATGGTTGGTATAACATTGATGCATGGAGGAAAATCTTCCAGACAGTTGCAGGATCTTGCACACTGAGCCTTTGCCACAGCAGATTCTCTGAACTTTTCCTCTGGCAGCCTGGCTCCCACCCCAGTCCCGAGGTCTGTACCTGTCATGGGAAAAGATTCATTAGCCCATGATGTGCAGTAGCTGTGGGATCCCTTTGTACGACCTCAGCATCCTGCCTTGAAGTGTGAGCACTGCAGCAGTTAACAGTTGTAAGCTGGGCCTCTGCTATTGTGAGTGTTTTATGAAGAGAAGAGTGTCTGTTATGTTTTTCGGGTTTGTTTTGGAATCTCAAGGACCTCTTAATTTGGAAATTCCCTCAGTGGCTGTATCTTTTTT
>VZTZ01042024.1:1441008-1485013 GCA_013400955.1 Drymodes brunneopygia | reverse complement strand
TTTTTTTTTTTTTTTTTTTTTTCTCCTTCTCTCTCCTAGTGATTTTAAATGGTGGTAGTTAAAAGGAAATAAGAAAAGTGTTCATTGTTTACAAGGTGTATAGAGCCAATCATCATGTTAATTACATGTCACAGGGTAATGAATAACCCCTCACTTTTATCATGTGGGGAACAACCTGGGGTTGGTCAGATGGGGCTTTGTGCTTTAAATGAACACCCCCAAACAAAACTTTGCGCCACTCCAATTATGCGAGGACAGACTCTGGTTCAATGCGTCCTTAAGTCTTAAAGCTTTACAGCTGTGGGAACAGCAGTTAGACACACACTGTTCTGCAAACACCAGAAGTCTGAGCTAAAATGCAAAGCACACATTTTGTGTTGCTGATTGGCTTTGTAGTGCTCATCCATATGTGCCAAGAGCCCAGCAATGGTGAGAAAATAAGTTAAAAAAAACCCCTTCAGAGCCGAAGAACTGTTATGATTATAACTTATTATTGTATAATTGCCTAATCTTGCAGCTTTGGAGGGTGTTTATGTTCTCAAAATTAATTAGTGTGGAGTGTGACTGCTTTTAAAAATGTCGTTCCTCTCAAAACTATGCGGTTAGAAATGTATGCCTCAGTGAATGTACACTTCATTATTATTGAATGTAAAAGTTTATAGTTCATTACACGGAAAATTGCAGTTGAGGCATTTCACAGCTTCAAGAACAATTATTATCCCTGATTGAATTATGGAATGGTTTTTTTGTGGGTCAATAAGTTGAAATAATTTTTATTTGAAATGCATTCAGACAAATATTTATGCAAAAGATAAGTGAAGTCAGGGATTTAGAGGCGAAAAAATCAGATGAGAAATTATAGAAAAGCAGCACAAAAAAGAGCTTAAAAGTATATTTCTGGAAAATATTTCTTACTGCAGTGGGGAAAAATGTGTCCCCCATAATCTGGACCTGATAACATTAGTTTTATATCCTTTTGAGGGGCCTAATAACAGTGGAGCTTGGTGTTAACACTTTTCCTTTATGCAAGTGAGGTTGTGATTTCAGATGCGCACAGATGGAAGGAAGTGACAGTGCTCTTGCATCATCATTTCAGCAATGATGTTTAGGATCATGTGGAGGCCTGTGAGTGCTTTTTCCTCTCTCCAAATCCAGTAGAGTGGAGTCCTTAGTGGCTGGGCTGGTCCACACAGATGTTGATGCATGTCCCCACAGCCAGGAGATGGAGACAGGCTGGGACAAGGTGCTCCACGTGCAGCTGCTGAGTTTGATGTCTGCTTCATGCTGCACAAGAGAGATCCCTGCACTTCTGAATGTGGCCTTGGTGATCTCTGAGCTGTTTCCTAGTCTTGCTGTGATAGCTGTTGGCAGCCAGTGGGGCTGCTGGCAGGAGCAGGACATTTGTTCCTCCTGGTGATGGACGATTTGTGAGTGCCTCCATCTCGGGCTGCTCTGTTTTTCCTCTTGGAGGGCTCCTGGACCACAGAAAGATTTTCACACTGCTGCCTGCCTCATTTCTGACAGATGTGAAATGCACTGCCAGCTCCTCAGTTTAGGTGAAATGGCAACTTCAGCAAAGTACACATGCTTTGGCACTGCAACTCCAGATTGTCATGTTGTCCCCTTTGTAGATAGAGATTCACAGAAACATTTAGGTTGGAAAACAGATCATCAAGTCCAACTGTTCTGTCTCAGTCTGAAGTAATGATAACTCCTGAGGCCTTAGATCAGGTTGCTTTTTCTTCTTTCTTGGCCCAACTAAGCTCTCTACATTTCTGCAAATCCCTGGTCCCTCTAATGTCAGTTTCTGACATTGAAACCATTCATTTTCTTGCATTTCAGTTACATAAAAATGTCAGTAGGTGATGACTGAGGCTTCCTTGGTGCCTTCTTACACTGGATAATGCTAAATGCATGGATTGTGACCTATACCATTTTCAGCAGGCAATCTATCATTTTGACATCGTTTTTTTGATGTGGAGTAGATATTGGTAGCCTAAACCCATTTTTTGCTGCAAAAATGCTTGAAATCAGATTCAGTCATCTGGAGCCCATGCCATCAAATTTAACACCCTTAGGAAGAGCTGGATTTACACAGAGGTGCCTGGGGTGGGTAAAGTATTTTACACCAACCCAAATAAACTAGAATTACGGTCTAGAACTCCTGCCCAAACAACTTCTGCCCAAGGTAAGCTAATTGGCCAGCTTTGCTGCACTGACTTAACTTTTCCTAGCCCATGAATAGGATCTGGTTTGTGTTTCTGGGATAGGAAAGAAGTCTTGGCAGTCTCTCTGCTATTGCTGCTCATTGGAGACCAAAATGAATGTTGCTAGCCCTCTCTATCAATTTTCTCCCATCCCTAATACCCATAGAATTTCTCCCTTTTATTTTTCTCAAGTAGAAGTTTTCCTGAAAAAATGAACAAGTGAATAACTTACTCTGGTACAGGTTTGTCAGTCTTTTTCCTGTCAAGTGGGAAAACAAGTATCAATGGAAATGTGTTTAATTATGATTTTGAATATACAGATATGGTTTTGGTTTGCCTCAGTTATTCATGGTTGTTGTATCCAGTCTCAGTTAAATATTGTAAGAACCAGAAATAGTAAATGGGTGAAGTCTGTTTTATATTTGCCATCTAACACAAAGATGGTGTTCACCAAATAAATACACTTTTGGACTCAAAATTCAGAAGCAAATCGTATAATCAGGGCCTTTTCTTGTTTTGTGTTGTTTTTTTATTTAATGTGGGTGAAAATTGAAGGTGGCATGACACATAAGAGACATGATAAGCTTTTAATTTTAGGGAACTAAATCGCATTTCCACTCTGACTCACCTTTTTTACCAAACCTATGCTATGCAGAAAGCTAGATGCCTGGGTTAGTAAATGTGAATTAATTTTTCCCATTTTCTTTCATCTATATATTGTGTCTACATAAAAGGTGTCTTAAGACTCTTACTCAAAATGCAAAAAAAGTTATAAAAAACATCTCAAAAATCTTGCTCATGCTGTCATCATCCACAGAAGTCAACAACAAAACTCTGCTGGTCATTTCTGTGCAGTCTGTGGTGAAATGAGGAGACAATTCAGTAACATAATCATTCCTCTCTGGAAAGCTGTCATGTAGCTGAGTCACATTTTTGCACTGTCCCATAGGATGTGGCTCTCATGGGAGCCCAGGGGTAAATTCAGCCTTTTTGAGGCCTCTCAGCAGTTTCTTTTCCCCTCACAAACATCTTGGTGCATTTGCTGGTCCCCCTCATTTGGACTGACACCCTCATGCTCAGTGATGCACAATTCCTTCCTGCTGTGGCCTTCCCCTTGTGCTTCTTGGATAACCCCTGGCTCTGGAACTTCCTAAATGGTCAACCCTTTCCAGAACAGCAGCACAGGGAAACATAATTATAACCATCTTCCTATTTATGCTGGCAAATTGGCAACTTGTCAAGGCCTGTATCACAGAAGTTTGAGTGGAGATGAGCCTCATGAATTGCATTCTGTATTTCTTTTTCCAAAACCCCTTCAAAACCTGATTTTATGATACACTTGTATGTTAAGCCTCATGGCCTTTCAGCTGCTGCTGGAATATGGCAGCTTTCCAGAACACATGAGCATGTTCTAGAAATTTCTTTTAAAATTTGCTAGAGCAAAGGCAGGGTTTTGGAGGGGGGGCAAAAGGAAAGTTTAGATTTAACTGGTGCTGATACTTCCAAGGAAGGAGAGGTTTTTACAATCCAAACAGTGTGATAGGGAAAGATATTCCTGCTTAATTCTTAATATAACAGATCCTGAAATTAATTTAAAGTTTTAAAACCTGTCTTGATGTTAACTTTTAATATGCAGGTATTTAAAACATAGACAGGATGATTGTCTAGAGAAAGAAAAAGCAATCATCTTTGTTGATGAGAGGTACTTGTGGTACAGTCTGAAATATTTGGAAACATCTGATAGTTAATGCTGAGGAGTTAGGTGCTTCCATATGGGAGTGCAGTGTGCTTTTGAAATTTTATTTTGAGCCACTGAAGCCCAATTGCCCAGCTTGAAGATTAGGGATAAAGTAAATAAAGCGTAAATTGGGTGGGATGATGGGTGAGATCTTGAAAGTAAATTGCATAAAATTGTCTCTGTGTTTTGGCTTTCTTTTTCTCAGTAAGCAAAAGAAGAAGTTATTGCAGAGTTCATGGAATACTTTGAGGTCAGGCTTAGGTATCAAGCACTGAGTAACGTTGGTGTGTTACCTCTTCCAAGGGCATGCAGGGGGAGTATATAAATGTCACTGACCCTTCTGCTGATTTGTGATGCTTGTATGTTTTACTTTTCAGCTATCTTGGAAAAGCAGGACTCCATACTAAGAAAAATGTTCTGTCAAAAGCTACAACGTTGGTTTTCTTTGGCTTTTTTTTTTTTGTCATAGAGATTTGCACTGTATTCTTCCCTTTCTGTGACCTTCAATGTCTGTGAGACATCTATGAGAAGCAGAGAAGAAAAAGGGTTGCAGCATATTGACAGCAACTCTTTCTAAATCTCATTCAAGCTTCACTAAAATGAGCATTTCAGTGGAAAGATGCTGGAAAAAAAGCTGAATCCCATTTGAGACTGGATTAATGCTGACCTAGATTAATGCTCTTTGGAAATCCCTTTGGAATATCTCTTTTCTAATTACAGCCTTTTGTCTGAAAAAATTGTTTTTGCAGATATGGCCAAGCCTCAAAAGTGTTTCCTGATTCCAGCTCATCACAAACTGACTGTTTTACTGTTTCTGGCCAAGCACATACCTACAGCAGGATAATGCACTCGGACTGACTGTGAGAACACTGCAATCTTGTGTGTGCAGAGACAAAGCCAGGTATGTCCACTGAGCATCTTGACATGAGACAAAATGCAAGTTTTTTTGGAAAGCTCCTGCAAAGATCACTTTTATTTAAACACCATTTGAAAATCACTCATAAAGTCAGTCTTGTCTGTTGGGGAGACTGCCTTTCAGTAATCTCTTTTTCCATTTATTTTTTTTAAAAAAATAGGGCAGGGCAAATTTTATCCCTGTGCTAGAAATGTTGGTGAAAACATTGTGAAATTTAGACTACAACAAATGTTGGCATGTTTAGCATAACATTTGCATATGAAACACAGGCCATGGAGCTCTAATATTTTTAATTGCACAAGTAGGTACAGGAAAAAATCTTCTTCTCTTGGATTCACTAGCCCAAGGTCTTTTTAAAAAATGGTAATATTCAATATTTATTTAGTCTGATGTTTTGTCCTCGCTGAAGCAAAAGACACCACCTATACTTGTAAAACTGAATATGAAGATATTTATTTTCACATTATTTACCCACGTGGTCTTTATTTTCTTTTAAAAGTCTTCCTGTGAAATGTGAATGCTGGAATAGGGGTTGCTCTGCTGTGTCCTGAATGCTTCCTAAAGACACCAAGGGATAAAAGAGAGACAGTGCACCCTGTGAACTAAATTTTGCCTTTAGGAGTCCCCTACCTGAGCCTGCTCAGGTTGGGGCTATCTTGAGGCTGGAATTCTGTTCTTGCTAAAGATTGGTCTCAGAGGACATTGCTTTGGCTCAGAAGAAAACAGATTCACTAATTTCCAGAACATTAATGTGGATTTTTTTTTCCTCTGGTGGCAGAAACATTTCTGTCTGTTTATTCAGAACAGCAATAGAATTTGGGTTTTTTTTCACCTAATGCAAAGTGATAAGAGACTTGTCTATGTGAAAAATTGCTTTTCTTTATGCAATATGGAAAGGGAAATCTGTACCCATTTCATAAATAAGTGTCAACCTGGAGCTTGGGAGAAGTTTCTAGCTTCAGAGATGCATTATCATGCTCTTTAATACAGGGAGCTAGTAGAGAGAAACAGTTTTTATCTAACTGAGTTTGTTTTAGATCAATGGCTCACAGATGAATGCATAAAAGCTTTGTTGTTTGGGTCACATACTGTATTGCATGATGTACTACCTCCGTATTTTCATTTTCTTTTAAAAGTTAAGTGTTCTGAAATGCTACTGATTTCAAATCCACATGTACCATTATGTCTTTTTCATTTTTTTGTCTTTTGCCAACACTTTAGCTTGCTTTATAATGTCAATATGGTAAAGCTGTTTCATTCTGAGCATGGCTACATCAGTCATAGTAGAAGGGATAAAATTTTAGTGCAGACAGAATGTGGGTCTTTGTTAGATGATGCAATGTTAAAATACCCAAACATTCAACTATTGCTCAACTCCAGGTAACACCTATGGGGCTCTGTTGTGGATGAAATTTATTTTGCTTGTAATTGCACTGCCTGTCACAAATTTAGATGACTGCTTGCTGTGGGTTTGTAGCTGCCTGTCTATGTATTTCTGAGTAGCACCTTTTACATTTGTAATTTGTGTTCATAAACTGAGTCTGAATTTAGAAATGAAGGATATGTAATGTAAATTCATACATTTGGGGCTTTTATATGCCAGTTTTATTTATTTAGCCTTCAGACTCATAAAAGTAACAAGGTCTTGGAGTATTCCTACTTATAAAATGGTTTTAGATATTAGATTACTACACAAATGAGTGGATAGTGGATGTAGCTCAGTATTTCAGAAACATTCAACATAACTGAGTTAGACTTTATAGGTAAAGCCAGTTATGTACTTGATTTGCCTTGGGAATCGAGGCACTGGAGAACACTTCCCTTTTTTAATATTTTCTATCAACTTACTACCTGCCTCTCCTTTGTGACCACCACTTGAACACTGGTGGCCTGGGGGATGCAAATTCAAGGAGGGAAGCAAGATTAAACAACAAAACACTCCTCCAACCCTGCCTTATTAATCACTGCCTACTTCAGGGACCATATCTATTGTCATTTTCTGCATGTTAAAGCAGTTACTGCAATTGATGGCATGCTGTCTTTATAATAGAATCCAAAGGAATTTTAAGCCATTCATCTATTTGCAGATGTTTTAAATTATCCCATGAAGTTTAGCAGAGGGTTGGCAATGTCTTGTTTGAGACTGGGAAGGGCTCTTTCGTAGCAGTTGCACACATTGCTCTGGTGTCCCATGGCTGAGGCACAACTGAAGGTGGATTTACCTGGTGAGAGGCACACAAAAGGGAATTTGGAGGCTCCATTTCCAGTGGGATCCCATTGGGTTTTTGGTCATAATGTTTTAATCAGTCAACAGCTGAAGCAAGGACACTTTTTTTCTGGATCAAGGGGAAATTGAATTCAGTTGACTCTGAATCAAGTCGTTGCCTATCAATGGGTACAGCCTGTAACTTTCATAGCTGGCTCCACTCACAAAAGAGAGTGAGTAAGCCCCTGGTTATTTATTTGCCTGTTCATACTTGTTATAAGTATCCTGCCCATCTTTTTCACATCTGAAGCAATTAATTTTCAGCATGGAGGGTCAGGAAGGGTCAGAGTCAAATGAATACCCTGATTCCTTCTGCTGTGCCATCTTGTAGGTGCCTGAGAGCTGCTGTTTTATTGTTGAGAGGTTTGGGTTTAACCTGGCACAATGTAACAGTCCTCTAATATTTAGAAGTTTCATATGGCAAGCAAATTACTTCTTGCCTAGCTTTGAGTTTCTGAATCCTCTCAGGCATAATGGTGACTGCACACTGCAAATCAGCTGGTTCTGCATGTGTTGCTGCAAATAACTAAATGTTTTCAGACTTGCTGCTCTTACTCCTCTGCCATAAATCACATCATAGAAAGATAAGTCTGGCTATCATCTGCATGAAAAATACTTCAGTCAACTCTGTCTGTAGTGTGTGTGTGTGTTTATTAATACATACCAGTGGGTATTTTACAAAATGTAAATTCTAAATACAAATTTATGTTTCTATTCCAATGTGCCATCTAAGTAATTTTTTTTGTACTTTTTTAAAGCTGAGAAATATATACTTTTTTAAACTCCTTTTTGAGTCTGCTCAGAAGGCTCTGCACTTTTGATCCACTCATTCTTTTTTTTGCCATGGTGTTTGGATCTTTAGTTTTAGATTTACATAATATAGCGAAATAGCAGTTTTCTCTTTAACTTTTCTGACTTTAGGAGAGTATTCTCCTTTGTGCTTTGCATGCTGTTGCCAAGGGAGTGGGAAACTGTTCTCCATTTTTCTGGGCAGAGTGTTAGACATGACCTTACCCACCACTTCTTCTGACAGCTATCCACATAGGAGACATGGTACTTGGAAAATATCCTGGTTTTGACTTGGCTCCCAAAGTTCATGAGGCTCATTGTTTGAGTCAACTGTAGCATTTGAGTTTGTCAAGTTCTACGTGGATTTTAAGCTCTTTTTTATTAGAAAACAGGGATTATAGTTCTGTTTAACTAACAATTGTTCAGCAATGTAAGATGTCAGTTGCAAACATAACTTGGGTAAAATTTCAGAACCTATTGTTACAGAACATAAGAGCAGCAGTGGTGAGAGGACTGAGGGCAACCTCACAATATGGAAATTCCCAACAGAGCAGAATTGCTCACAAAGGTCTTGAAATGTGATCCATTTGGATGGAGATTATAATCTGAATTTTAATGTCAGTTTCCTCAAATGTGCAAGGACTGAGACAGTCTTTTCTCAGCAAGCCCCAATATGATTTTTTTTTTATTTTCAGACACTCTCAGCACCTCTCCAACCCCCCAGGGACTGTACATGACTCACATTTTCTGATGCAGGAGCAAGAGCTTCAGAGAAGTTCCTATACCTTGCTGACCTTGAAATTCTCATATTTGGGGATTTTGTTTCTGTAAAATGCCCATCTTGATCAGCATTTTCTGGGAATACTGAGCTTCATGTGGCAGTAAGTGCCTGAGGGTGACAAAGTAACGGGTTCTATGACAACTGGAGAAGATGTAGGAAAAGGAACTGTGGCAAGAGGAGAAAATAAATACGCATATGTTTTGGAGAAGGAAAGTACGTTCTCTACATGAGGAAAAAGTAACTTTTGACCTTTTTTTTGGGTTCAGACAAAGGTTGCAGTGTAGGTAGATTCTTAAATCCTTGTAAGAACTGATTAGCCTAGCTCTGGAGATGCTTACTGCAGGGGCTTCAATTCCAGACTGTTTCTAGTCAGATTCCATTTATTATCAGCACATTTTGACATTTCAAGTAATACTGTGCAGGTTCTATTTCTCACTTTCTATTAGTGATTTCTGTGGAGTTATGAGCTTTTTCATTCTCGGTTTTCCAACACTTCCAACAGATGTCTTGCCAGCAGTGAAGATGATTAAAGGTTTTTGAAGAAGTAGACTGCTGCAGGAAATCTGAAAAGGATCCCACTGCAGTGCCAAAAATCTTTGGAAAATAAATGTATAGCCCCTTCTTGAAGAAATCTTCCACAGTATTGCTATTTCAATGCACTTTTGTGTTTTTCTCCTGAACTAGACAGAAAAGGTAAGTGAAATTCCTACAGGTAAGATGAAAAGAAAGTGGAGAAGAGTGTTTGTGGCTTAATCTCAGCAAAGTGTTGAATAGCATCTACAAATCTGCTGTAAATAGGCATCTAAACCACTGAATGGATTTCCACAGCTCTCTTTCTCTGATGCTACTTGGTCCCCAGCTATTTTTTTAGAATACTCCTCTTGAACATTTCCATCTGGCTAGGAGTTTTCAACATTACTTTTTTTAAGGCAGGCTTAATCATTATAATTCATTCCCTTGTCACCTTGAAACTAAATTAATCCAATGCACTCTGGTACATGGAGCACTGTTTGATTCATATTTATCATCAAAGTGTCTACCGAGCTGCAATTGAGAAGTTCAAACATTGCACTTATATGAACAAGCAAAAGGGTTGGTGCATTTTCAAACAGCATGTTTTGATGACAAAATACCTGTGCTTCAGTTTATTGAAAGGAATTAGTGGAGTTTTGAAAGGGTTATGTGATGTAGTGGCTGGCATGGTGGGGAACTGGATTGAACCCAGGAGATAGTTTCCTGTGTTGGATTTCTCTCTCAAGTGTTGGGCACTGTACAGACAAAACCCCATTTATCTGGCTTGAAATATTCAGAGATGTTCCCTTTGCCTTCTTGCTTTAGGAAACAGAAATGTCTTCAGCAGTATCCAGAAGTTTATAACCTTTCATGACCTCTTGTTCTTGCTTTCTACAAACTGTTTAAAAATTGTGCATTTTTAATACTTTTTCATATCAGTGGCCAGGCAAGATAGACCATGATCCTTATCCAGGCGTTAGGGATGCAAAATTCATTTCTGGCTGAAAAGCCAGATTATGGCTTGCTGTTTTTTTACTTAATATTTTTCCCTTGAAGAGCCAATTGTAATTATTATCTAATTTTACTGAAGCTTAGAAGATGACAGGAAAAATTAAAAAAACACATTTTTTTCTTGAATAAAACTGTGTTTTCAAATGATGCTACCTGAGCATTGTATTAAAAAAATTACATTCTGTGTTCTTTTTTCCTTTAGGTGTGATCCTCCTCACACTGAAAATTGAAGACATTGCTTGTAAATCTGAGGTGATATGTGTCATTTTTATTGATCTTGAGGTATTTTTCCTTTTAATTTTTCACTGTACTTGAAAATGACCTTTAGGAGTCAGCGTACAGAAGTTTCTTGCCTTCACTCCTATGACTGTCTAACCAAATAATTCTCAAAGTGTCTTGAAAAGATAAGGAGAGATGGTTCTTCTGTTATCAAGATTTTCATGACCATCAGTCACTACACTTTAAGGGCATATTTTAGCCAAACTTTCTATTCATTTGGCTCACAGAACTACACTGAAATAGTTACAAGATGATGAAGAGGAGCTTAAAAATACTGCAGTGCAAGCCAGGTAAGCAGCTAAATGCTCCTTTTTCCTTTCTTTTCCAGATAAGCCTAAGTTAAAGGCAGCTTTATTTTACCCCTCGGGAATGTTGTGTTTAAAGCAACCCCTGCTAATCCATGAGTCATTTTGGAACAATTTACAGTAAATCCTTATCCAGGCTGCTCATTCCATAACCCAGTATGGGACCGACGTGTGGGGATTAGATATTAGGAAAAAATTCTTTAATGTGAGGGTGGTGAGGCACTGGCACAGGCTGCCCAGACAAATTGTGGATGTCCCATCCCTAGAAATGTTCAAGGCCAGGCTGGACAGAGCTCTGGGCCCGTGTGAGTGGAAGGTGTCCCTGCCCATGGCAGAGGGTTTGGAATTAGATGATCATTAAAGCCTCTTCCAGCACAAACCATTCTGTGATTAGAAGAGTCTATGATAATTATAAGAGTCTCTGACAGTTGTTTCTTTCAAATTACTATTAAACAGTCCTAATGACACAGATACAAATTAAATCTTCAGTTAAATCACTCATGGAACAATCCTTTTAGGCTCTCTAGGGGAACAAAGTTTTAGTCACAAACAGTTTTCATCCCAGGGCTGCAAGAAACACAGGATAGAACATCCAAACCCTGCAATTTTCACTATAATGCTATTTAAATTGAGCCAGTGGCTGTGGAACTCACTGCTATTGGGAACTTTTGCAATGAGAACTATAGGTTTTTGGTTGCATATTGAATCTAGTCTGCCCAGATATTTTCAAAGCTTTATTTTTTCCAAAAGGCAGACATGTACATTACAGTACTTAGTGATGTTTCTGTTGGAATTGAATTTGAAGATCTCTGACTGCCACACATTAATTTTACTTAATTGGAAACAAGTTTATTTTTCCCTGGCCTGGACTGGAACTAAAAAGCTTTGGTCTTTGGTATTTGCTACCAAAACCTCTTGCAGGTAGTTTAATGGCAGCATTGTGATAGAGCCAAGCCTGTCTATAACACTCCTTCCTGCAATTTTATAAAGTTTGGGCCAGACTTCCAATTGCAGAATTCTAGCAGTTGAAGCAATTAGCAGCAGCTGAAGATCTGGCTTGTCAAAAATAAATCCTAGGATTTTTTGCCTCAGTTTTAGATATCACTTTGCCTACATTAGAGGAGATCCTCAGTATTGTTGTTGTTGACTTGTTATTGCTATATGAGTTACATACTAAGGGAAAAATGTACTTTTGTATTCGATCTTTTATTTTTGGGACTGTCCTTTTGCCTTTATTAGTTTTAAACAGTGTTACTTCCATTCATGACCCTGCACATTGTTCATCTGTCAGCATAAGATGTAGGAGCATATGTGTACATGAAGAGTGGCCTGGGCACACGTGTAAATTCTTTGTCATTGTGTTTGACAACATAAAAGGAGAGTGAAGTGATGCCTGAAGGATTTTTTGCTTTTTCTCCTAAATACTTTTTACACTGTTCTCTACACCCACAAGTATCAGCATGCACACTTTTGATGCTTTAGGTGTGATAACTCAGCCTGGTTTCTTAGTGTCCAGTAGGCTGGGGGACCAAACACCCCAGAAACTGCAGAATTAGAAGACCAAACATTCTGTTGTCATAAGAACTCAAGGTCCCCTGGCAGGACAGATTCTGTAAACGAGAAGTTAGCCCACCCCAGCCCCTTATTGGGCCCTCTTGTTAGATATGCTAATGAGTAAGGTCTTTAATTGTATACTCGATTATGGGGGAAGAGGACATTGCGACGCTGTCACCTGGGCGAAGCAATGCATCCAATGGGATCCTATTAAATACCGAGGTAAAAGATCCCCAACCCTCTAACCCTGTCTGAGCTTTTATTTCCTAAGAGCAGGAAGAAGGTATCAGAAGGTGCTGAGGAAGCAGTTGTGCTGGACGTGCACAGCCCATGTGCATCACACGCTGTCCCTGGAACAGCGCTCGCGCTTTGTGTACGTGAGCGCTCACAGCCGCGCATACAGGGGAGAATGCATGCACTTAACAGAAGGTGTGAGCTGCACTTTGTGTGGATGCTTTCTGGCTATTCTCCCAGTTCTGCTGTTGAAAGTCCTGCTCCAAGTCCCGCTGAAATAATTAAAACTTTCTTTCATTTACTCTTCACCCCATCAATTCACTATGAATTAATTCAGCTGCACTTTCACTTAAGCCCCAAACTTACTACTGAAGTAAGTGACAAACCCCCCCCCGCCCGCCTTCAGCAAAATGTGCCTTGGCATGGTGGATATTATGAGAAGTTAAATGTTTTAACAACTGAAGCATCTGTGTTTTGTTGAGCTCTGAGGTAGCATCCAAAAGGATCACAAGATACCAATCTGATTACATTCCTCACACTGGTATGACAATGGTCTCTCCACATATTGTTTCCATCATTACTGCAGTCGTATCACCAGGGTCTTAATGCTCTGCCAGTTTATATTCTTGAGAATTTTTTGTCACAAGAATAGATTTTTCCACACTCTTCAGTATTATTCCTAAGTTAATAACCCACTCTGGGGCAAATTTGGAAAATATAGCCCAAGGGCTCTGGTTGTTTTCTCATTTCCTTCTATTTATTTTCTAATTCTTACAAGTGAAAGATGCCAAAGGAACTGGTGAACAGGATAGTCTAAAACTGTTAACATACAATAGCACTTGTACTCTGTATTCCCTTTTGCCTTCAGGAAAGTCATCTCTGCTCCAGTACTCTCTTGCTCTGTAAGATGAGAACAGTAATGCTTTTGTATTTTCCTAACCAAAGTGATTTTGGGATCACGTTGAACCAGACATTCCCACTGATGAGCACTTTCATGCACGAATGCCTTTGTTGCAGTCAGTGAAATTGCTGGTTTGAGTTGGGGCTCAAAATCTCTCGCCGAGTCACCTCCCGTTTCTGATGAGCGGTGAGGTGAGCACCTATGAGAGGAAGTAAGAGAATTTAGGCCACATAACCCTTCCTGATATCAGTGGAAACAAATACCTAAACCCTCACACTTTAGTGTTTGGAGTGCTTTACATTTTGACAGCTTGACAACTTTCTGACATTATCACGTTACAGTCCAAATCCCCCAGACTTCTGCTCAGTCTTTACACAGGCAAATCTCTTTAGTGCTTTAATAATGGCTTCTTCAGTGAGGTCTGCACAACTACAGAAAAAGGAAAAGAAAGGATTGGTTGGCAATTTACTTAATGACAGGTAAAAGCAAGCATGGCACAGTACACAGCTGAGTTTTACCACAGGCAAATCAGTGTTCGTTTTCACTATGAACATTTAAGCCATAAACAATAAAACTTTGTTCTGTTATTGTGAAAATCTAGAAGTTGCTGTGTGATTGTTGTTTCCCTGTTTTTGACAGGTATTCAAATTAAAGGACAGGATTATATGGGGTGGGAAGTGAGTGATTTTCTATAACTGCCAGATGACAGGCATATCTTCTGTTATTTGTTTATAGGTGCATCATTTGCTATGAAATTTACTCAAGAGACCAATTCAAGCATCAGGCTGCATTCTGTAGTTCAGCAGTTTCACATTGCAGGTATCAGAAGAGCTTTCAAAGTAATGCTGTCTGGATCTGCAATTTTCTACGATTCATTCATTTTTTTTCCCCTAGACTATCTCTTGCTGTCTCCTCTGTTTGTGATAAATCTGGAGATATCCTCAGAGTGGGGAGCCCTGGCCTGTGTAGCTTTCCCAAGCCCTAGCACAAGCCTGCTCTTCATGCGTGACAGCTGAAAATCATCCCAAGTGCAAACTGCTCTGTGCTCCTCTTGCTGCAGGATGGGAGATGACATGTTGACAGTCCAGAGCACTGTGCATGATAGATGTGGAGCAGTGTCGTTAAAGGACTTGCAGGGTGTTTATTGCCTCTCCCAAAATGTTTCAGTGCTTGCAGGCTGTAGCCGTCACTCTGGCATGGCAGCACTGAGAGCTGCAGTTCCTGCAGCACAATCCGAGCTGTGGTGCCAGGTGCTCTGGAGGGACACTGTCCTGTCAGCACCACAGCTGAGTAATTACACAGAAAACCTTTATTCCTGTATGTTTAAAAATAAATTATTGCTCACCTTATGATAATAATTTTACATTGCAGCAAATAGCATTTAATCGGTTCTTTCCATTCTGTAGTTAGTTGCCGTAATAGTACCTTACATGTTAGAGAATTTGTACTTTATTTGATGCTACTCATTCTTTACTAGTATTATTTAATTAATTTATTAAGTGCTGTCAGTGCACTCAATAGGACAGGACTGTCAAAGTTTTCTTCTTGTGTCTGTCTTTCTGAAAATAGTGAATGCTTTTGTAGATGTATTACTGTGGTTGGGGTAGCTGATGACCGACCAGTTTTTTGAGTTAGATCTTCTAACTCTAGAACTGCATAATTAATAATGCATAAGTTAACAGGCACTTGATATATGGAGTTGTGAGGGGAATCAAAACCTAAAGGAATTGTTATATTTGAATGCAGCTTAATTCCTACATAGTCACTGGGTTTTGTCTGTGTGTGTCACGTTTCTGAACAAAGCCATAAGGCAAAGGTTGTGTGTTCAATTACCTCTTTGGTGCTGGTGCTTCAGCCTCTCTCTCAAATGTTGTTAAAGCTGCGGAAGTGGTGAGCCTACTGCAGCCTTACAGTCTTTCCTCTGGAAAATGAAACTGTGGGACATCCATTTTTATGTGTGTTCCATGCTCCTTTGGAGCAAATTGTGCGGGCAAATTCCACCATTAATGGTGTGTAACATCATTAATGGCTTAGGCCAGAAGCATCTAAAATTGTGCTGGCATTACTCAGGATAATTTAAAGCGCTCATACAAGTTGTTGCTGTTTGAATATGTCCTTAAAATGTATGATAAATACATTAACAGATTTTGGACCTGAAGACTTCACATAAAAGGCGGATGGAGAAGGGTCATGGGGCGAAAACAACGACTTCTAAACCATGAAGTGATAATGAAAAGTAGACTGGCCAACTTACTGATATTTCCTTTAGGACACTCAGGAAGCTGTTTTCTGGCTCTTGTATTTTATAAAGCTCTACCTCTAATCTCCTAGCTGCTTTTATTACTGAAATGTAATATTGCAGTTCTGTTTCTCCCCACTACTCTGGGGATCTTTTTTCCTACACATATATGTTGTCTAAAGGAAAGACTGTTCTCTTGTTCTACAGATGAAGTCTGAACTGGCAAAAGAAATGTGTTGGTTCTTTCTTCTACAGAAGGAGACAACATCTGGAAGACAATCTTTAAATAGCATTAATTACATCCCTTGATTTTCCCTTTCATAGGAGGAACGTGAACCTTATATGAAACTATATTTATTGTCACTAGAACTCACAATGACGAGGTAAGCTTCTAGTCTGTATCTGTTTCTTTCCAGCATTTATATCCCAAATTATTGTTCATAATTTCCAAACACTTATTTCTTGAAAAAAAAGGCTCAAATGTCTTTTTCTTTGTTTGTATTTGAAGTATATGTGTTGAGACAGAATAAGCAGCAGAGGAGCAATAGAATCATTTTGCCATTGGTCTCGTCTTTGGACTACATTGATTAGGATAAATTATGGAATAAATCCCAAATTATGGACTAGCAAAAAATGCAAGTGGATTCTGGATGAACCTAGTGATGTTGTGCCAATATAAAAGAGATGAACAGGATCTTTAGGAAGTGCTCAAAAGCAATTTAGTTCTAGCCCCTTAAACCCAGCCTAGAAGAAAAATCTGGTTTTACCTGCACTTTTCACAGTTCTATTAAAAACAAAAGTAGATTATTAAGGCCTGAAAGACTCCTCAGCCTGGCACATTGCAGTAAAAATTCTTTCAATGAAAACATATTTTCTCTCAGAAAAGGTGTCAAAAATGTTTAAAAAACTCACAAACCCCCCTTTCTTTCAGAAATAAAGCTCTGAGGCTCCAAACCATTTGAGCACTTCCATTTCTGTAGGCGCAGGGGAGTTTTGCCCTATATATAAAAATACATAAGCATATGCTTAACTTTTAGCAGGTATTAAGTCCCATTCATTACATTAGGACTTAAGCATATACTCACATCTCTGGGAAGTGGCTCCTGCCTCATGTTAACTTCCAAGCTGAAAGTTTCATAAGGTGTTGAAGGTGGTCCAGCACTCACTGACCAACAGGTCCAAATGCTGCCAGTGCAGCAAGCCAGAGAGAGGCTTGGTTTAATCGGATTCTGAGTTACAATAAATAAATTATAACAAACTCGACAGAAGCCTCTGGGCTGGGTCCAGCCCTGAGGCCAGACTGAAATTTCTCATGTAGCAGGTAATCAGTAAGATGAGAAACCAGCTGCAGGCGAAGGGCCTCTCTATGAAACAAGAAGGTTCTCTGGGAGCCAAGTCTTGTCCCAGTAATCTTTCCAGTAACACTAAAGCAGTCCATGCTCTTCATTATCTGGTCTTCAAAGGAATTGAATTAATTGGAAAGGAAACTGATGGTATTATTGGAGCAGGCCACCCAAGTTGGTTGGTTGTATGCATGAAGAATGGGTCATGAGATTTGTCCCTTACTTTTCTAAACATTTCAGTATAAGCAAAGCTCCTAGGTAATTTCAAATGGAGGTTATTTGGTTAGGGGGAAAAGGATTATCAGGCTGGCATTATCCCCTTTCAGAGCATTTAAACTGAGCAATGTGATGACATTTCAAAACCATCTGGGACTATTTTTTTTTATTTTATTATAGTCTCCAAAATGACCCATTTTACTTAAAAACAATGAGGTTGGTGTTTCCCTGTGCTTTGTGATCATGTTTTTCAAACAGCTGTCTCTAGGGTTTGGTGCAGGCTTTGGCTAATAGCTCAAAATACCCAGTCACTGGATTGATTGATGCACATAGCTGATCGTATCTGTCAGTCTGCCATTTACCCTTTATTTTACAGACTTCTTTCCAAAAATCATATTGGAAGTGCCTGAGTGCTGCAGAAGGGTTCAGAACAGTTTGAGTGCAACTCGAGTAGATTTTGTGAAATACACGATGGCTTGTACTGTACATGTGGATTGATGTTTCCAATTAGTTTTCCTGGTGACAGCTCTGGTGGGATCCATTGTATCTCCAAGAGCAGCCAGCCTAAGTCAGTCAGAAAGAGAAAGATACTCCACTGGAGAGCAATTCTTCTACTCTGCCTGCATCTCTAATGCTCTCTATCTACTGAACCAAATTACAAGGTTAGATGACTTTATGTCTACTTTTTCATCCTCTAGGGTTTGCTGAGGTAGATTTTATTTTTGCAGAATCTTCCCAGTGGATGCACGGGGAAGGTTATTTGGTGATTTTTTTTAAGCTTTGAAGTTTGGATTTTGCAAGTGAAACAGTTCTTTTGTTCAATATCTTTTTAGAACTGAGTTCCTAGCTTTTAGGAATAACCAAGTAATAACATTTAGTAATGTTTGCTTAATAAGCAAAAAATCACCAACTCTCTGAAAATTAGATGAATTCCCTTCTTTTTTGTAGATTTTTTTGCTTTTGTTCTCTGTAGTAAATATGATGTTTTATAAAGTAGTGCAGAGGAGAGGTGGCAGTCCAAAGATTTGCACCCTTTTGGGCAGCAAATAATGGTTGGGGACCGGAAATTCAGGTTTGCATTCTGGGACTGCTGAACCACAGTGATCTCTATAGAATCTCAAAGCCTGCATAGAACTATGTGGAATCAAAAAGGTTGACAAAGACCTCGAAGGCCATCGAGTCCAACCTTTGACTCAACACAATCATGTCAACTCAACCATGGCACTGAGTGCCACGTTCAGTTTTTTTCTTTGAACACTTCTAGGGATGGTGACTGCACCACTTCCCTGGGAGGCCTGCTCCAATGCTTAACAACCCTTTCCATGAAGAAATTCTTCCTGTTGTCCAACCTGAACCTCTCCTGGCAGCAGCTTGAGGTCACTTCCTCCTGTCCAATCACTTGTTTCCTGGGAGAAGGATATGGAGAGGGTGGTATATCAAGCTCATCAGGAGAAGATGACAAAAAAAAGCATGGCAGTCACAGGTAAATTAGAAAGATGGGTTCAGCTTACAGTCCTACCATTTTCTCCTGTGCAGCCTTTCAGCTTCCTCTTTAATAAAATTGAGCAGCTGCTATTTATCTATTTCTAGCAAATTGGAGTAAGTAGAGCTGGTTGAAATTGCTTCCTTTATAGTTGGCTGTGTGAGAGAAAATTGATTTTCTTGACCAAATGGAATTTCCACTGAAAGTCTACCTTCTGTGAAAATGTTTGATCTTTTTGCTTTAGTTGAGTGCCCCATCCCACACTCCTTCCCTTGAGCTTCTAACTGGAAAGTCATCATTTTCTGGGCTTGCTGAACTGTAGGCAAGTAACAGTATTAGTAATAATAAAAATGCTGGTTAGATTTTCTCATGAGAGTTTTTTTCATAGTACTCAAAGTGTAATTACTAGAAAGAGCTGGATTACAGCTCAAGGTCATCTCCTACTCCCAGTTTGATGCTGTGTTCTGAGATGAGAGGGAGTAGTAACACCTTCTGCTTTTTTTAGAAGAAAGTAGTGCAGTAAAGCCCAGGTCCACTCCTCTATATATTAGCATCCTGGTGGCTACTGGCAGCTGCAGCTTGCTCTCAGCAAATTGTCTGTGAAAAATTGCTCAGAGCTAGTCCCTAAGAAGCTCTACTGAATGTGTCTTAAGCCTGAACTGATGTATTCGATTCAGGTGGATTGTCAGGCAGAAACCTAAGAGTGCACAATGCAGCTTGGTCTATAAATTCAATTTCTTCTTCACAGCATTATAGCACTACAGCTTTTCAAAAAGGAGTTGGGACAGAGAATAAAGATAGCTGTGGACAAGATATGTCTCAAGAATTTCTATCCTGAACATCTGAGTCTAAGCAAAATAACTGGCATGGAACATATCAGGCTAAAATATCCATTTTGGAAAAAAAACTGACGAGCAACTGAAAACAGATAAAAAGAATTCTTTGGCAGCCATAATGGTAGATACAGCTACCACCTAAAACACAAATGTTTCCAAACTGTGAGTGCTTATATCTCAGAGATTACCATATCATCACAGGCTGTCATTTGCCCTCTTATCAATGCAATGTGAAATCCCAGTGAACGTAAATAGAGATTAATCTTGGAGATACTTGGCATGCCAGCCCTGTAGTGTCTGTCTGTCAGGAAACACGCTCGGCACAGCCACCACATGGTCTCACTGAGGTTTTAAATGACTGTGGGGTCAGCTCCAAGGCCTGGCCTTCTCCAGTCACAAACATTTCAGCACTCGCCGAGCACTGGATTTGTCTCCATTGCGCTCTGAGGAACGCTCCCCTGCACAGGAAGCAATAATCCAAGAGTAATTTTCTACTGCTATTACTAACCTTCTAATAGGAGCTCATGCGTGATAATTAGGCCTCTCAAATATATTTTGGAGAGTGTATTTTTTTTTCTAGCCAGTTTTTTTTTCTATTTTATTTGGTGACTTCTGAAAATATCTTACTGCTTAAAAGAACAGTTTTTAAACCAAATCCTTTGTGATTAGTAATGCACAGCTAAAGACATTTGGAGCATTAAACACCCCTGTATGTGAAATCCCTGGAGTTTTGCTAAAGTATGGCTCTAAAATTACAATGAAATTACAGAGCTGGAAGAAGAATTGTAGCTGCATAGAAGAGAGCTAATACAATTCTTTACATGTCTGTTTAATGAAGAATCTTTCGCTTCTCAGTTGAAAAAATAAAAGTAAAGGTTCATTAAATTTGGTGCCATAATATGTGCTACATTTACTGAAGAAAAACATGAAGTCAATACCCAAGGCTGCAGCATGTTCAGAAAACAAAATAATTAAATTGATATTGTTTCCTTTTTGACAGGGTCTCCCATGGGAAGGGATATTACTTGGCTGCAGCAGTAAAGGCTCTCTATCTAGGCAAAGAACTATTATGTTAAATTAAAACCTCTCTCTATTTATCAAACAGCCAAAACTAATAAACACAACTGTGGCATTAAGAGTGAAGTGCTACTTGACTATTACTTCCTTCACCAGAGTATCATTTATAATTCAATTTAGACAAAGTGTCTGCTCCTCAGGGATGAGGAGATGTGGTATTGACACAAGAGGCCTTTACTGTTTGGGCACAGGGAATAAATTGTTTTGTAGTTACTGTGGTTGGAAACAGTTTTGACTGGAAAAATAACCCCATAAAATCATTTCAGAAGTTTTTAAGAAATAGATTATTAAAGAGTATTATATAGTGCATTAAAAAGTGTACCTAAAGTATTGTTTATAACATGTAATGCTGATTGGAAGGCATATCTATAAAATAAAGGAGGTTTTAAAAGAGAAAACAAGCAAAACATGAATCTGAGCAACTCTTGCCCTTGGGGGTTTTTGGTTTTTTTTCATTTAAATACTAATGCAAATACTTTTTTTTTTTTTTTTTTTTGTAACTAGGGTTTTTAGCACTAGAAACTTGGTGTGTCTTTCATAGTATTTTGCTTACTGCAGACCAGGTTCTCCAATTTTGTATTTATAAGGAAATCCCTCAAATTGATGTACTCTATGGAGCAGAGTACAAGTACTCCTATCTGCCTGCTCATGGCAGGCAGATACAAGTACAAGCTACCATTCATGCAAGAGGTTGCATGACAGAAAGTCTTAAAAAGGCAGACCAAATTTTGAATTTGTAGCCATTTTGAAACATCAAACAGTGTGTTTAAAAAAAAAAAAATCCTGCCATGAAGTTAAAGCAGTTTCTTTGGGAGTCTGCCAGATACCCCAGTAATGTCTATATATAATACACCCATGCATAAGAAAAACAAGGAATAGAAAATCTGATACATCAACCACTGCCAGGCAGTAATGACCAGTGGAATTCAGCTAACGCAGACAATTTAATTTCAATGCCTAGTGGGAATTTGATTAAAGCAATTAGAGAAAATTCTGAACATAGTCCAAATCATGCGTGTCTCTATTTCATTTTATTTTCTTTAAGGGCCGTCAGCATTCCTGGCCTCTGAAAATATAGCTAGTAAGTCTCCTGAAAACTTTTAAACAGGGTTATAACTTTGTTCACATAATGGTGACATTGAAATGAGGGAGGCTACTTTCAAAAGGGAAATTATATATGTGTTTAAGCATTTGCAGGGTCTCATGCTAAGTGCTTGGAACACAGAGTTCTTCCATAGCCTGCCCTAAATACAGCTGTTCCTTTCCAGCAAAGTGTGGAGGCAAAGACTGATCAGCCTTGGGGCACAGAGAAATTCAGGGCCACAGTTGCAGACCCCGGGTTCAGGGTGAAGTAGATGGGGCTGAGAGAGACTGGTCAGCAGGGATGTTTAGTGATTCCTTAGGAACAGTCTGCTTTTGAATATCTGATTGTTATTATGCTATAGGTGGAAATTAAGGGGAATAAACCTCTCGTAAACATATATGGGGCTGCAGCCACGGCTATGACATCACGGGCAGCCAATGGAGTAACTAACTCCATTTTGGTCCATCAACTTCTACAGCCATTTAAACATTTTTATTATTCTACCACATGAATCTGGACTGCAGCCACTCACCATAAGACAGACTGGACTAATAAATCTTTGGCACATATAACCACCATGTTTAATATGAAACAAGCTCTACACTTTTTTTAATATGATTTATAAAACAGAACACGAAGCTACCTACACGGTCTTTTCTAGCTGCAGCAGATACTGTTATTTATCGCACATTTAATTACTTACAGCAACTCAGCCATGCTACCTGACCTTAAGGCCTTTTGATTACATGATCCAACATATTTCACATGATAAAAATGTCAGGCTCGGAGGAACCCACCAGTCTGGTTTTCTGTGAAATCTAATTATAAACAGCAACATTAGAGAAAGGTTACCAGTTTAAATAGTCAAGGCAGTTATTCATTTGGTAAGTCTGTTTTGATTGAAATGATAGCTGAGAGGGCACCGTGCAGCCTGGTAGGACACTATGAATAGGGCAACCTCATCTCCCTCACACTCATTTTGGCTGCTCATCTTGAACTTGGAAGGCTCAGCTGGGCCTCTGGGAACATGTTGGTGCCATGGGATCAGTTCATCCCTGTCCCTAGACTGATGCCTTAGGATTTTAGCTTTTATATTTTTCATCTATTGGTAATCCTGCAATTCTTTAGTGTATAACTCTAAACTCCATATACAGTGTTAGCTACAGCTTTCCCATTTTGGTCAGACAAAGCAATTCCTCCCTAGGCCTGGGAATCAAGGGCACCTGACTGTCTCAGGCCCTGAGAGATGTAAACAAAAGTGAGTTGGGGCGAGCAAACTTGGGGTAAATGACTTCATTACCTGAAGCTGTAATTGGAAGATGAACCCCGAATACAAATGAACCACACTTATAAAAATGTGAAAACCCGTGACTTCTCATCCATTTTTGGGTGTAGCCTCTGGGGGGCTTTGTCTGCCCTAGATGTACCTGAAGGCCCTTCAATAAATAGAAACACTTTTTATTCCCCTAATTGTGTTTTACCTCTGTTTTTAGGTAAGCCCATCAAGGCATCAATACAGCCTCCATCGCCAGCCTTTGCAGAGCTTGGAGTTGGACTTGATGATCCTCATGGGTCCATTGCAACTCAGGATATTCCATGATTGTCTGATTGTGGGAAAGAGAAGCCAGTGAATCCATTCGTGGGAATGGGCTCAGCCCTTCCTTTAACTCCTAACACACACCGTGGTGCCTTTAACTCACTGTTAAACTGTGGATGTTGAGATGGAAATCGGCATGAGATGTGTTACAACAGACCCTGTGGATGGTGGGGGAACTGACAGCCTGAAATCCTGGCCCTTTGCAGGTAAAGTTTTCACTGATATGGTGAGTTTAGGAATTTGTCTTAGTCTAAGAATTTTGGAATGTTTTCCTGTGCCTTGCAGCTTTGTCTTGCTCCATTTTTGTATTTCAGTCAAAGAAGAAAGCTCATGAGCACAGCAGAAGAAAGGAAGGAACATCTGCTTGTGGGAAAGTCTCCTACACTGTCAGTGACAATAATAATAATAATAATAACAACAGTAATGACAATTTCTCCTATTTTTATGGTGACAAAGAGCTTTAGGAGGAAGTGTAGATGATACTGCGTCTGTGCAAGGCAGGTCTTGCATAAACCAAATTAAAAGATAAAGAATCTTAGACAAAGATAAATAATTTCCTGAGAGTGTTGTTTTAAGATACCTGACACCATGCCTTAGAACAAAGATGAGAGATGCATTTTATTATGTTCATTGTATGACTTTTCATCTGAGCAGAATTTGATTTTGCTGCCTGTTATGTTGTATAAAACTGGAAAGAATAATCACATAATATGATGGGGATTAATTCTCTAGTTATAAGTCAATGCATTATAATTTTTCTCCCAGGAAATGAGTAAACACATTTTTTATATATTATAATATGCCACACATTATGTATCTAAGTATGCTCTAGCCTCCACCAATACTTTCTGTATACACTAGCTCTTCCCAGTCTTTCTTTTTTGTGGGATAGCAGATGAACCAAGATGACCTCATGCTACAGCTTTTGCTTCTCTGAAAAAATGAAGCTGTCAACAACATAGGAAAAGTCTCGTAACCACAGGAAACAAAACGTTCACAGGAGCTGGACTAAGGCTGTGGAACTTGCTGCCAGACAAAACAAGAATGACCAGCACATGTGCCACTCTAAACACTCAATGCAAGAACCCAATTATTCAGAGTAGCTTTCCCTTGATAGCCCTTTCAAGCATCCTTAGACTAAGTGCTCTTTTGGTTGTAAGATGATGAAAAGCTCAAAAATGTTCAGAGGTTAAAAAAAAGTGGCAAGCTCACATATAATTTCCCTGGAAAATGGCTAGACATTACAGCAACAGTCTGATACAATCCTGGATAAATAGATGGTTACTAAAAAAATAAATAGAGCAGATAATTTCTTCCTGCCTGTAGGAGTGGCAGGCAGCACTTTGAAATATTTCTAAAGTCATATATGATCTCTCGTTATAATCCATTTACACATACTATTACTGCTTATTAACTCTCCAGAAAATATGAATCAAATGTGCCTAGGACAGTAAAAAGTGTGTCTGTAGTAATTTCATGTCATGTGTTTCTTCTAAAAAATGCTGTATAATGGCATGCACAGAAATTGAGTGCACACCTGCAGTTGGTGATCTTCTACACCTTTAATTTTTCATACCTCTGTATGAAATTGTATGGTTGTGTGCAAAACCCCACAGTTCCAATTAAGTTTAAACTATAACAACTTAATAGAATTTAATGACCAAGAGGAACATTTCCATGTATTTATATTTTATACTTCATGCCAATCTTCAGTGAAGTTCACTGAAGCACTGACTTGCGATGAAGATGGTCCCTCAAAAAACATGTTGAAATAAACAATCAGTTTAAAAGATGCTTTTCCATTTCCCAAACTGTCTTGTGGAAACAGCTGCTAAAAGTATTCAGATGAAGACTGCTGTCATGATCACGGTGTGTTTGATATTAGAGAGTGGAAGAGGGCTAAATCTTCCCAAGAGATGCTCTTGTTTGAAATAATCTAAACACAGGAATATCTGATTTCACTCATTCCATTGAGTGTGGAAGACAAATGCTGCAAGATGTGCATGGTATTTGGACATTAGTTTGGGGTTAGTCTAACTCTCCTTCTTCCTGAGTCACATACCAAAATCTTCATGTGAGCAAAAGCCACAGAAGATGCAGACTCTCCATGGAGGGAAATGGGAGGTCCTGGAGTGATTCATGGACGGTAGCTGATGAAGCTCCCAGAGGACTCATTAATTTATGGTGGAGCAGGTCTAGCTCATGCCAGCCGTGTTGCTGGATCCCTGAGCAGCCCATTGATTTTGGCTTTAGCAGCTGCTGCTGGCTCTTTTCCTTCCATGGCCAGACATTTGAATTCCTCCTCCTTTTTTTGCCAGCACCATGCTCTGACTGGCCGTGTGATTCTGCTGTTGACTTGGGCCAGTGCTTAACCATTTGTGCAGGGCCATGCTTGGTGTGTCTGCAGCTCAAGAAGGGTGTAGGCAACTCCTGTGCAACTGATGAACCTGTAAGGTTTATGTCTATTTATATCTATTTTTATTACTATAATTTATTTAATATTGTCTATTCCATAGTCTATATTATATAATTATTATATGTTATCTACTATGGAAATCTATTTGTATCTATTCCAAGACAGATAGGGATCCAGCCAACAGAATGGTCATGTACTTCAGCCTGTCAGGAAAAAATAGGTACATTCCTTTCCTATAAACAAACTAATTGGGCTTTTTGTTGTGACCAACAAGAATATAACTGGAGCTGCACAAATCAATTTTCTTAAGACCAAAGGAAGCTGGCAGGGAACCCTGAAAAGCCACTTCTGATCTGTGCAAAGCTGAACAAACCCCAGCACTGAAGAACTTGAAGGTAAATGGTACACATTTCTGTGGTAGTCTAGACCTGGAAAAGAAAGAAGGAATTGAAGTTAAAAAGAATCAACTCTGACACAAACAGTGTAAAAGCGTAACTTTTAAATAAGTAATGTCTCAGTTTATTTACTTATATACATTTTCATGTATCTATTTATATTTTTTCCATGTACACAGACACACACATTTTTAAATATATATATATATATGTATATATTTAGAGAGTGAGAGTAATCTAAAATACCTTAGAGGACTGAAAGCTTGCTCAGTGGTGGTAGAACCAGACAGGCAGTCTCCAGCTGCTGGCTCTACTTAAAATAAGAAATCTTCAAAAGATACAGAGATGTGAGGCAGCACAAAATACCGAGGGAAAAGCATAAGTAGACACGATATGTTTTCCAATTTGCTGGCCAGCAGACTACCTGAGGAGAGATCCCTGGTGAAAGGATCCTTAAATATTTTGCACTTTCAGGAGGGGAGGCACAGGGACCTGAGGCAGAGTGGAGCTTTAAGAGGCTCTCCTTCATCCTAACCTGCTTTTTCCCTACCTTCAGGGAATAAAACAAGAGTACAAGTGAGCCAGAGCTTGAAATCTGGACACCTTTAGGCACTGGATAAACTTGGGGTAAACGACTGCTAATGGCACAATTATCACTTCCAGTCACAGGAGATAATCCTTTGTTTAACTTTTAAAAGCCGATGCTTTGTGTTGCTCTCCCCTAAAAAGGAAAAAAAAAATTAGTAACTCATCCATTCAGGTCTGTTTTGTAAAAACTCCAGTATGGTTAAGGAATGCTTACAGAATAAAAATGGTGAACTAAAGAAAGAAGAGTTATTAAATATCTGGGGACAAAGTTTCGGCTCCTAAGACTCCCTGTGGTAATATCAAGCCTCGAGGAGAGAGTGTGGTTTTTGACAACAGCAGTTCCTGAAACAGCTTGTGCAAACCAGAAACACGTAAAGAGAACTTAAGATAAAGAGAATAAAGATGTCACACAGCTGCACACACACAAGATAGTGTTTTCAGCTATTTCAGACCTGGAAATTAAATACTCTGTTTCTAGAGGTGTTAAAATGCAGTGTGAAGCAAAATGTGAGGCAAAATTAAATGAAAGGAAGAGGCTTTTCTGAGCACTGGCTATAAAATCTGTACACTAAAAATACTCTGTTATCTTTTCCAAATCTTTCACAATTATAAGAATGCAAGCAGCTAATTTTAAGGTTACCTTAATAAAGTTAACTTGAATAACTACATTTAAAAACTCGAACCTCAGTATTGTCTATCAATGTTTGAAGTACAGACTTTTTTATTTAATGGAGGTTTAGATTAATGGGCCTCTGATAAATTGAAGGAGTAACAATGGCAGATCTGTAGAACTGTGGTAGCGATAAGGGATTATCTGTAAGAACAGGGTGATAAACATTTCCAGTCAGGTTCGTGCAGACTAAACTGGTGTGACAATTTAGCACCAAAACTTTTCACTTTGTGTGTTCTAGGTCTTATCCACTCTACTTTGAGAGGTGTAATGGCAGAAAGGAGACATAAAGCACTGGGTTTGCTAGGTGCACTGTGGGAATACTAGCAAAGCTCCTGCAGCTAGTATTGGAATCTAAAGGCACACTTTACCACAGGATGGCTTTTAAATGGGCAAATTTGTCCTGGTTTTACTGCCACTGGCACCCAGGCTAGCCGGGTTAAAACTCAGCTCTGTTGGTTCTGTCCACAGGTGTTAGAATGATGCCTTTGCTGCCTGCCCAGTAACATATTTGAGACGCGGACAAGCCCTTTCTCTCTGCTCTGCATGCTCATACAGGCAGGAGTTAACATCTGTTTCTGTAGTGCACAGCAGGTATGATTGTGGCACTGTTTCTTTATCAGATTTGTTTGTAAAATAGGAATTCTGTACATTATGACAGTTTTAAATGTATTAAAAAAACCCAACCACACAAACAAAAAAAAAAAAATCACCCCAAAAAATCACAGCCCAAACCCAAAAAAGCTACCAAAAAATAGGAGTTATAGAAGCTGATAGAAATGCTGAATGTGCTACTCAATGTTTATCTGCTTACTGTATACTGTATAGTCATTGATTTTTTTTTGGTGAGGACAATTATCCACTACAGTGGAGCTTTAGTTACAGACTTTTAACTCAAATTTCTGGAAACTGAGTGAAATATAAAGCTTGGAATCCTTCTCAATGATTTATTGTAATGTAACATTTGCTGCAATAAACTAAGCCCTCAATTAGACCTGAGCAACTCCATTAACTTTAATTATATCATGGTTGTAACTGAGAGTATAATTTAGCCCTCTGGGAGCAGAATATACAATTAAAGCTCCACAGGGCAGAACAGGCAGAAGAAATTTGCCCTTCAGCTGGAGCTGTCAGGGAAATTATAGGTTGTTTTGGTTTTTCTTTCCAACCTTAACAAATCCTATTAATGACATAGTTGCAGTGTGTAGTTTGCACTGTATGGTGGTTGGTAGAACAAGTAGAGTTTATGTTTTTTTCTCTTGGTATCTTGCAGGTGAACGGAGATCAGGAATTTAAGCTCTTGGGCACTGACTTTTTGCTCAGGAAAGAGGAGAGCAGGAGCTGAGTGAACAAGATGAGTGCCTTAGCAAATCTGCAGAAATTGTCAGTTGTGGCTCAGGACCCAGCCCAGCCAGAGGATGTGGAGGGCTTGGAACTGAAGGAATAAAAAATAATATGTGCCTATTTGACATAATCCCATAGTAACAAGCTGTTTTATTGCAGAGGGGAAAGCAAACAAGGAGCTGTAGGCAGATCTCTGTGATAAGAACAAACTAGATTTTCATCCCAACTGCTGTAGCAGAAAGCTAAGAGTTGACAGTGTTATTAAGCTATATTGATAGCCTGTTCAACTCCTTTCAATGTGTCTGAGAAAAATTAGCTTAGCTTGTGAGAATAAGAAAGCAGAATTTCTGTCTTGCATTTCTTATTTCCAAAGAGAGGTGCCAGAGGGAACTTTTAGCCAATATGCTGGGCTATTTTCATGTTTGCTTTTGGTTTGTCTGCCCAAGATAAATGGGTTTGTTTGTCAGTATTCACATCTGGTGGATTTTGAGGGCTTGAGATCAGTGCAAGATAAACCATGAGGGCATTGGAAGTTGAAGTCCCCATGAAAAGGCTGCAGAACAGTTGGTGACCATCACAAAAAGCAAAGCTAAAGCACTTGGGCTTTGTTAAACCCTAAGTGACAATGCCCAGGGGTCATCAAAGCCTGTGGTGTTCCTGCAGGCTTGGCACTTGAGTTTTATACTGCCTCAGCTCAGTCTTAATCCATGTGCCTCGAAGTTCTTGCAGTTTTCATGTCAGGAAATTCCTCAGGGAAGGATCTTTGTGTCTGATTTTTGACAGCTGGCACTGTCAGCTCAGGCAGGTCCCCACAGCTGCCCCCATTGCCTAATCTACACCCTCCATACCCAGATCCCACTGACAGGCATTTACAAAGGAGCATGATCAAGAATTTCCTTCTGTGCGCAGACACAGCAGCCTGGCTACTTCTGGACCAAAATGTTTTCAGTGTTGGTGCCCAACTCCTGTACTGGAAGTATTTTCTACTTTCTTTGTCAAGTAAGAAAATACTTTCCACACCAGTGGAGTTTATGTGTACCTACTACCCTTGAGTTTAAGGCTTTCCTGAAATAAATTCCAAGTTTAGCTGGAGTCCTGATAAAATGATTAACAAAATTCAGCTCCTTGTGCCGTCCTGTTTTCAGTCTTCTCTGACTCCGGCAAATGTACTTCACTACTTGTGTCCAAGACTCAGAGAGTCCTGAAGAGCCAGATTGGCTTAGAAGTGTGTTTAGATCTGAGTCTAAGACTTGAGAGGAAGCCTAAAATGATGAGAAGTTACTGAAGAAAGTAACATGTAAGTTAAAGAAAAACCTCACAAACCCATCTAAAATGTGAATGGCTCAACTATATAGAAAATGTATGTGGCATTGGAAGCAATAGGGAAAAAAGATTTATTGAGGAGTAGAACTTCCACCCATTGGTTTAAATTGGGTAATGGAAGTGAAACAAGGGGAAAAGAGAAAATTTTGATGAGAAAAAGAAAAACTTCTCAAAATTTGTGAGCCAATGGAAACTTTTCAGTTATTATATTTAACAGAATTGGCCTGAAAATTTGTAATGAAAAAGATCATTTGTAAAATTTGAAATGAGCTATGAAAATAGCACTGTGCTAAATAAACACTTAGGAAATCCAGGCTGAGCTTTTTTTGCTGGAATAAGACCCAATTTATTTCTCTTTTCATGCCATTCTTCTTCCAATTTTTAGAAACTTTTAATTAATGCATGAGGAAAAAGTACAACAGGCATATTCAATATCCTTGCTTATTAAACTGAGTAAATAAGTTCTTGCAACATGTGCCTTATTTTATATATTCTTAATATATTCTGAATGAGGAACTTGTGCTTACTAACTTCTCTTGCTTCCTTTTAGGACACTGCATCTCTTGGTGAGGACAAACATAGAATGCCTGTGCACTGATACAGAACAAGAGAAGTGGAGAATGGTTTGAGTGTGCCTTTTAATTGCAATTTATACCCTCTAGTTCATGTGTTGAAGGGGACAGAGGCTTCTTTATGCTGCTCGTAATACTGTGAGGATGGCTGACTACTCCAAACTGAAGTGGAAAACTGAAAGAAATTGTAATTAGGGTAAGAATGGTTAATAGCATTTTGTGGATGGGGTTCTTCACTGTCATGAAGTTGCTGCCTGTGTGAGATGCTGTAAAAGTGGAAGGAGTTGTGTCGCCTTTGTCAAAATGATTGTCCAAGCTGAAAGCCCTGGCTGTTTGCACCCTGTAAGCTCAGTGTCACCACGAGGTAACCTGGAGCTGGGAGTGTTTGGGTGCACAGGAGGCTTGCCCCAAGCTTACAGGAGACAGGCAAACCATGGCTGAAATGAGCAAATGCTGAATGCTGCCTGCACAGCACTCTTTGAGAAAGAGCAGTGTTTAAAGACAAGGCTGGACACAGCCCTGCAGAGCCATGCCAAGGAATATTTGACACAAGAAATGTCCCTAGCAGTGTTATGTGGCCTTGTGATTCTTGTTGTCTTAATTGTGGCCTTTGCTGATTTGAAAGTCCCATGTAGATGTTCAACAGCCACTGCTGGACTGATTACTATAGAATCATGGAATATTTTGGATTAGAAGGGACCTTAAAGACCATCTAATTCCAGCCCCCCTGCCATGGACACCTTTCACAAGACCAGGTTGCTCAGAGCTTCATTCAACCTGGCTTTAACACTTGCAGGGATGGGGCAACTTCTCTGGGCAACCTCTTCCAGTGCCTCACCACCCTCACAGTAAACAATTTCTGTGTATCTAACCTAAATTTTCCCCCTCTCAGTTTGAAGCCATTGCCCCTTGTCCCATCACTACAGCTCCTAATAAAGTGTCCCTCTCCCACTTCCCTTAAGGCTCCCTTCAGGAACAGGAAGGTTACTCTGAGGTCTCCACTCAACCTTCTCCAGGCTGAGCAGCCCCAGCTTTCTCAACCTGTCCTCGCAGGTGGGTGCTCCAGTCTTCACCAACCCTGTGGCCTTCATCTGGACTTGCACCAACAGTTCTGTGTCCCTGTGCTGGGGACACCAGAATTGTACTCAGTGTTCCAGGTGGGATCTCAGCAGACCAATATGTAAGACTTTCCTAAAAGAGACTCATTACTGTAGATATACTCTAGATATGTTTTAAAACCCAAACAAAATCCAGAAAACACAAGCCAAACCCTTCCTAAAATAAAGGATTGAAAGTGATCCTTTCAAACAGTATTAGAAATAATTTCTCCTTCTAAGTGTTCAAAACTTTACCTATTTTAAAATATATAATGAGAGATACACTCCTGTGAAATTGAATACTGTTTTTTTTTTTCCCTTGGAAATTTATCTTTATTCTTTTTTCATGATATTTTGTCCAGGTTAATGGTATCCTTGCAAGTGAGCAGTGTGCATGTTCCTCAACATGGGTGGGGAGTCAGATTGCCAATTATTTAAATGAAACAACGGTTGAATTAGTGGGTCAGATGAAAACCAGATTATCATAATATATAAATTACATGACCACTTCAGAGTGCGTGAGGCTGAATTGCTGTTTGGATCTGCTATCAGGTCCTGAGACGTTTTGTGTAAAATGCTGATTTGTGCTTGGCTGCTGCCTGCAATGCCTGCACACGGGGCAGGGAGAGGAACACCGAGTACTCTCATGCTCAGAGCTCTGTGCTTTTCTAATTCTGTGGTCTTTTCTTGGATGTGACACCCAGAGTGGGGCAGATTACGTTTCCAGTTAATGATCTGCAGAATGATATGCAGTGCTTTTTTGGCCGGTCTCCTTTCTGATGCTTAACAACTCTATACACAAAACTGGGACAAGAATTTAACCTGCTCTTTGCCATCCATCAAAAGAACATGAATTGCACCTATTGAGGGCAGGAAGATTTGACAGGGGAGAAAAGGAAATGGCAGAAATTGTAGACCAGCCAGGTGCAAGCTGGCTGCCTAAATGAATGCAACTCATGCCTATGTGGGCATAAGTGTTTCTCTACAGACATATTGGGTGGTCAGACCCTCACCTGAATTATATGGCTTGGAATCAGAAATATCTCCATTTTCTTCCCTGAATTTACTCCAGATTCATGCAAGTGTAACTGAGATAAAATATTAATTACAGACTCTCAGGATCTTTCTTGTTTCAGGGCAGCCAGGAGCCAGGACATGGGTTTGCTCATGTTGGAAAATGAGACCGTGCAAGGAGTCTGGGCTGGTTCACAGCAATGAAAGGGCTCTGTGCTGATTTAATTAACTGGCTCATTACTACGAGAACTTAAAGGCTCTGTCTAGGTGGAGCAGTAAATGTGATCTGTATGAAGTCTTGAGGCAAGGTTTGTTAATTGTTTTTCCCTTGGAAATCATGTTGTCTGGCAGGTGGCATGTGCTCGGCTCTCATCCCGACATGGATCCTGGGCAGAGTGGAGCCAGGCTACATCTGGGACCAGGAGATGGTGAGTGATTCCAGTCCTGTACTTCACACACAGTCTTAGACCTTCAGGAACTTCACATTCTAATACCATGCTTGTGATATTGATTTTTGGCTATTTTTGGCTTTGTCAGGTTTAGCAGGTCTCCTCTGCCCTGTTCATATACTGTAATTCTTTTGCCTCATTAATTCAGACCAGCTGATAAAGAGGAATTTTTTGAGCATAGCCTTGTCACTATGGGTAGAAGCCACTATTTGTGTATTCAGCCTCATCTTGAAGGATACTCATTTGATTTTAATTCTCTCAAAACAAGTGAAAATGTAAGAAGGGCCTTGTTGGATCACATAACTGGAGAAACAAATTCTGTTTAGGATGGTCATGTGAGCATCTTAAGACCATCCCTCTCCTGTCAATGTTCACAGTTGTTGTACTAGGAATGCTAGGAGATACATCCATGCCATCTGTCCAGTTGTAGTGATATTCCTTCTTGTACTGGGTTGCACAAAATATTTCAATTACAGTTTGAAATTTGACCAGATGTATCACAGTGAGTGTAGGTGGTGTTTGGGATATGCCCTTTCATTCTAAAATGCTATGCAAATTTCTTAATTTTGTGTTATAACTGTATTTTTCAACACTTTCCTTGGACTCTGAACACTCACCAAATATCCCATACTGGATTATAGTCCTCTGTTAGCAAAATGGAATTGAGATACTCTGTTTAAATTGTTGGGCAATGGTGCCTTTCCCATCTCTTCCTTTTTCTCCTGTGTAACAATGCAAAGGCTTTCCTTTAGGTTCATCAGCTGTGTTTCCCATGGCTGTCTATCTCTACAGAGTCACATGTTGCCTCCACAGAAAGATTTGGGAAGGGGTAAAAAACGTTGGCAGTTGAGAGTCCCTGAAAAGGTGAGAGCCCAAAGCCTGTATAAAGTTTCTCTTGGTAGTGTTTTGCTTGTCTATTCATGCCAATTTTGTCTTTTCCTATAAGTATCTCCAAATGGGTGTCTGTAGTGTGTTTTGTACCTCAGGTTTTGTTTGTCTGCAGCACTGACTTGTTGCTTCTCTTTAAAACAGAGAGGGAAACTTCAGGAAGACTGATTGCCATATGTACACAGGCTGATTTTTGCAAGCTTTCTGAATCTTCAACACTGAAGATTTCTATTCCTCTCTCTTAAGTAGTGATGTGCTTGATTATTTAGTTAGTTGAGGCATTTGCTTTGTTATGATTTCATCTTTTGGACCAGAGGCAGCCTGAAGCAGCAAGGCAAAACAGCTTGTTATAATTTGACTGTTTTATCTTCTCCCAGAGGAAGAAAGTGTTGTCCATCATCAAAAATATCAGTGCTGGACTTATTCCAATCCAAAACATAGCACTATTCCTGAACTAATGTTGAAAAAGAATAACAGAAATATTTTATTTGCAGGGACGCTTCTAGTGGCACAAGGAAAACTTGGTAGCATGGGCATGAGGTAGATTAAAACCTGAAGTGTTTCAAAATAGTTTGCAGAGGCAATTAATGCAACAGTTACTTAAGCTTTTCTAATGAATAGTTCACAGGGCACACAGCATTACAAGGAAAGAAAAGAAGCACTAATGCATTAAACTATCTCAGGAGGTGGGTCTTGATAAAGAACCTCAAACTCTGGCACAGAAGTAAATATAGAGAGATAAAACAAAGAAGGAAGGAAGGAAGGAAGGGAAGGAAAGGAAGGAAAGGAAGGATCTGTCCCAGAAGAACTGTGATTCAGCACTAAAACTGACAGTCTGGGTCTCAAGGAGGAAAAAAGAGAGAAAAAATTATTAAGAGAGAACATTTGTGAAATAGGATTGTTGTGGGAGGGTAAAGGGGATTGATAAATATTTATATATCATGAGTATGTATGAATGCAAAATGCATGATGAAAGGAAAAAAGAGATTGGGGATACATGAAAAGTGTTGGCATCGTTAATGTAACTGGAACTGAGAGGGGAAGCAAAAATATGTGCTAGGGATAATTGTATGGCAAAACATATAGATCATGCAGAAGGGAAGAGATGGGAGAGAAGGTTTGGAAATAAATAAAACTGAGGATTATGGAAGAATATGTAAATTGGTTGGAAAAATGCATGCATGCTTAGAAACTCTGCTTAGCTTTAGTTCCCACTGTCTGTAAGAGTGGTTTTCCAGTTTTTTAATGGGTTTCTGGAACCCCTAAATAGGATGGCTTGGAGAATACTTTTCTCTATAAAAGAGATATCTCAGAAAAACTACATCCATCCTCACAAGTGCCTGGTGTTTCTGATCCAACAGGCCTGGCCTTTGTGTCTGCTGAACTTCCCAGGGGGTTGTGGCATCCCCAGTTTATCAGAGGGCAGGTGAGTGACTCAAAACCAGCAGATCACTGACTGCTGAAGTTTTTGGTGAGGAGCACACAAATGGGGAAAACCTGGGGGCCATCATGAGAGCTGAAGTCCAGCTGAGGCCTTTAACAGGATGAAAACGACATGAGGGTTTCTATCATGATGCTTCTAAAGGTGTTTTCTCAGTATCTTGGTGTCACACTTCTGCAATAGTATTTCAGAATGGAAGTGCTTTTCTTCTCAAGTAGTTAGTTTTAGAAAATACTGAAGCAAGTATTCAACAAACTAATGAAAACTTGAAACAAAATAGAGATGAATCTATGAGCATGCAGTGACATCTAATTGTAAGGAACTACTTTTTTTAGAAAGAATGTTTAAAGTTGATTAAGCACAATTGACTGCTGAGCTGTATTGAATCCTCCCTACTTCAAGGTGAAGTAACTCAGTTTAAAAGTTTTTCATTGAATTTGATTTTAAAGCAGAAATGGGTGGAAGTTTCAGACAATACTCAAAGAGCTGGACTTGAATTGTCACTTGAGGATTTATTAGTTTGGGTGGAGCACTATGTAAATGCATTTCTTGGTAGTTTTAAGTCTAAACTCTCCATCTAGTCCTTCCTGTTCCCAGTGAAACCCCCCTAATCCTGTCCCTTAGCCATGTCTTCAAACTTGGAGGAATTGCTATGAGTATTTTCCTTCTGGCTCATCAGTGCTGCACAGACTTTCCCACTCTTTATTCCCCCTGTCTCTGCCCCCAGCCCCTGATGCTGCCTTGTCTCATCTTCTTCACAGTCAGTTTTGTAACGTTTGCAGTTCTACTGTTTCTGATTGAATAACTGAAATCTGGCTTTGTGGGTTTTTTTTTAAATTTATGCTCATCTTTCATGCCTGTGGCTTTGCACCCTTAGCTAGGCAGGGCAGTTTACTCTTTGTCTACACTTGCAAAGGCTTTCACCAGGTCAGAGGTCAATGAAATACTTGGTATTTATGTGGTATATTTCTCAGTGTACTGAGGAATATGTAACACGGATCATAAAAAAACCCAGCATTCTCTGATTGCTAAGGCTGCAGCAATCGTTGTAATACTTGTCACTTTTTATTTTTAACAGTGAAATTGTGGTAGATGCTATGTCCTTTTGCCAAGAGAAATGACAGTGTTCTCATCTTTTTCTCTCTTTCTCTGTCTCTCTTTTTTTCCCTTCCGAGAAGCCACATTTAGCAAATTGTTTGAGCATTACAGCTCAAATAAGTTTTTTACCTTTTATAGGTTTTAGCTTTTCTAATTAGACAGACTATTTTCTGGGGGATTTCAGCTGCTTGAGAATGTTTCAGGTTTTAAGCATAACAAAACAAAGACATATTTTCTATATCTTGAGAATACTGTAACTCTCCAACAATCTTAAAATAATTGTTGCACCTCATATTTTCAAGTAACTGGCAGGAACAATAATCTTCCACAGCTTAGTACACTCTATTAAAAATGAGTAATATACATATTGATCATAATGCTTCTCTTAGCTGATGAGGCATCTCTTGGGGATGAAACCACAGCACCATATGGCTTTAATGTACTCGATATAGTTCTCCAAATAACCACTATAAATTATATCTCAGAATTATGCTGGGCAGCAATAGATTTAATCTTCCAAACTGTCAATAATACATCATGACTGTAGGTAGGAAATTCATTATGCACAGGATGCAGCATTTAAATAATTAACAGCTAACCAGTCTGTTTTGTAGCTGTGGTTTGTGACACTTGGAATTACACTAACTTTAACATTCCATGATAAAAATGGGTGAGTAATGCACCCAGATAATTGAAACTGATACAGGAAGCAGAATGAGTTTCTCTAGCAGTGTAGCTAATGTAATGCAATACAGTTTCCTCCAAAAAGAATGAGATCCAGCATCTTATTGCAATTTTAAATGTAAATTTTAAATGGAAACATTCTTCTGAATATGAAAGTAGTTTATTGCCCAATTCTGGCAAAGGGTGATGTAATAAATAGCTGAAATCAAATTTAAAGCAAAGCTAAAGTCATGGTGTGGTTTGCCAGGATTATATTATACATTTTTTGTCAAATGTTTATTTGTCAACAAGTTAAATCATTAAAACAAATAAATTTAAATCCCTATCTGGAACAAAACCCACTCCATGAAATAGAAGTATTACCTGTTAAACACTAACAACAATATTGTTGTTTCTGACATTACCAGCTGGCAGAAACCACAGTGGCCTTTTAAAATCTAAACCCAGAGGGAATAATTCAGAGACCAAGTCATCAAATTTGGAATACATGCCATGTCTGGACTCAGAGATCAGTTTCTGGCTCTGACTCTGCTTTTCCTTGTTCAGAAGGTAAGGAAGCTGGGTAAGGAAACATGCAAACATCTGCCTCGTGATGAAAGGTCCTGTGGCATCTTCCTAGGGTAGAAGTTCAGCATTTTGATGAACATACTGCTGCCCAAAATCTACTCTCCTCCCACCTTTTTAATGGTCCTTTTTGTGCTAATTTTCAGTATGGCAGGAGCTGATGCTGCAGATGCTGTGTGCCAGGGCTGGCCTGACAACAAAAATTCAGGGTGGGAGATTGTCCTGCTTTAGGGTGAGATAGAGTCAGTTTTATTCCTTGTGCTGTGTTTTGGATTTAGCGTGGGAATGGCATTGGTAGCACATTGGTGTTTTGGGTATTGCTAGGTTAAGGACTTTTCCCATGCTCTGCCAGGCTGCAGGTGCACAAGGAATGTCACAGAGGCCTTTGGAATTACAGGACGTGCAAGAGTCACTGTTTTAGTGTAATCACTAGCTCAAATAACAGACATAATGATGCATTTGGAGCTGGATTTTCACAAGGTAGGTAGCTTCTGCAGTAGGCAGTCAGCTGTGCTCAGATTTTTCTCTTCAGACTCTTTTAAAAGAAATTTATTTGAATAACTGTTTGGGGGGGGATCAGAAAGAGAAAGTTCAACCAGTAGAGTTATGTTTCAGTCATTACATAGGTTGTCAATCATAATTTTCTCACAGGTGTGAGATTCAACTCTGGCTGCTGTCAGGAATGTGCGCCTGAGATCAGAGATTTGCTGAACTCATCCAAATAACAAGGTCTCCAAGGTCTTGGTAACTTGAATAGAAAATCTAATTGCATATAGATTTAAGAAGCAGAACAAGATGCAGTCAATTTGGATTAAAGCATGCTATGGTTGTCTTGACAGGGATTTTAGCTGGAGCTGTACATGATGGATGAGAAGGACCATGAGTCTCTGACATAAAGGTTTGAGCAGAAGATGATTGTAGGGTTTCCCTTCCCAGTTGGGCCCTCCTCTTAGTGGAATTACAGAGATTCAAGCAAATACCAAATGCAGGAATTTAAAGGTGAACATCCCACTTCTGCCTTTCTAATATTTCACAACTGTAGTACAGAACCCTTGCACAAGGCCTTTGTATCAGTGAAGAACTATAAAATAACATGTGAGTAAACTCAGGTGTAAAGGGAAAGTTGTCTTTTTCCCTTCTTATTGCCATCCTTGTTGTAACTTTGTTTTCCTCAGACTATTCAGTGCCATAGCAGCAAAGAGTGGAAGCCCTCTGATTGTACTGGCAGTGATTTGTTTCTTTCTGAAGGCTGCCCATTTCTGCAACATTGAAACAGAAGTATTGACAGCCCGTTATTACAATGGAATAAAATTTGGGAATTCCATCCTGGGGTGAAGAGGAAAATATGAATCCATGTGAATCCATGAAGGGAATATAAGTTTTCCCCACCCTCAGTGAATTTTATACCTCTAACATGACATAAACCAAACATGCACCTATTCATTTTCTGGCTCTTCCTTATGGTAGCTTTTTAAAAGACAAGATAATGTTTTAGAAATCCATATGCGTGTGCGTTGGGTGGTAGAAGTGCATTAGAACAGAAATAAAATGCTAAAAATAAATTATCCTTGTTCTACACATGGTCACAATCAGTATTCTCCAACTTTGCCCTCTCTAATGTTACAGTACTTGTTGTAGCAGGGTATTTAAAGTGAGTTTATAGTGTATAAATGTCATGCATTTGATGCTATGATCTGTGCTAGCTACCCTCATGGATAGTTTACTGTCTCTCCCTCCTGATATATCAAACAGACTGTGGAAGATTTGAGGCATTCAAGACTTGCTTGGCAAACCCCTGGAAAATTGCAAGTTTTACTAGTTTAATGGTGTACAGACCTCTGTCTCCTCACCAACAAAACAGTATTTTACAACATCCAGGACTCATGAGATCACACATATTTTCCCCAAAGCTGATGAATTACAGGTTACCTCTTGGAGACCAGAAGTGAAGAAGAGAAGCAGATCCAAATGGCACAAAAGGTAAGAAGCAGTGAGCATTGGCAGTCATCACTTGGCAGGCGTGATGCTCAGCTGTGGCTGCTGTCAGGAAGGTGTGCCTCAAAGATTTGCTGAGCTCATGCAAATAACTCAGCATGGACTCAGCAAGTTGAAGTGGAGGTCTAATTACACAGATGTGAGGAAGTTGAGATAGAGTCAGATTTGTTCACTTGAGTCAATTTGGATTCAGGCACACTTTGGTTTATCTCTTATCTGTGTTAGTGGGAAGAGCTGGACTACCTGAATGTCGATGCCATAGGCTGGTTGTAACTTACTTTTAAAATTTCCATCCATTTTCCTTGTTAGGCTGCAGGGTCAGAAAGGCTATCAGTGCCCCAGTCCTCACAAAATCTGAGTGTTGGCTAATCCTGTTTGCAGCATGCCATACTCTCCTTGTCTCCCATCATCCATATTCCTTCTGGCCTTCATTCTCCCTTTCCTTTCCATGGCAGCCAGGACAGGAAGGTCAGGGAGGTGATGCACCCTAGGTTTTCCCCTAGTAAGAAGTCAGGAAATTATTCTGGCTAGGTATTAATGATCATACATTAGTCATAGCCAAAGGAATCATCCTTTTCTCACTCAAAGTGCTCCTAAAAAGGTTCCTTTTGTCCCATGGTAACAGCAATCTGAAGAACTATTAAGCAGCAAATGCACACAACCGTGCACAAAACCAGTCTGACTGATCCCATCCTGCAGATTCCTGGTGTGTTCTGGCTCCTCTGAGTCTGGCTGATAGAGCTTACAGCCAGGCTCTCTCTGTGCTTTTGCAGTGAGGAGAACACTTTTAGGACTAATAAAGGATGAGCAAATGAATAAGCCATGTATTGCAGCTATGTAAAGGGCAAATGTACTGAATGTAAGTCATTTCGGTAGTGTTTGGTATACAAATCCAAAATTCTCTCCCACCTTTTTCTCTTCATGTATTTTCTATTTCTTTCACCTGAGGTACTGCTAATTGCAGTAATTGCTAATCTAGGCAGGAACATCTACTAATCTAATTAAATGTACTGGTAATTGGCATTACACTTGGCACCAGAAATATGAATATACTTACTTAACACCTATGTCATGGGAATCAATTACCAGCAGTTTTCAGAAGAGTGTCAAAAACTCATTTGCTACGCTTGACAATATGACCATGCCTCAAAATTTTTGGTGCTCTCCATGTTTTCTTTATTACTCTCTCCTTAATTGATCTGTTTATTTCACAGACTCATGCCAGCAAACATTCTGAGCTGCTGGCATTAATGATAACTATCCTCACACTGAATTAGGCTGAATTATGCACAAAAACTTTCAAGTGTGAACAAAATGAGGCAAAGTTTGAATAAGAATTTGTGGAATGCTGTGGCATAGGGTTTTCCAAAAACAAGTAAAGAACAAAAATTTCTCCCAAGCTATTTTTTTTCCCCACATGACATATGAAATTGGGAGAGTATTATTTGTGCCTGCAAATAACAACAAGGCCCTGAGCACCCAGACCTAACTTTGGCATTGGCTCTAGTTTGAGCAGGTGGTTAGACTACATGAATTCCTGAGGACTCTTCCAGACTAAACTGCTCTAAAAATCACTAGTTACTCAGTGAGCTTCATGCATTACAAAGTCCTCCAAAGAGATTTGCTTACTGTGCTCTCTGTGAGTAAGAAACAAATCAAAAAGAAGAAATTACATGGGGTTTAAAATAAATAGTTAATGCTATTCCAGCACAATATGCTACAATCTTTTCATTTAACACTAGCACATGAGTGAAATCACCTCTTGAGTAGAACTTTGCAATTCCTTACTTCATGAAACTTAATAGGAAGGAAATTGAAGAAATGCTGTATCCACTTCAAACGGCCAGGACATTTGTTGTATTATAGTTATCTACTATGAAATTTGGCTACATGAACATCGTTATTTTTCAAAATACTGTTGAGGGACTTTTAATAACCTCTAGGAGCTAGGATTCAGCAATTTGAGTTTCTTCTACAGCCTCAGTCCTGTTGCTGGCATCATGCAAGTGCCCTAGTTCAGCAGTGACTCAGACAGACAAGGACTACCAGCAGTGCTTCCTGCAGCACATGCACTCAGTTTTCCGTGGAGGATCTCCTACTTAAATTCAGACTTGGCTCAGCACTGCTTGACTTGGGAGGTCTGAGTGGCTCATGAGGCAGATTGATGAGGCTACAAGCCACTTTATTTGTTTGGTCTCCATATATTTGGAGTCACCTTCTGTTAATCACATATATTTAATTATGGCTCATTGGGCGTTTCAAGAACATCATCTGGCAGAGCAGAAATTTGAGAGCCTTCTTTATTAATTTGTTGCCTATGAATTTCCTGTCCTCCACCTCCTCCCAAAAGTCATGGGTCTTCTTGAGAGGATCCTAAATGATTTCGGGGAGGCAGACTGCCTACAGAAGGGGTGGATATGCGCACCTTTTGGAATTGTGCCTGCTGCAGTGCTCCCCAAACAATTCCTCTGGTGACGCAGCTCTGTATGAATTCTGACATATCTAAGTGCCAGTTTCTTATATTAACCAGTGAAGCAGGCAATGTCCTGTAAATTGTTGTTCATTCCTGTCAAGCCCACAAGTGCATTGGCTGCGTGAAATGAGATTTTTGCCTGGCGAGAAAGGTATTTAAAATTTGTCATTCTGAGAGTTATCTCATGAGGATTCACCTGAAAGTTCCTGCTGAAGAGAAGCCTTTTAGGCCATTGAGCATGTGTGCTCCATTAATGTCTGCACGTGTAGAACAGGTTGAGTACACAAAGAATTTCCGGGGTGAGTGTCAAATAAGTCTTTCAAATGTAGAGATTAGTGAGAATTTAGATTTTTCTCACCTATAAAAAGGTCAGAAAGAACACTTGGACATTATGAAACACAGAAGACAAAAGAGAACTGGGAGGTCTCTAGGATCTTCAGGAGATTGGTTTGCTGGCCTGTTGGTGGTTTTTTTTTGGTTTTTTTTTAAATATTCTAATTTTTCCCTAAAATCCACTTCCATTTATTACATGAAGTCCAAATATGACAGTGATCATCTCTTTTGTGGCAAGCTCTAAAGAGAGGGCTTCAGGTGTTCTGAGGCAGAGGCTGCAACATTTTCAGGAACTGAAGCTTCTCTGGGAAGTGCATGGGAAAGTTCCCTGCTCTGAATTAAGGAAAGCTGTTTCGACATTTGCTTCCTGAGCCTTTAGGAGGAGTTAGCACAAAAATGTGATAGGAACAATCTTTCACTTTCTGAAAAGGAGCTCGTGGCTGAAGCATTCAGCCATGTTCACACACATTGCACAATTTCTGACTGGCTTTTCTCTGTGTGCTTATGTGCAAAACTGCTGTGGCTGTGGGAGAAGTCTCTTGATTCTGAAAATCCACTCTGACATTAATGATGAATAGTAAAGACTGCAGTGCTGCACTTTGCACGCCAATCAGTCTTTGTGTTTCTTTATATCTTGCACCATATGTACACTGTGACTTGGCTGGGGTGGAAAACTGGGACTGGCAGCACTTACCCTGATTGTTCTTAACATGATCAAACAGTAACATGGTTTGACAGAAATTTTATAAACCATCATGTCGTAAAACAAAACCAGCAGAAACTAGCTTGAGCAAAGAAGGTGTGTTTAGAAAGAAACAAAAGTTAATGGAAAGCACATGAAACTGCCCATCTGTGCAATTGTTGCACATTTTCAGTGTGTGAAGGCAAATAGATGCCATAAACCTTTTGTACAGTCAATTTGAACGTCTCTAAAGAAGTTTCTTTGAAAGTTAAGGAGCAAACTACAGCAAGTGCTCTGTAATTCACACTGTGAGTCCACCAGTGGTAGTCAGGGAAGGATTTGTCAGGCAATGTTTACCTTGCCCTTTCTCCTTTTATGTCTGTAAGAACTGTCTCTTACACATCCTCGGCCTTTGCTTGTTGGGTTTTTTATGTCAGCACAAATGAGTTACAACATGAAAAAAAGGAAGTTTTGCAAACTCAGGGGACCAGACAGTGAGATACATCTCACCAATTTGCACTAAAGAGGACGGGATGTCATACTGGAAATGTTTTATTTGTAAAATAAATACTCACCCCCATCCTTAATAAGTATTTATCCTCATCCTAAA